>OY740768.1:127392424-127969924 GCA_963513935.1 Aphrophora alni | reverse complement strand
GAAATATAATACAATTATAATTTTGAACAAATAAATAAGATTGTAAAATTTATAAAATACAATAAATTTATTTTAAATTGTGATTAACAACATTAGTTTCAATGTTGTGTCTTATTTTGTTTAAAATACAAAATCTTTAAAGTACAATATCACTTGTTAAAAACAGCTTATTACAGCCTCCTGTTTCTACTGTATAATTCCGAGTAATGAAAATTCCTCATTTGAAATTGGTAAAGGATAACTTTTTTTTTTCAGTATATTTCCGGGTAAATAATTTCATTATTTTTATTACTATTAACAATTATTTTTTGTCTTGAAAATATGTTGTAATATTAAGGCTTACTATATTTTTCACGGCCGTCATTTTAAAAGTATTTTTTTTTGTTTTTAGTAAACTTGTGTGATGTAACACAGTAAGTATATAAAATATGAACTTAGTATCTTATCTATTTCCCACTTCATATTGTATGGTTTAAAAAACATAATAACGGATAGAGGCTAAAAGAAACGGATTATAAAATATTTTACTGAACATTTTTTTTTTACTTTTGGTCTGTAGCATCCAAATAAGTATATCGCGTTAAGGGTTCTTTGACACTACCTACATCATTGATAAAATTCAATTAGGCTATTGACGTTATCAGATGATTTAAGATAGTAAAAAAGGTTGTATTTCCATTAACAAGCTTTCTAATAAGCTTTAATGAGCCGCATTCAGAACTTCATTTTTATATTTCAGCCGCTGTACGTGGTTTCCAACAAATAATTTTCCACTTTACGTTGTTCTGAACATTTTTATTTCAAGTGTACCACGTCGCTTTTACTGTGATTCAAAGTACTTCATTCCGAAAATGATGAATAACCCCGTTATTTCTACATTTTTTTACCTTTATATTGTCATCTTTCCATCAAAGTTTGATATCCACAGTAACTTTGTTTATATATGGAATCATTGTATTTTCATTGGTGACATATTAGAAGAGTTAATTGTATTTGATATTGTAGTAATTTCGTTTAATATTTTGCCTCCTAGTCTACATGATATAATGTTTTTTTTTCGCACAAATATAACACCTCAGTATCATTAACAAATGGAATACGTTCCAGGGGTACGGCAAGAAATGGATCGGAGGATAGGTTTTTGGAAAGGTTCTTGGCTCAGTTTCAGGGCTTTCAGGAGCGAACCGGAGGTTTACACTCTGCCCTTAATAGTTCATCATAGCCAAGAGGTCCTTTCCGGAGAGGTTGGGGGTGAAAGAGGCTCTAATCCTATAGCTACTAATAGTCCCGATTCCAGATGTAAAAGATTTTGATACTATCCTGTCGTAAACGGCCCGCCTATCATTGGGCCCATGGCAAAGTTGAATATGCTCCAGCAAGGAGCTAGGAAGCTGAATATTCTCCAGCGAGGAGCTAGGAAGCTGAATATTCTCCAGCGGGGAGCGAGGAGGGTGAATATTCTCCAGCTACAACGGGGAAGCTTATTATTCTCCAGCTAGGAAGGGAGGGCTGAATATTCTCCAGTTAGGAACGTGGAGGCTGAATATTCTCCAGCTAGGAAAGGGGAGGCTGAATATTCAAATCACAAGCTTTCTAAACTAAACTTAACAATTATTGAGAAAATCACGAAATCCTTTTTGGAGCTCTATGGATACTCTATTTACCTATCCCTGACAATTTAATATTAATAATATCACTATAGGCCGATAGTAATTCTTTATTTAGTATTCTAAGCTTATGTAGAAGTGTATAATAATTAGTATTACTTACCCAATGTGTCCAAACAAAACTTCTAGGAACGTATCTTCATCTTCTTTCGGTGGAAAATGACCTGGACTGTTTTCTGCCTTGCTCTCTGTGGCTATTTATTTTTCGGTGACGCGCATGAGCAGTGGTTAAATTCGATCAGTCTGTGCCCAGTGTTTGGAACGGTCTCATCTAAAGGCCTAAAGTTTTTTTCTGTAGTATTTCTAGTATTTCTTGAGCTCCCATTGTTTTTATTATTTTTTTTACGGTTGAAAATCAGCCCGTTACAAGTTTATATTGTTAAGTTTTATTAACGGATTAATGTCTTGAGTAGCAACGTCTCAAATAATTGGTAAACTCTGCTGCTCCTTACCGTGTTTCAGGATCATAATAACTTCATAGACTCTACAAAGGATCGCTTGTAAGATGAAAACTCATTATGGTATTACACAAATGGATTACGCAAAGCTTGCTTCGAATAATTTTTAAGTGCCTGTATCATCAAATTTTACTTGTCAGATAGTTTGAAAAAATTATCCTTTCTCATCATTATTTCTTTCATATTGATAATTCTTTTTTTATTTCCTGATTGGTGGAATTTTTATATGTTACTTTTTACTAATACGTCGACACTGTTTTGTATAACTCGGAAATTTATTAATTTCGCTTTCCAAATTAATATTCGCTTATAAATTAAAGTAAATTTCAAACATATGTTAAAAATAAATTCAATCTGTTGTTGAAACCAACATGGGTGTAAATGTATTGCCCAATACAATTATTTTCTATTGACACATAGGCTGTTTTGAAACGTTTGTAATTAGAAAGAGATCAGTGAGACGAGTTGACAATTTTAAGGATGTTGGAAAATTTGATAATGTGTCAATAGAATCCATGGATATGAATTAATAGCGTCAAGTTTGAGCTGCACTTTGTAACGTTTACCTAACTTAGCCCTAAATAAATCTTAATCTCCGGTGAGTGGGTTTTACATTAAAATGAACTTTATTTTTTTAATCAATTTCCTTAGTACTAAAACATATAGGTCAGCTTTAATTTTATCGTCAGTAACACAAACTGATAGTTTTAAAGCATAGTAAAAGCATGTATTTATTATTTCACCTCTATTACTGTTTTAAAACTAAAATATTAGATAATGCCAAGGAAGTGAATTCAGGTGTTTTTCTCTTTTTCAAGTTTGTCTTTTACCATTGGCTAACTGGTGTCTCATTTGTTACGTTTGTGTAAGTGATACTGTTTTAGCCGGTGTAGTATTTAACCATTTACTGTATTATAAGTCTGTTACGGTGCAAATAGACCTATGTACTTAATGATAATTTTAACATTTATTATGTACACTACATAAATTTTAATAAGTTAAAAGCGTATAAACAAAAGGTCTTTATTATTTTGTAAATTTCATTTATAATGAAATGGGTTTTAAATTTGTTCAAACTTCAAATTGTTAAACACATGTTCAATTAACTTGTTCAGTTTATTATAGATTTTTCCCTTGCAAGTGTAAGCTCTTCTGCGAATAATTAAATGAACAATATTATATTCACAACAATCAAATGCTATAAATCACCTCTATATGTTTAGGTAACAATGGTTTTGCTTCTATTTGGGTCTACATCACTTGTTCCTGAACAAAGCCATGCTTAATGCCAAGACACAACTTTAAATTGCCAACGAATGACACATTTATCTTTACTATGATGATAGCTGTCTAAACCCCTAGAGATAAGATTGCAATACCGAATTAAGCATATGCTTATCACAATGAACGTTTTTTTACCATGGTCAATCAGTCAATGACATCGGTCATTCGGTAAGAATTTTTACTTGTCATCAAAACATTTACATGGATTTTGGTCACTAAGAACAATATTAAAGAGTTCAAATTTATGAAACTTTTCTAAATAAATATAATATTTCAATACTCGTTAAAAGTTTTAATTGACAAGCAAACTTTAATATAGATATTTCCGTTCTTCTCAAAGCATTTCACGCCATATAAATTTATGTAAATATGATTGAATGGGTTCCTTGGGAAACTTAATACAGCGATAAGAAAAATTATTTTATCTTAACTTTTGTTAAGTTATTATTTTATCCATTTAATTTGGTGCTAATAATAAAATGAAAAACATTGTTGAAGTATAAAACAAGTTTTTTACTAAGCCTGGTATGATTCAATTGTACATCTGTCCATTATTTATTTTATAATATTATTTATACTTTGATCTGAGATAAGTATAATTGTATTAAGATATTGTTTCCCATTCAATATATTCTGTATATTTGTAAATTGTAAACAAATTTTGATAATATTCATTTTTTTCAAATCCATCTTAAAGTCAAATTCCTTTCATATATCTTTGTAGGACATGCATTAAGAAATGTTCATATGTATGAACGTTCTTAATGGAAAGTTTTTCCGCCTCTAGATTGGAAAATGAATAAATCGAGTGATAAGAAAGGATAAACATTTTATTAAAGGAGATATAGCGGCTTAACTCTGTAATACAGTAAGAAGAATGTTCTGATTATACATTTTTAAATGTCACCAGATGATGTAAAATTAATTTTAGATTGAAACATGGAAAGTGGATTTAAGATATATTGAAGATATTTTCAACTAAATAAATATTTACAACTCACAAATATTTTGTTTCCAAAAGGTCAGTTTTCTCAACAATTGTTATATATGTTTAACACATGTATTGTTCCTTTTATTATCCAATTTCGACACCTTTTCTCTGTTATTGTATTTATTTATTTCATATACACTAATGGAAAGTAATTACAATTAACTTTGTTTATTGTGCAATCTTAATTCTAAATTTAATAAAAAAAATAAATTATAAAAAAGTAAAAACAAAAATAGAAATTATGTTTCAATCTTGCAACATTTAATTTCTATTTTGGCTTAACCGTTCATATAATGGTTATTAACTTAATTTCTAATAAAGTAACTTACATACTAAAATTTATTCTTCTTTTTAATACCGTTTATATAAACAAGACAACTGCATTTACTTTCTCTCTTTTTAATTGTATTGTTGTTTCTCCTTCATTCTTCTAGTCCTACACGTGTGTAACCTCCATGATGTTTAAAAAAGTATTACCTTTATTTTGCATGCTATGAAACATTGTTGTTTTCCTTGGTCGCTTTTAAGCTTAATAAGAGTAGGTCGTAAATTTTTCGTTTACTTTAATTTTCGTTTAATATTTATAATATTCGCGGTATATTAAATACACTTTAAATGTCTTTTTCCAATCATAATTTATATTTTTTTACTTAGGAACGTCATTTACAGTTATTATTGTGTTCATTTATTACAAAGCGAACGGCAAATCATTGTTAACATAAACTTGTCACAACCTAATTCTGATATTTTTAAACATGTTTTTAAATAATTATATTTTACGTAATACTACAATACGATTGGACTAAAAAACTGCTATACCAAAATAATCTGTTTCTAAACATTAAAAATTACTCTAGTTCTTGGTTAACAACTCAATTTCTGGTTATTGAAATATAACCAAAGAGGTTACCAAGCAATCCTCTTTTATAAACTGAACTGAAGTTATTCATTTCCACATATAGCAATGGTTTTATTATCCGATCAAATTCTATTCCCTACGTGCCTTGGAGTAATCTACAAGGATAAAACATTTCTAGTGTCAATTAGTTTTGTAACTTTTAAAAGTGGAATTTTTGCATTACGTAGAATGCAGTAGCCTACAAGGAGTATTTTTATATGCTATCTTTATTACACTCTTGCACAAATTGATATTATAAATTAAACTTCTAATACTATTTTTTGTTTAATCTCATCACAACTTGTTACTAAATATTGTCAAAAATTTTATAAATTTAAAAGTTCCGTTTTGAATTACATATTCTATTAAGGTGTAACAATTGGAGATAAATACAAATATTATATAGGTGTAACAAATACCTGTTATCTGTGACTTCAATCCTCTTTATGTATTTAGTGACGACCGGCTACAAAGACTTCAAAACCAAGAACCATGAGCAGTCGTTTACGTCGAAAGTAGTTTCTTATGTGTTAAATGACTTCCAAAACTAAAAGTTGTCTTCACTCTCCAATCTTAACGTGGATTACTAACCCGACATCACGGTCTAGCTTCAGTTTTCAGTGATCCTTCGTTCGGACACAATATATCTGTCTTGTTTCTATAATTGTTAAGTGTTTATAAGGGTTGTGATTTCTGTTCCTTTTGTATAAGATTTTACACAATAGTCTCACTAGTGATAAAATTTTTAATAAATGTAATAAACTATCTGATAAGAAAATGGGATAAACCAAATAGATAAGCAGATAAGAATAGAGATAAAACAGGTAATCTTTCTACCCATATTATATTTGTATACAATTTCAATCCAGGAGCTAATATGACAAAAAAAAGAAGAGAGATTAATGTCTATTTTTTATTTCACAAATAGTTGGCATGTGCAAAATACATTAACTGTGTATACGAAATAAAAATGTAACTACTACTAGCATACTAAAATTGAATGGGATGGTTTTATTACTTTTTAGGTACTTTCTTTGAGAATGCATATATATATTCATTTTTAGTATGCTAGTAGTATTTACATTTTTATTAATTAGCAAATTTAGAGTATTCTTAGCAAAAATACTTATTTAGAGTATTTTTTGCTAAGAATTAAGTTGTTTACTATTTTCGATTAAAGCTTATTTTTAACCTAGTTTAAATTTATGTCTATAAAAACCAGAATTAATAAAAAAAAAATAATTGTAGCATTTAAAAGACAATATTTTTCCCTGCAATTAAAGACATCTGGAATATCTTTAAACTATCGGTAATTTAAATAATTTTAATCATTTCTTGTATTTTAACTTTCGTCACCAATGATAAAATAATGTAAGTAATCAATAATGTTTAGTAACTAACTTATTATTTAAATAAATTTATTAATTAATAAAAATACAATACTTGTTTATGTACAACATTTATAGAGTGAGTATTTTTAAAGTTAAATAAGTAACATAAAAACAAAAGTTTTAACAACTCGTATAAGCTTGTTCGATAAAGACTTAACAGTAAAATAATCTGTTACTATACTCACACTACCCTAGCCTTATGTGAAAAAATATATTTTATTTATAAATGGTTTTACAAGCTTATTACTTGAGTAATCCTGAAGGGATACTTACAGTATAGATGATGAGGGTAGGTTGACCCTCTAAACTTAATTTTTGTACATTCATACGTCCACAACTATGATGCAACTCACTTTCAAGATAGAGATTGTTTTGTTTTCTGCAATTGATAACAATATAAATAATCACATTTCTTTCACGTTGTGATTATGCCGCAAAATCAAACCAAATGTTTAAGAGATTTTTAATGACCATGATGATTCTAAAATGCATAACTTCTCATATCCAACATTTATGCAAAATTGTTAACTTTTTTAATAATATATTTTCTAAAAACTGCTATACATAGTTTAGTAAATTATGTTTTGTTGACATTAAGAACTCATCAAAGATTATCTATACAGAGTTAAGTTTCAAAGTAAAACCAAAGAAACAAAAACATTTTCCAACTGTTTATAAAAATAGGCAAATTGTCAACATAGACTATAAAGGTTTCATTAAATACCTGTACACGAAATTAAAGTTAAAAAACAATGCTTTCAGTAAAAATTGGCAAAAACTATCCTTGACCTTCTAAGTTGAAAACTTAATTACAATTTAGTTCAGGAATGGGTTTAGGTCACAATAAAAATTATGCTAAGAACGGAGTTTATTTTGAGGTAGATTAAACTATAAAACATTCCTAAAATCCTATTCACAGCTAAGACTTTTTTTTTTCATTTTATAATACAGAAAATATTAATTTTCCCATAATTTCAAGAAAAAATGTTTCGTACAACGAAACTGAACTTGTCATGTTTTGATAGCATGACTAGATGCCTTAGCAACACCATTGATGTTCTTTTATCGACCAAACTTTCCTGACAGCAGCATTGTACTACAGTTATTTCATTTATACAACGATGTTTAAGAAAAAAGCAGTTGAACTTCTGAATCTACGAAGAGATGATTTTGCAAGATTACTGAAGGCCTCTTTACAGAAACAACGCGATGAAATAGCAAGAGCTATATCTCAGATTACATACTTCAGTTCCTGGCCGCAGGAGGCAATCACAGAGTGTTCCATTCTGTCGGACCTGAAAACATATGATCCTGAAAGTATAATTCTAGGTATGTTATCAACATATTGACAGTACCTGACATAGATTTACTTATCATATTATATTAATTACTTTCAATTTAATGTATAGATCTGGTTAAACTGTATAAAAATGGTAATTTAGTTAAACTGGTTGAAAACGAAATTTAACCAAAAAAAATTAAATCCTAAACAAATTTTAGAGTAGGTAGTCTATTTTTTTCAAAATTCTTTAAAGTTAAATGTTATTAGTTGGATTGCTTCAACTTAAATTCATCATATATTGTTTTACATTGAAACTAGAACTCTTTCTGTATTTAACATATGATTTTGATATTCTAATCTATACAATATGAATTCTACACACTTTACTTTTCAAAACTTATGGTTTTATTTCATTTATTGCATATATTTGTCGTGATCATTTGCCATTATTATGATGTTTCGCAGATATGATTTAAAGTCTAAAATACAAACAATACATAGTAAATATGTATTATAGTGCAAAAATGAATTATGATTCTCAGAATCAAAAACGTGGTAATAGGAATGATGTTCTTCGTATTTACTTTAATTTTGCGTAATCGAACATTGCCAATATTTACTATTAGATCAAATCACAAATTTGTTTCTTAATCACGTTTCAAGGACGATATTTGATGAACAATTTCATTTACTATTTTTATTATTTTTATTTTTAATTATCGTTTGGATAATCTTATAGAAATAATAATTCACAGCTGTTGCTGTGATAAGCGTTTGAATTTATATTTAATAACATTATAATTTGTATCTCTTTATAAACATAACAAAAATGACGTTTAGGCGGTGTAAGATATAATAAAAGAGTAGCAGTTGGGAATATGTAATACATTTAAATAGTAACTTCAGAAAAATATTTTTATATTTTTGTTTTTTGTTAGAACAAGTACAGTATCACAAAAAAATATAACTTACAAGCTGGGTACAGATATATATTTAAAATAAAATAAATCGTTTCCCTTGCATCCTTTTTTTAGTCTAGTTTCATTTTGACATTACATTGAACCTGACCAATTTAAATATTTAAATTTTCAAAGTAAACTTTTTTTTTTCTTTCTTTCATAATATAAAATATGTAGACTGTAAATTCTATCAAGATTAAAAATTAAATAACACATATATAGTAATCACGTGATATTAAATTCAGATTATTAAATGAGTTAATATTATTATGTATTTAAAATATATAACTGAAATAAATTTGCCATGCTAATATATTTAACACAATTTGAAAAAATTAAAGTAGCATTTATTTTTAAATTGTATACAAATTTTCATACCGAATACTTCCTATTAAAAATAACATGCAATCAATAAAGATCTAAATATGTATTATTGATTAAAAGGGATCTTAATACCACATGCGTAACATTCCTGACAGGAGTTACAATAACTTTTAAGACATGTTAATCACAAAAGTAATTTGATTTTTTTTTTCAACTCTAGTTTTTCGTTCTTCAAAGTGCTTAACAACGTAAAATAGGTAATATGCGTTTCTCTAACTATTTTTGAACTACATATTTTCTAAGTGGTAAAAAAAATGTAAACAGCATACTAAGTGCAAGTATTTCTAAGTATCTAATTCAAATAAATATGTATACTAATAAAGCTACATAATAAATTACTATATTAAAGTTACGTAATAAAATGTAATTTTTTTTTTCACCAGCAAACGTTTTCCAATTTTAAACATTAATTTTAAACATCTCACCAAGAAATATACTTCCTTAATGAGAGAGATGAATGTATGCTAAGGATCCATTTTTATTGATATTAAAAAAAAAAAATTCCCGATAAATATCTTTTGTAACTAAGATACGAATTATGCATACTCAAATATCCAACAAACATAACGTTCTTCCCATAGTTATCAAAATAAAAAGGCTATTTGTCAAATGTCATGAGATTAGACGTTATGAAAATATTTCTCATAAAATTACAATTTTCATACAACAGCAATAAATAATTAAACTATCATCTACACAAAAATCAACGAATCTCTAAAAATAACATAATTATATTGTGTAGTTACATATATTTTATATTATTATTGTTAATTCCTATTACATATTCAACTTTGCTATAGAAAATCTAAATGGTTTTTAAAAACGTTTCAAGTTCAAATTTATCGCTGTCCCTAATAAATATTATGTATACAAAAATATTTGAAAATTACTAGTTAACATGAAAAAAACTTTTTCTTTTGTTGTAATTGAATACAGCTATAATATATAAATATTTTCTGTTTCCAGTGTTAAAATCTATCTTGGATGTTTTCTTTCTCCCTATGCTCTTTCCTCGTTGGTTGAGTTGCAATCAATACGATTGAATTGGATTTTTTTTCATCCATTGATATTTTCATATACGAGTACACTCCATACTGACTGTTGATTTGTCTCCTTGATTTTGCAGAATAACAATTATCTATTGCATTTCTGAAATTTTTATCAATTCTGTAATTTTCTAATCACTCTTTAAAATATTACCTTACATATATATTGCCATATTTTACAAAAAGCAATATAAATAATATATCTCAAATCAAGAGAAAAAATAAGGGACAATGGACCACATTTATAAATTGTAAGATATTGGTTTTGTAATCTTCAATATTGGAGTATGTGCCAATATTATTCCAATTAAGTATTTAAGTATTAAGTAATTAAGTATAAGTATGTAATACTGTTAACTCACTAACTAAATATTAATATCCAAGAGTGTAATAACTTGTTGATGTGTTTAAATGGACATATATTATATCCACGTGCTAGAATGTATACGATGGAACTTCAATTTTTAGGTGAAGGTATAGGAAAACCGTCATCAGTTCATTTCGTGCTGAAAGGGTCGTGCTGTATGATTCAGAAATTGATTGTCAAGAAATTTGGGAAACGTCTAAAACTGGTGGAAGACCAAACTATAACTCAGTTGTCAAAACATATGGAGTATTTGATTGCGCAGGTCTGTCTCTACTCCGAAGGATCCTGCTTCAGTTTGGGTATGCATATCAGTATAAATATTAATATTATTAGTTTTTAATACGGTACAGTACCTCCTTTTTTATAATAATTAATTCATTTTTCAAAATTGTATCTGAAATTATTTTAATATGTGCTGTTACCGAAATAACTACTATTACAATTCGAATAATACAAGGACTGATACAAGTACTTGGATATGATAATATAAAAATATGATTCGTATTAAAACCTAGTCACGCAGATGAGAAACAATAATTTGACATAAATTTAATTCATATTTTTGTCACGACTTATATGGATTATGGAATCCATAAAGTTTAGGAATAAAATGAAATTTATTTAATGAAAGCGACATGTCAAACCGGACGGAAATAAGACAGGTTCACAATTAATTTAAATCAATGTAAAAAATACTATTGGGATAGTTAGGATTTATTTTCGTAAAAATCAAATCATTGTTCTGTTTCAATTTCTTTAAATGCTGCGTCATAAATTAGTTAAATGTTCAGCCTACAAAAATTTCAAAAAAAAAAAACTGTTAAGTTTTTTCTAATGATTCATAACATTTGGAATTTTTTGGAAATAAAGTCACCAACTCATGTTTCCGGCTCTTTAGACGTTATATTTTTTTCCGGAAATTTAGGAGGAAATGTGATAAAATTTCATTTTTGTGTTCTTCAATATTCAATTTCGTATTACAAAAAAAAATATTTTGTTGTACTGTATATATTCCGGAATAAAATAAACGGTTGAGATATCGGATATATTAAAGCATTAGCCCCGTGTACAAAATTACATTTATAAAACTTTCATTTCATATATTTGTACACCTCTAATAGTGTACTCGATTTAGATTTTTTTTTTTAAATAATTTTTACAATACATGAATTTTAATATAACTCCAAGTTAAAACGTAAAAAATGGTTGAGGAAATAAAGTATTGCATTATAAATATCGATTTCATATCAAAGCTACTACATAATTTAAAAAACACAAAAAACAGTTTTCGGAAGCTTCATTATTAGAGTTTTATTCCACATTTGTTAATTTTACGTATTTAACAAATAACATAATGTGACACCTTACTTATCTTCTTAAAAGGCAAATCACTGTTTACTAACAACAAAAGAAATTTGCAAAGTAATATTCGTAACCTAAATTCACTACTTAAAAATCTACAATCCTCGCTATTACCCTAACTGTTCCTTTAAATTTAAAAATTACATAAAACAAAAAACTTCTGCAACGATTAATGGAATTATTGTACACTCAGCTTCATAAAATCCGATAATCTGAAGAAAACAATTAATATTCGATTCAGAAATTAGTTTCGTAATATTAATATTAAATAGAAAAACTCGCAGAGGATTTTTTATTGCGAAGTTAGGTAATTAAGCAATACGTATTTAATTATATGTGGCAAAATAATAGTTATTTGCTTTAAGAGGGGTGGTTAAAACTCAATTATCTTTAGTTTATAAGGACACGAGGCTATTGTCCCATCGAAACGTGACATTCATAATATACATCACATCCACATTATTAGCACATAACTAGTAAAATTTTCTCATTACTAAGATTTATTAATTTGATCTCTTTCTCTTAATATTTCATTTAATTAAATATTTTTAACAATTCAGTATTTCTAAAATCCTTAACTTTTCTTATTTTAAATTATTTTTTTCCAGATAGAGGATTTCCTCTATGACTTTATTTAGTTCTGCTATTTTCATTACTATTATTTTTTATGTTATTATTTTAAACTTTTAGTATCCTGTGTTATGTTTGTTTATATGTTCTTTAATTATTTGAATTATTGAGAGGTAGTATGTACACTGATTATTAGAATTATTTTTAAATATATAATAATAGATTTTTTTTAAATTATTTGATGTTTCCGCTGATACGTTTTTACTAGCAAATATTGAATTTAAAATAGTATTTCAAGTGAAAAATATACGAACTAGACTGGGAATCGAACCCAGGACCTTTAGCTTTACGCGCCAATGCTCTACCAACTGATCTATCCTAGTCGCTTCCCAGTCTAGGTCGTATATTTTTCACTTGGAATATTATTGTAAATTCAATATTTGCTAGTCAAAACGTATAAGCGGAAAAATCAAATAATTAAAAAAAAATCTATAAATACATGCGTAAGGGCTGAAAAATGAGTAAAAATTAATTTCAATGTCGCATATGCGAGGTAATTAATTGGAAACTCAAAATTGCAGCAACTAAAATCAAGTGAGAAGTCTACGCCCTGTACTGGGAAGCGACTAGGATAGCTCAATGGTAGAGCATTGGCGCGTAAAGCCAAAGGTCCTGGGTTCGATTCCCAGTCTAGGTTGCATATTTTTCACTTGAAATATTATTGTATAATATAATAATAGAAATCTCTTCATGCATGGTCTCCCCATACGGAAACAGAGCCTTAGTTATGAGTTTATTTGTATAGATTCAGTTTATTTCAATATGTGTTTTGACGAAAATGAATAATAAACATAAGATCATATGAAAAATTCATTTTTTATGGAGAACCGACAAGGAACAATAATTTGGAACACGGTGTTTTGTAAGTTACATACAGGAATACCTACTATTGCAAAGTTGAACAATAACATTATTTTTCTTACAGGGGAAAACTTCATAATGCGGACTGTCGTTGCTGAATCTGAAACTTCTATTCTACGCATACCTCTTTACGTACTGCATCAGCATAACACCGCTAATATTTGGTCTCGAATCAGGAATTTTCTTGATGCTAGATTGCCTTCCACGCAAGAAGTATTTACAAAATGTGTTGAACAGCGCAAATATGCTGAGTATCGTAAACAATTATTTAATCAATTAATAACTAAAAAAATTCCAAACCCAACGAGAATTCGAGATGTCCCGTACTGTTGGAGGGCTGAGAACAGTGGAGTAGAGGGTTTTGGATATATGGCAGGTGATTGAAATTACATTTAAAATTGAAGAAATATGCTGTTGTCAAATTGAGGGTGTGTACGTCTATTTTGTTGTACACACAAGTTTTTTTACAAATTAAATTAACATAATTAATATGTCAAAAGAATATTAATTAATGATGTATTGATACAGTTTACACGGTAGCATGCAGTAATGGAATAGAGGTAAACTGCAGCTGTAAATAAATTATAATACCGTAATGTGGAGAACTGAAGTAAAGGTAAATTTGATAATAAAATTAAAAATGACTTTATAAATACTATTGTGAATGACAAACTGAAATAACAGCAACTTCTGAACTTTATGCTTTAACTAATAAATTATAAGGCCACATAATAATGTGAAGTAAAACGTTTTAGAATCAGCATTACCAGTTCAAAATTACAGCATAAAATGAAACTACATTTTAAAATGTGTAAATAGCAGTTAACATTTCTAAATACAAGCAGTGATGAATATCTAAGAATTTTTTTTGTTTAATTTGTATTTGGTTGGTGTTGGCTCCAAGAGGTGTATTGTTTATTATCTGTATTATTATTGTTTTATTTTGAATATTTTCTGTATTCTATGAATGTAGTGTTATTGAAGAAAAATTTAATTAATTAATTCATAATATGGAATTTATCCACTATTATGTTTCGAATTTGGTCTTTCTTTTCCACAGTTATTATTATATACATTTTTATGATATCTTCTGCGACATGGCCACATATCGTTGGGAAAACTTTTTTTGACAAAATAATAATGGTTTAGAACAGTGATATTTTAATTCTATTGTAAAAGAGAACGAAATCAATAAATTTTGTCTTGCCGTAACGTGGTTGTAAATATGTTTACGAGGGTTAATTTACAATAAAGATGTTATCTTATTAACTAACACACTCTACAAAAGACAACGGCATGTCACTTGTAGAATAATAAATAAAAATCGTTCATTTAAATTGCCTTTATGTTATAAATTGTATCTGTTACTAATTTACGCTTAGGTGTCGGATGTGTACACCCCACATCTAGAATTTGTAAAATTTAGTGGTAAATAAGATTGTTAACAGAAAGAGAATAGTGATTACAATACTATAAATTATTATATGTTTTCTCTCTTATACAGAGTTTTCCATATACAGAGTTTATATTAGGGTGCTCATACAAAAGATCTAAGATTTCTAATTGCTTTTCATTGCTTTTCCTTATAGATGCTTTCTTAATGTCTTATTATTAATATTCCCTCCCATCAGAGATTTCTAGGGGTTATAACTAGACTTTTACAGAATGTTACCTTGTTTTTAACAGACATCTACAGTCTACTAAAACATAATATGTAATATGTATAATCTAGCAAAGTGACACAAGAAATACGGATTTTTTAAATGATTTCTGGTACCCATGTACAGTTGGCAGCATTTCAAAGAGTAAGCAAGCACTACAATCCATTTAATTATCTTTGATAGGGATTGATGGAACAGTCAACAGTTTGATTTCGCTTTAAAAATATTTTACAAATCAAACACTAGATTGTTAGGTGCGCAGACCGGGGTTCCAACGTCATTACAATGTAAGTCGTTAAACACGCGATAAGAACTTATATTACTAATTGTAAAGAGATTAAATAAGCTTTGAAAACAAAACTGGCACTATGACTAAAGCGAGATCTGTACTCAACAGAATATCGATGCTGTACAGGTTTTAGTCTTACAGAGTTCGCGGCACTAAGTTTGTAGTCAAGCGACAACCAGAAAATGTTCGCCGAATTCTCCATTTAGACTCAAAATGTCATCTTTACAAACTGCACATCAGAACTAAAGGAAAACAATGTTCAGTTACGTTTACCATTCTGTGAGAAACATGCCAAACGTTAGATGACAACGGTTGTCTGTAAAAGCTGTGGATGTCAAATGAAGTCCATTTTCACCTGTCAGATTTAGTAAGTAAGTTTCATCACACGGAGTAATCCAACCATACATTTTAAAGATGAAGAGCGGATCACGATGACACTTACTTCAGATAAGTATATTCAGATGCTGCGATCATTTCTTGCACCTGCTTTAGACAAAACCCACAACGTCTTGATACCTAGTTTCAGCAGTCTAGTGCGACGTTACATACTGCAAGACACTGACAACTCTGCTAGAAGTTTTCGGTGTCAAATCCAGATTCGGTGATTTCTTGGCCGCCAAGATCACCGGATTTGTCAGATTGTGATGTATTTTCTTCTGGAGCTACCCTTAAACGTTTATACAACTAGACTAAGGTTATTTGGTGAATTTAGAAAAAAATTAAAGACAAAATTGGTAGGATTTTTTTAGATGTTGCAGTGACCAATGGTGAACCTTTACAGCAGAGTGGCAGAATTTATAGGTAGAGGAGAACAACACCTACGGGGCGTAATTTTCAGATATTGAGAATTTGAATTACTGACTCTTAGTAGGCAAATTGTAATTATTTAATTTATGTCAATAATTTTGGTGTTTATTTTTGTTGTTTTTTTCGTGTGCCTTGCACTAATAATATATATTATATGTCCATAAGACAAAGCCGTAAAAAAATATTTCTATAATTTTCGGAACATTCTTTATATGGTATTATTTGTTTGTCTCTATCTGTTGATTGAAGACATCGATTTATACAAAATTTCGTTTGTTTCATGTCTCTATCTAAATACAACGAAAAATATGTTGTCATTTTTATATTTTGAAACATTCAGTATATGAGTTTGAATTAAGAGGCTAAACGTATACTAAAGTCATGATAAGATAAATACTTGATAATCTTAGTCCACAAATTTGTCATCATGGCGGTTGGAAATTAGCTGACTGTGTGGTTACGTGTAACTGTGTATTGCATAAACAAAAATGATAAGATTGTTTTAAATAGACAAAACTCCATCTGACATTACCATAACAACAAAACAACAACATATGTAACAGATTTTTATTCATTTCACCAACCTATCAAAATATTATCCCTACTTGGCAAAAGGTTTTTCATACTTTTTAGGATATTTATTTCACATAGGTTTTGTTACATCACGCCTCATTTATTTCCTACGCGTTCTACCTACAAATGTAGTTAAATTATTTAACTACATACAATTTTATTTAACGGTATTTGTTGCGTAAATTTCTAATATGAACAATGTTTACAAATTGTGTTGGATAAAAAGATCTAATTGTAAAATATTTAAATAACAAACTAAATATTTCTATTTCTTCAAAGCTAGTTGGAATTATTGGATTGTTCAAATTTTAAATATGTTTTAATCGGACATTTACCACCATAAATAATATACACAAATGATCGTAAATGTCCAATTAAATCTTATTAATAATGTGAGATTTGACTGGTAGTATCCAAGTCAATGATTTTAATATGTGGTAAATTCAAATATTTAATTTAACAATTGCCTACCAAATTAAAGCTATGTAAATCATATCCCTCATCTCAATTATCACAAGACCAGTAGTAACTAACGCAGGAGTATATAAAATAGCTTGCAGCAAATTTAACAATTTTACATAGGTCAAACCGGTAAACAGTTCAAACAATACATAAAGACCACCTACCCATACACAATATCACTACTACGAAATCAAATTATGCACAATGTTTCATAAACAATAACTAATAATATACAGATTAAATAAGTAATTTGAAACTTTTAGACATGTGTGATTAAGGCAGACATATGGACGTCCTTAAAGAATTTGAAATATACAGTGTTTTAAAATTGAACAAAAATGATTTGATAATTTTTAAACGTAATTTCCAATCATATAATGGGATGTAGATAAAGGAAAACGACAATGATAGATAAGAAGCCGATATAATCCACTCGTATATTAGTCGTTCCTCCCTAAAGTCAAGCTGAGCACCTGTTGCATGTGTTATTTAAAAAAAACTGTTCGTATTTTAATGATAATTCTGTGTTATTAATGTTCTGACGACCTTTTTTGAACTCTTTACTGAAGATGAATTCGTCTGATAGATTCAACGAAGATAGATTCGGAAACGAGTAACTCAACGTTACAAGAAAATCACAAGACACGTATAAATAAATTGATCATATTAAAAATAACAATTTTTGTTAACTGTTTTCTTTTAATTAACTAAATTAAAAAATCAAATTTTGTAAAATGTGTCAGTGAAGATAGGTTATATGCAAGCTAGTTGGCAGGATAACTCAAAAACGCCTCAGCTAATGGATGTAATTACTACACAAATACCACTATAATTATTAGAGAAAAATTGTTTGATGTAATATCATGGCTTAGTCACAAAATTACGTGCAAAACTTAATTGAAATAGAATATTGAGGGACATTTCTAAGTGTTTTAAATATTAAAATCTTCTTCATTTTAAACAATATCTACAACAATGTTTCAGTAAAAAAAAAAAAAAACCTACTTTGTCTTCTTCCTTTTGTTAAGTTTAATAGCTATTTAGAGTAACGCCATTTTTATAAACTCTTGCTGTATTCTGTAGTTGAATAAGTAGAATTTACAGAATATTTAACACTTGTAAACTTCTGCACTTACATTGAAAAAACTAAAATTTCTACATTATAAATTCACTAATTCATTTCACCGTAAAAGAACTATTAACTTGTCCTTATGTCATTTCAATAAGAGTGGAATATTTATATTAAAGGTCATATATTGCACTGTCATCTAGATTATATTGTCATCTATGTGACATTATTATTTTTCTCTCCCAGTAATGGATCAACAACTTCAGCATTGTACATTGATTGATGAGATAACTCACTTGCCTTTCACAACTGACTTTCATTAAACACAGAGTTACGAGACATCAAGTTAATCTATGATTACAGAAGTTATTAGAGAAGTTATTACATTTTTATTAACTTCAATGATAAGTTTGTACGTTGACAACTTCTGACTAAAAAAAAACAATTATATAAATCTTTCCCCAAGAAGACAGAAACATTAGTTAATATAAAATATATAAAAGTGTCTCTGTCACACAGCTTGTCATAAACTTTTTAAAAGTACTACTTTTTCCACGAAGAGATAATTCAGGATTTGAATTAGAGAACATTTACGTTATTTATATCAATTATTTTATATAATTTCTTTTCTTTGTTGAGAGATATTATTTTAGTGGTGAACAAAATATGTTAGGATTTCTATAAGCAATTCCTTTTAGGCTCAATTGTTGTAAAAAAAGGGTATTCATATATAGTATTTTACGCTATTTTTCGGGATATAAAGCAAACTAAATTTCAATGTAGAAGAGTTAAAATTTAAGAAAATAAGAGCTCTATAGGTTTAAGTTTTACAAATCTCGATTCTCTATGGTTACAACCAAACCATCTGCTATGTACCATATTGAGATTTAACCGACGATGAATCGCGTTTATTAACCAAAAGTTTATTAACCAAAATTTCAATAAAAGAGACTGGGGTTAACAATTAAACTTAATAATATAATGTAAATAAAATTTTTACCAAATAAAAGAAATGACAACAAACGTTTGACAATATAACATTCTATTGTATGATGAATTACAAGTCATATACGGATTTTATTGTATTTAGAAACACAAGAATTATTAAACAATTTTTGTCTGTATATCAAATGGTTCCTATACAAGGGCAAGATTATATACCAAATTTTATGTCTTTTGGTTATTGGTTATTTTTTTGTCAGATAATTTACAAAGTTACGAAAGAATTCTACAAATCACGGATAACACCAAACGAAACCGTAGAAACTGAAACTAGGTCGTTGACGAATTTACTAAAATCTTTAGAAACAAACGCATAAACCAATTTAGATAAATTTGGTAGTTAAAAGTTGTTTACGTCTGGAAATATATTCTGACAATATTTGAATAATGCGTACCAACCTAAATTTATAAAATTATAACAAATTGACGTTCAATATATTTTTTGTGTTTTTGACTAAGTCGCACTGAAAGCTAGCAATTAATAAACAAAACTAGAAATATTGTCCCTCACAAATGCACCATTAGCAAACTTAACCTTTTTATAGCAAAAATATCATAAGGCATTTTAAATCTATTTCGCTGATTGAGTTTAAGTTTGGAATCAGTATTTTTAGGTCGGCAATGACAGTTAGTTTATTATATCATATTTCTGCATATTTGGAATGATGAAAAATAATATCAACCAGTTTTCTCCTCATCTAAAAGCGTTATTATATTTCGTTCAAATCTAAACCTAAAGTGGAAATATATTGCATAGATCTATACTAAAAACCTTTTGGTTAAGTAAATTTTTTTTAAACTGTAAAAAAAAAAAAAAAAAAAAAAAAAAAAAAAAGTTACAGTACCGAGTTTTAAGTTATTTATTTATTTTAACTGCATATAGTTTACACAAAGAAGAAGGTTTAAATATATACACCGTACTGTAAGCTAAAGACAAATGCAGTTTAATTTAAGGAAACAACTTTGTCCACAGATATCACTATAAAAAATAATCTATTTTGTTTAATTGTATCATTCAATTCTGATTACTTTTGTCTTTTGGAGCATGTTTAGGTGTGATGAAATATATGAAACTTTTATTTAAATAAATGTATTGCAAAATTTAATTAACTTTCTCCTGTGACAACAAGTGATATTGAAATGGGTGTAAATTACATTGCAATTGTTGCGGGCTAATGCGGGCGCATCATACCCGACATTCAGTAGTAAACATCGAACATATTTAAAGTGAAGAGTTATACTTCATCAGGACAATTTAGTATATATATAGTACAGTAGAAGATAAATAAGGTAAGTCCTGTTAATACGTATAGCAATATCTGTTTGTATAAAATAAAAGGTGAGCTTTACGAAATCACGTTTTTAATCATTTTATTCTCTTATTTGTTGTATGTAAAAATGTATTAATTTGTGATACTATTTGAAATATAAGTTAAATCAAAACTATATCATAATAACTACACTTAGTCATAAAAGAACAACAATAATTAAAATAGTTATTTCGGGTAGTTTTGTTTGTTTATTGAATTATTTATTATATAAACAAATTCGTTATTTTAATAAACACAACATCAAATCACAGACTATAAATGTTGAGCAAACATACCCATACGAGTAATTTGTCACCATTGACACAAGGGATTTATTTTGGTAAATGTGTATGTTTGTGTCTTTCCTCGTGTATTAGTTTGTCGGTTGATCAAAATCTGTAACCGATGTAATTTTATCCATATTTCAAATATTCTTGCAAATTAATTTATCCAAAAACAAAACTATTTTAATCATTTAACAATCAAAGTTTTGCAATTTTTCAGGAAACACTGGTTAAAAATATTTTCTTGAACTTCCCAAAATAGTATGCACTTTAAAATGTCAAAAAAACTATTATGGTGTTTACATTTATCGTAGTTTGAATGTACATAGTATAACCTCCAATTTAAGAAGCCTATATTTAATTTTGTTTCTTTATTTTATTTATATTTTTCACGTATTGCATTTGCAAAAAGTGAATCGGTTACATAAATTCAAAACTCAAAAATTTGGCTTTATGGTACATAAATGGGAACAAAATGATTAGAAAGTTGATACTGCGGTTTGGCTGCAAAAATAACAATGGATATCAACATATATCATCCTCGAAATAAAATGAAATATTTTTAGAATTTAAAAAAAATTATAAAAATAATACAATAATTTAATGGCTTTTTGAATAATAGTTATTGGAAAGTATTTTGTTATAAATGTTTGTGTGCGAGGGAATAGTAATGGGTCTGTTTTCAATCATGAAACCTAACATATATATAATTGTTATTTTAAAAGTGTATAATTTCCAAGTAAAATAAGTTCATTATTAACAGTGCAAAATTTATGTTTTTCTTTATGCATTTGGTTATTTTTAAACGCTTCCTTCAGGTTCTATTTTGTGATTGTTATTTGCAATATCATAAAATTGCGTTCATATTATTCCCAATTCATGGTTTTATGAAATACGATTTTTATTTTTTTACAATCGTTTATTCTGATCTGTTTTTAGTTTATAAGGAATATAATTTTTGAATATATTTATATGAATTGTTTAATTTATTTGTATTTTTTATTTAAAGGAATTTTAATTTTTTTGTCTATGGAATCAAAATGACAGTTAAATTTTGCATTTTATTCATGTTACAGGTATAAAACAGATTTAAAAATTTCATTCAAACGTCTTGAAAATATTAAAATTTCAAGAAAAATTGTAAATATATATTCTGTAATAACTATAATTACTATGTAATTATACATACTGTAATTAAATATATAATCTAATTATTTTTCCAAAGTTTTAACACATCATTATAAACTAAAACTAATGTTTAGTTCAACTCCTAAAATATATGTAATAAGAATTTCAACGCGAAATAATTCATAAATTCAAACAAAATTATCTGCATATCTTCACAACCCCTATTTTTAACCGATATAGTCATTTTGGTATATATCTACCTTGCATCAAACTTTATAATTGTTGAGCATTTTTGAGATTTTTTTAACCTAATAGTTTACAATCGCGTTTTATATTTTCTCCTATACCCTCACAAGTTGGTCCAGATTCTAATGTTTTCACAATTATCCACAAACCATTTATTTTAATGCCAATCAAAATAAACAAACTAAGCAAGAATAAATGTCAGCTCGACAAAATTTATTGCAATTTTTTTAATATTTTTAATATGAAGTTACATCAAGCGGAACCAGGGAAAAAGTGATATCAAATCAAAACAATCATTTTTACATCCTCCTAAATTAAACAATTGTGGTAATATCAGCCTATAACAACCAATTTATGCCCTTGCCCTAACTTTTTGCACATTCGATTATATTACCAAAGTCAACAATCCTACTGTTAGTGGTAATTATTTTTTTTTTATAATTTAAGCATTCTGGACTCATATTGGATTTTACAAACAGCGATAAAAGATTCGATGCCAAAGTTATTTTAATAACCTAAGTACGCCAATTTTTTTTTTATATGTTCTGGAATTAAAATATATACTGATTTTGTGTGAGTTTCCATTTTAACAGAATTGGTACAAGAAAAAAAAAGTAGATCTAGCTAAAAGTCCATTGAGATTGCAAACCCCCCGTACTTAATAAAGTGAACCTTAAGGGCACTACATTTTAATGACGATTTCTAACAACAGCTATTTTTACCGACTTTATAATTGAACATTTGAAGGTTTTACAAAATATTTAACGATGCATTGTGTCCGTCATTTTTAATCCTCAATAAAATTACAAGTATGAATACAAATGGAGTTACGTGACGAAATATATGAAGTAGGTACTTCATTACACAAATTATTTAAAACTTTTTACTTTTACAATTTTTACATATTTCCCCCCTGGAAATACGTATGTTGGCTGAAAAAACTAACTCTAACCCCATTTGCACCTAGAAAAATAATACGAAATAGTTTACCGTGAAGAAATTTTGCCAAACATGTATTTTATTTGGCGTTCTAGATGAATGTTGAAATATGGAGGCCAACCATTGTTACCAACCACTGACAGTAAAAAAAAAAGTCAATGTTAATAAAATTAACATTAAACATTTTGGTTTTGATAAATATCCCTTCATCTTTTAACATCCGTTTGGTTTAAAATATTTGTGTCTTTATTTGATTAAAAAAAAAAGTATCTAGACTCACCAACGTAATTAAGTGGTAATAAAATTCCTTTACAATTTAAAATCCACATTACAGTTTTAATATGTCGGTTAAGTATGTTACATAACAAAATATAAAGTTGGGTTGATACATTAAAAACAAGGTATTTAGTATGCAATAAATATACCGAGATACGAAGGGAGTGAAAGTGAAAAATATATTATAAAATGGTTTTATAGCAGATAAATCAAAATACAGCCTCCATGTAAATGGTTAAGGTCTTTATATCACTTTTACATATATAATTCAGGAGTTATAATATACCAAACTTACATATAAAAAGAATTAAAATTCAAATAGTCATTAATATGAAACACAATATCACTGTTTACTAAAACAGGAATAAAAATTAGTAGTAAAATAAAAAAAAAACATCTGCTTCCATTTTTATGGGATCCTACACTGACTAATGAAAGTAAATATAAATAACATTATTAATTAAAAATTATGACAACTGTAGTTTATTTTAACATAATTAAATAATATAATGAATATACAGTTATGCATTTAGATTACACATTTAAATATTAAATTGTTTTGTTTGTTTAAGAATGTGGCTAGAAATTATAGAAATTTGGTGTATTGCTCTGATATTTTCACAATGTGCAGCTAAAACACCGAGTTATATTGAATGTCTAAGCAGTGATGATTGCGGGCTTTTAGACTGCTGTGTCCTTGGTAAGTTTCTCGTACATTTAAAGTAAAAACCAATATTATTATTACTTCCTCATTATTACTTAAACAGAAATATAATGAGAATAAAAATTTTAGCTTTTACGATGATTTAAATAAACGCTTTTTTGATAAACAAAACAAACAAATCACTGCTTTTACACGCTAGATTAAAAATAAGTGTTTATGATGAACTGAAAGAAAATTGGGTAAATAGTAATTTTTCTACAGCAAAGATAATTTTTAAATACAAATTTGAGTCAGGAGTACTTGCCATTTGATCCCAAGTTTCACAACAATAGGAACGTGTTGAGATGAATTTCAATTATGCAATTATAGAAAAGAATATATATATATATATATATATATATATATATATATATATATATATATATATCGTTATATACACATATTACTGGAATGTACGAAATAACTGTTTGCCTGTCCCCCTCTCTCACATCACCAAATTTAATATGGTTAATTATTCATATTACCCTTTTTCATTTGGGGTGTCATTTCCAATTTAAATCAAATGTTTTTTGAAAATTTTATAATATACATATTCTACGTCGATGTTCTTCTATCAGTTTTAATATTCGAATATAACTTGAGTCTCAGAAATATCATTATGATGGCAATTGACGTTTCTTTTTAGGCTAAGTAACTAATTTTGAACAAAATTGTTTTAAAATCGAAGAACGTAGCACTTTTTCTTATACAGTACTACACAACTCGTATAAATCAAATGATTATGTAACCTACAAATTTTAAAATAAAAAAACTTATACCAATTAATTTTAGACAAAAATTGTTTACTGGTCATCGTGACATGGGGAAAGTAGATTAAGACGGAACTCCTTTCCTTTCAAGAACCAAGTGGTAATGATAAAAATATACTTTATTCTCCAAAGCGTGAAGTGTATATTTCTAAATTGGTGTGTAATTGGAAATAGTCTGTCTTATAGATGGTCGAAAATTGACCTTTAAGCCAAATTTTAGACAATTTTTCAATTTCATAAATATGATATAATATATTGTTTTGGGAATTTTTGGGTTCTCCCAGTTAAGTTGATAAAGTTAATTTCATTGTTATTTTTAAAAGAATCTGATAAAAGTTAAAACAGAAATATCATGAACCTAATAAGAATAATGTTTTCAGGCATGACAAGATTCAGCATACCATCTTGTAGACCCTTCCACGAAATAGGCCAGCAATGCATAGCAGGTTATCAAGCACCCTTTAACTCCAATGTAACATATCCTGACGGCCAAACTGTTGAATTTTCAAACGTCTACCGACTGCTCTGCCCTTGTGCGAACGGTCTTGTCTGCGGGGATGATTCTACATGTATGGATGGAGCAAAAAATATTAAAGATAACATTACAGATATTAATGATTAAATTAGAGAATTGAATTTAATAAAAAATTTGAGTATGGAACCCACGATTTTGTTACTTTATATATTTCAACCAACGTAATAAATCCTATAAATTCATTTAAAAAAAAACTACCATTTATCGACAAAACAACATGTAATGGATATCTTTCGATTAAAAAACAATTAATAAAGGTTATCTAATATCAAATATTCCCTCGCCTTCCAATGATTACGTTTTGAATTAATTGAACTTTTAAATCTTAGTGTCAGAAAGATTGGTTATATTAACCTATATTGGACATAAGTATGACCAACGTAATTACGATAGCTCGATATACATCTCAGTATGCATCAATAGTTTTTAATAAAGTTTTTTAAAATATAAGGCTATTTACCTTATAGATATACATATATACATGTATATATTGTTACATATATTACAAACTAGCAGAGTACCCGTCCATCGTACGGGGTTAACGTATAGATAATATAGTGTTAAGGGAGTTTTCAAGGCCAGTGGGGTGGTGGCCTGATGGAATTTCTAAATAAATATAGGCACATGTGTTAACCAGGGACCCTAAGAATATCCATGTACAATTTTAGCTCAATGGGTCCAGTAGTTTTCACGTGATTGAGTGACACATACACACACAGACAAACACCATTAGAAACTTGAAAATAATGGAATGAAATAATCTCTGATGATGTATGAACACTTCTTACTAAATAAAACTCTAACTGCGCAAATCAACAATGTTAGCACAAACATTAGAATCCTTAAATGGGTGTTCCTTAAGACTGCACTTTCTTTTATAGAGATTATTATTTTCAACGTTTGTTTTGTTCATCTTTTCTCTGCCGTACTTTTCTATCTTATTTATCCTGCCTCTCTCTCTCTCTCTCTCTCTCTCTCTCTCTCTCTCTCTCTCTCTCTCTCTCTCTCTCTCTCTCTCTCTCTCTCTCTCTCTCTCTCTCTCTCTCTCTCTCTCTCTCTCTCTCTCTCTCTCTCTCTCTCTCTCTCTCTCTCTCTCTCTCTCTCTTCCTCTCTTCCTCTCTTCCTCTCTCTCTCTCTCTCTCTCTCTCTCTCTCTCTCTCTCTCTCTCTCTCTCTCTCTCTCTCTCTCTCTCTCTCTCTCTCTCTCTCTCTCTCTCTCTCTCTCTCTCTCTCTCTCTCTCTCTCTCTCTCTCTCTCTCTCTCTCTCTCTCTCTCTCTCTCTCTCTCTCTCTCTCTCTCTCTCTCTCTCTCTCTCTCTCTCTCTCTCTCTCTCTCTCTCTCTCTCTCTCTCTCTCTCTCTCTCTCTCTCTCTCTCTCTCTCTCTCTCTCTCTCTCTCTCTCTCCTCTAACTCGTTCCTTGTAATCTATTGAAGCTTATTTACTCTCTTTTTATTTACTAGTTAATTATTTTATTTTTCTTATTACTAAACTCTATAATTTGCCAGTACACTATTGGTGTCTCCCAAGATGTATGCATGATCTAATTCTCTGTCTGTGCCACTATGCAACTGCTTACATCTCAAGGAAATGACAATCTTTTATGTTGGTCAAAAAATAGAATACAACATTTTAAGGTTTTTATTTTAGGCGTATTTATTAAAATCAACTTTAATATTTATTTCAACAATTCGTTAACTGAATCCTCCTAATACTTTATAAGTCAGCGCATTATAAACACTGTTTGTAAAAAAATTGAAATAATTTTAAGCTTATGTATCGTCTTTGAATTTTCTTAATAATCATTTCACTCGTATTCTTTCTAACCTATATAATTTACAATATACTCTCTTTGTCTCACAAGATGTGTGATGTGATTGCTCCCTGCCAACATGTAACTTCTTACGTCATTCACATTAGATGTGTAACCCTTTCTACCATCACATAGTCTAATGATTTTTATAACGGTTGAGGTAGATTCCCATCTACATAAAAGACAGTACTTATTTAATTGATATATCTATTAATCAAGACCTAGAAAACGTCACTAGGCTCTTATAAGTGAAACTCCTCCCAAACAAAATCAATTACCATCACCTCCAGTTATATTTGCCAAGTCATTCAGGAATTTGACTTCGTTATATTAGATTCCATAGAGAAACGTTCAATGTGCTTATTTTATTTCAAACAGTTAAGTAATTTGTATGTCTGCATTGTAACATCTGTTGTTGTATAATTGGTTAAATCATTAAAATGTATAAACCAATACATTCTCTCTCGTGTTTTTTAAAGAAATAAATCTATGTAGATGTTGTAATATTGAAATGAACAAATTGGATTTTATAAAATGAACGTATATTTTGTACGTTTTGTTTACAGAATCAGCGATATTATATTTATTTATATTTAACAATGCTATTTAAATTAAAATTATATTTTTCAATACTTATTTGATACATGAAATCTCACTAGGATAAACCGAAATTTTAATCGTTTAAATCTAAAATAAAGATTATTTAAAACTAAATAAAATAATATAAGGTCAGGCATTGATTACCTACAACCGACTACTGAAACTGTATGTACCTCTGGGGAAGCCGAAACCAATCACCCGGGTTCTTGTTACTAGATTGGATACATCTCTCAATATATGATGTTAGTTCTGTGCATAACAATTCCCATTTAATAATAAACATACCCTAGCTGATTAATTGATCTGCATAACATGATCATATCAATGAAAAATACCTTTTTTGAATAGTTTAATCCATTACTTTAAACGTAGACAAGCCATTGATTCATAAACTTTGAAATGTAATATGATAAGCTTGTTTGTAAATACATTCACAGTGGAACTACATTGTCTGTTTCCATTAGTTGTTGTCCCAAAGGAATGTTTCAGGAATAAATCTCTTCCTTAGGTTCTTCTCAATTTATAAAATATGCAATTCGCTCAATCCACGTTAAACAAGCAAAACTGAGTACACTATTATTTCAACATTAATTTGTTCTTTGTGGCCGGCTATCGGTCAGGTAATTACTGAGATCAGTCGGCAACTAGTCTATATCATCTGCACCCAAATGGTAAATACATGTAAGTTTACTTTATACCTGCAGTGTTGTAATGGTAGTAGTGATGCGTATGATATGCACTGCAACATCAAGAAATATACGTATCCCCGTACCCTCGCTCCTTTTAAAACAGGGAAATCCTTCTCTAGCAGCGGCTACGCTGTTCTCAAACCAAACCTTCATGGGCTCACTACAGTGAGAACCAACTTGGCAAATCTCGATTAATTTTACTTGGATCTACACCTTTTTAAGGTTATCTAAGGATAGATTCCTTTCTTTTATCTTTACACCCAGGTCTCTCTTAACCCACTTTTGTTCTTTTATGATTCTTACGAGACTATTAGATTAATTGAGGGTTAGAAGTCTTTATTTTATACTCTTTTCTTCTTTTTTGGTTTAAAGAGCGTTGATAACTAAGAGGTTGTTCAACTTTAAACAACAAGAAAACCAAAAAAAAAAAATCAAACCACTGTATTATTATAAGTATTACAAATATTATATCATTATAAGTATTGTTATGTAAAACAAAGTACGTGTAGACGGTTTTATAAAAAGAAACTATGCACATGATACCTGTTTTTCTCCAGTAAGTATTTTTAGCGATTATTACGATTTCAAAATTAAAATTGTACAATTCGCTGGCAAATGTCAATGGAGTGTTTACGAATGTTTACACACAATAGGCCCTTGGAGAATTGTGGTTAGCCACAACGACTACAATCCAACTAAATCAGGCAAAGTAGACGAGCAAAATGTATACATCAACCCTAAGGGGTTATCAGATATACATGTTTCACTGAATTTAAAGTACATTTCTTTATCATTTGACGTCGACGATAATTAAAATACATTTAAACATTTGTGTAGGAACTAACGTAAAACAATTCAGATATATATTACCAATCATACACATTTTAGTATGAAAAATATACTAAGGAGTGATGATGAATTAATTATAAAATCAACATCATACACTTCCAGTACGATAAGAGATATAAAACATTTTTTGTTTACTGCATATATCATCCATATAAAATATTACTTTAGTTTTGAAATTTGCGACAATACACAATAAAAATAAATAAAAATAGAGGGAGGAAGTCAGTACTTATTTTTTTAATAAAAATGGCAATATTGTCACCTCAAAATAATAGTAAATTTGTAAAAATATCTGATCCCAATATATTGATTTAATTTGAAAACTAAATGTACTGATTTAAGTTCACCAATTTTAGGAAATGTACATTATTCTTTATGTTTAAATCATAATGAATAAAAATAAAAATATTACTAGCCATCATTGTTGGAATAGAAAGCGTAGAATAGGATTTATATGTTTTGGCTTTGATTTGAGTTAGTCCAATGTAAATTTCTAGATCAAGTTCAGTTAGCATAATAATTCTGGGAGTTTATAGGTTTGGAGTACAACATGGATTGGAGTGGAGCCAAAACCATCAAACACAGGTTAAGTTTACACTCTGCAACTGCATTGTAATATTTCATGACGTAATAACAGCAGGATCAACGTTTACTATATCCTAATTTACTCTAAAGCGTTTTATTATGTGTAGATGATTTCTTTTTAATAAAATCATCGACAGTGAGATTTATTTCCACGTTTCGTTAAAATAATCCTCTAGTCTTTCCATTTTCAACGTACTATAAAGACAGTTTCTTTGTGCCTCTATAAGAAATGTTAATTTTCTGTTAGTATCTTCTGTGTATATTTGTATGTGTATTTGTTATTCTAATTTTTATACACGTTATAGATTATGTTTATGTGTTTTGTAAATATACATATTAAAACCACATCCTCATTTTGAGAGCTAAATTTGGGACTTTCTGTGTACTCACTATAAACCTAAGAATACTTTGAAATTCTTATTTGTATATTTAGCTTCCTAGCGATCGGATTTCATAAAATGTTTTAAATATATTGAATTTTATATGGCTTTGAAAATATTGTACCTACTTGCAAACAAAATATTAAATATTAAGGTACACTTTTGCACTCTTCTTAAACATTATATTGTCTTTTTCGTAAAATATTATTTTGGTGTTTAAAATGTAGACATATTTTAGAGAAGAGCGATTTTAGGCATTCATAGCTATATTAATTTTTATTTAATCACTGAATGACGGAGTTGTGTATACAACGTTTTTTAATATTCAAACAATGAAAAATGTCTAGAATATCTTAGAAACAACCGGAGATTGTCGGTTAACATTCACAATTCGATTGGTCGCTATGTTGGGTAGGATGAACTTAGAGACCTCTAGTTTGCGCCTTTATTCTAACTTTTAAAAGGCCTTTAAAATGAGGTATCACTCAATAGGGGTTGCTATTTAAAATTCTCGACTTACCCCCAAACTACCCCATTTTTGGGGGTAAGGGTTGAAAATTTCATTACTTCCTCCTTTGGTTATCTAAACTTTCCCCAAAGCAAATCTGTCTATTTCCATTATTTAAAAAAATAATAAGGGGGGGGGGAATTTTAGGACACTTGGTATATACATATGTATATATTTAAGTTTGTGTGTGTGTGTGTGTGTGTGTGTGTGTCGATTGTTAAATTTTATTTTTTAAACAAAGAAAGATTAACTACAAAACAATTTAAAAAATGACACCTCCATTTAAATTTATATTAATTTACTTAAATGACTTTATTAATTTTAATTTAATATTACGTCTTTTCTATTTTCCTAATTATCACAAATCCAGGTGTGTGTGTGTGTGTATATATATATATATATATATATATATATATATCACATTTTAGATAATATTTTAGCTTCATAATCGATCGACAGTATCACAGGAAATTCTTTCATTCATTAGCCATATAAAAATATATTTATCTTTAGCGTAACATCTCATTTTGGGTGTTGGTCTGCTAGATGGTTTTTCATTTGGTGATGTGAGTTCACATATCAAGTTCCCGTCACCATTTATCTAGTCTTCGTATAGAGGGTGCTCTATCAATCGCAGTACACAAAAAACTTGTTTAAGCCTTTGCAGTGCTTGTGATATAGATCTACCGATTGGTATTATGATCATAACTTTCACGTACTCATTCCTTTAATCCTGAAAACGCCAACGACTTCCAATAAATAAAACAGGATTACATCTAGTTATTACGTTAATTCATAATTATTCATTTACATTTATTTTGTCACTGGGAAACATTGTAATAAGTTACAAAAATGAAAAAAAAATATTTTTCAACCGTGTGGAAAAATATCAATCAATATTTTAATATACTATTTGTAAAATAAATAGTACAAATTAGTAGGTAGCCGTGTAGTAGGCTATTCAATTTAAACTTATAAAACTTGGAATTATTATTATATTATTATAATTTGTAATAATTATAACAATGAAAGACATCAACAAAGGACATTAATAGTATTTAAAAAAACTAATTTCAAGCGTAACCATGGAATCATATTCAGTTTTTTAATGCGTTGGAATTATAACATAATATGTTATAATATCAATTTATAGTTTCATCAAAATAGTTAGTCACACTTCTTGTGTAAATAATTGTATAGAAGTGTACACATCCCTTCATTTTACAAAATTGTTTAAGGAAACATGTTGTTGTAAATTTGTATCACATCCTACATTCGTGTTTTGGGGATAACTGGCAATTATTTAATCATAATGTTTATTAAAGTTTATATCATTTTAAAAGAAATAACCGAGTAGAAAAAACTTTTCAAACCGAACTTCAATGTTGCCGTATCTAAAGTGGCATATGATAGAAATTTAAAATAGACCTATTAGCCATATTTTCTTCTTCTTTTCTTTCCTTACGATAGAAAGATTTATGATTATGAAATGTAGTAATTTAAATACTTTCCATTGTTAATTTTTTCACGTAATTGTTATAAAATACTTAGGAGAAAATCTCTACCTTTAATAACCTGTGGGAGGGGGCGTTATTTGTGGCTTAAATATAATTTAAATTAGGTAAAATAAGTCATGTATCATCATTTTTTATGGAAAGCTCATTTAAACTAAAACATATCTCTTCAAACATTATTATTATTATTGTTGTTTTCCCATTATGAGTCGTCATTTTTAATAGGGCCAATCAAACATGTTTACGTCCTTCCTTTGTGTGGTCATTTCTTCGCCTTCTAGAAGGTAACATTACACTTCGAAGCTTTTATAACTTTTTTATAATATGTAGTATAAATCTGCACCAATCATAAGGAAATGAAAATTATCTATCATTTAAGTACAGTTTAATATCTTTTTCTAAACAAAAGGGTGACTTCCGAAAAAAGCGTAGTCGAAAGAATGGCTTATTAAATTCTATTTATATTCTAACTACAAAATTTAATGAAGCAATACAGTATTTCTGATTTAAAAAAACTTATGTTTTTCATTGTTCTGGACGTTCAATGTAGCTCTTAATTAATTCCGATTTCATATGAGTTTTCTTGTAACAATACAAAACTTATAATAATTATTTTTATGATAGAGGAAATAAGTGTAGCTTGTAATAATAATAGCAAGTATGATTTAGTAATTTCCAGGATATAGTTAACCTCTATCAGTAAACCCACTCAGGGGATAATTGATATTTAGAATGGGCTCGACAATACGTTGGATTCTAGATAAACCTACAACTTTTTACATTTGTACTCTTGTGTAAGCTTCCTCTCCTTCATCCTTCATTTCCCGTATAACATCTGTATTTTTTTTCCAATTCTTTTGCTGTTAGAGAATTAAAATGAAAAAAAGAGAAAGCTATTGTCAACGTTCTGCCCTATAACATTTACAAATTACCGTACGCACATTTCTTAGTGCACAACTTCAAGTTAACTTGTATCTTTATGATAAAGCAAAATGTTTACACTTTTACCGATTAGTTCTAAAGTCGCCATTTTAAATATTGTATTCACAATCGTATAATTGAAATCATCGCTACATGGTTTATAAAGCTGTTAATAAAGATGAAAACAAATCCTGTACACTTCGTTGAAACCATTGTATAATAATAAATTTTAATACGTCATACTTTTTGTCCTCCATTTCCTTCGTAAATATATTCGTATTAATGTTTTTTTTAATTTTAACTTCATAACTGGTTTATTACCTGAAATGTGGGAGTATTTTACGTAACAATGTTAAACACGTTTTATTGTGTATATATTCGTGTTTAACATTCGTAAAATACCTCCACCTCTCAAGTAATGTATCAGTTATGTAATGATAAGTAATAAGTCGTAGAAAGATGACAACCGACTATTACTTTTAATATCAGTTTTACAACTTAAAATAATATTTTTACCACATTTTGGAGTTTTATAAATAAAATAGATGTCGACTCATAATTGTATCATTGGAATTCACTTATTAGAACGCAGATATAAGGTAATATATCAGTGTGGTAACAGTGGGGAATTGATGACGTGTTGACCAGACAGCAATCACATGTGGACACAGAGTTATCAATTTCCTGCCCTCCAATTTCAATTGTTTTCCATAACATTTACTTGATAAAAGGGGAAAATATTGAGTTGTCGTTTTAATTACCGTATTCACGTGAGTTGAAGATTTCACGAAATGTTAGCAAGATTAAACCATTGTCTATAATGTCAGTTCTTGTTTTCCATATGAACATTCCATTTTCTAATATTTATTCAGAGAAAAAAGTTTTTTCTTCTTTTTAATCGACTTGAGAATCGCTATTACATTTAACACTGAGTAACATACTGTTTTGATTAATAAAAAATCACATTTAAAAATTCTTGTTTTAGAGATATTCTAAAATATGTCAAAAATTGTTGTATTATATAAACCAAAAAAACATAATATATACACATATAACTCGTATATATATATATATATATATATATATATATATATATATATATATATATATATATATATATGTACACTTCGGTACATTGTGAAAAGTCACAATAATGCAATTATATATTTAGCAACAGTGATTAAGTGTCATTGTGGGTACAGCATAGATAAATTCATTTTTTTTCGTTAACGAAACTATTCAAACGAAATTGTGTGACTTGTATGTACATGTGTATTTGTGTTGAACGAAAAAAATATTAATAAACAAGGTAATTGATACATGAATAATTATAATTATAAAATGTGTGTACAAGTTATTCCCACAAAACGATATAATCTAAATAACTCAAAAATCAAGCAGCTGAAGTATACCTGTTATTTCTACTTTATATTAAAGTTAAAGTCGCGTTCTACCAAAGAGTGTAATTAACTTCAATTTAAAATTACAATTTCTTGTTGTGAGAAGGATATTTAGATAGAACTCGATTTTGGAAAAACTATGTTGTTAAGGTTTTTATATCTGCTCATCTCAAGATCAACAAAACGTTTTACATTCAATTAGTTGATTATAAAACGTTTCTTTTCCAGATAGTAAATAGATTATATTTACACTTTTTTTTAATTGCACATAAATTGATTGCTTTTATGATTACATCTAGCCATTTACTTGACAAGAAATAAAATATCCAACGGATAATGTGAATTTATATATTTTTGAGGGATAGGGTTTGATTGGTTTTAATTCGGAGAAACTGTATTCGATGAGTAAATAACCACAACTTTAGGTCTATAAAGTTTTGATCTTCCAAAAAACAATGGAATTAATTCTATGTTATTTCAATTTATTTTTTAAGTAGCTTCCATTTACAATTTTACAACATCACTCTTACGGTGATTACCCAAATTGTTAATCACAAATTAATTTTTCACATTTGAAATACATTTACTAAGAAATTATGATAAATTAAAAACTATCAATTGAACATTGAAGTGGCCATTAAAATGCCTTGGCCAGTGTATCTCAATTGAGGGGCCACAGAACGGCTATAAGGAGACTTATAGCATTAGCATGGTATCAATATTATTCACTAAGTACTTTCAACAAATTTTAATGAATTAATTTAACTAAATTGTACTTCTTAACTCTTCAATCTGAAGTTTCATTATAAGTACAAAAGAAGCCTTAAGAATTTGAAACCTTATGAACACTCTGTGTTACTTTTTCAATTTCTCAGAGCTCTCTGGGTAGAAGAGGAAAAAGTGATTTTATTTGCTTCCTTCCACTTAGCATCCCTCAATACGGAGTGTAAAAAACCTATTATTTGAGATGGTGAAAAGTTTTCATTGTGTTGTCATAAAACAAGTTTGAAGTTATTTAAACCTAGACATCAATTTAGTGAGGAAAATAAACCTAGCGGCAGTTCAGAATATTGAAAAACTAATGATGTAATTGAAGGCAGTACAGTCAGTGTTAATTCTGGTTTGAAAATATTTTATGAGCCTTAAAAGTTATTATGACAATTTGAAAATTTACATCCTAATTTGAAGTAATAAGAAAACATCAAATTTTTAAAACCAACGAAAACATCTTATAACGAATAGTAACAACGACCTAACTTTTATTAAATGTTCTTCTCTAGTTGCGCACGAAATTTTATAAATTAGTAGATTAGAACTTGTGCAATTAGTAAAACTCTTATTAAACCTTATTCAGTTAAAATGGGATGTGAGTTGTTTTGAGGAGTATTTTTCAAAGAAAAGAAAATATCTGCCCTTGTCAATTAATAATGTTACAAGATGATCCAGCATGATGGATTCTGACTCTCAAATATAATTAATTGTTTTTACTTATTAAGGATTCTTTATATTTTGCTTTTAAACTCGATGAATTTACGGACGTTAAATATCATGGAATTGTGTTGGAGTTTGTTAGATATTACAATAATATAATAAATTTGCAGAAGAACTACTTTTGTTGCCTTTAGTTGAAAACTGATACAACACCTCATAGTATTTTCAAAGCAACAAATTATTTGTTTCTAAGGGAGTGCCTGGAGTGAACATACTGTATATGACATTGCACAAATTTTGCTGAAGCCACGAATGTAGGTTTTTCCCGTTGTAGGCTTCCATTTAAAGTCCTGTCTCCTGTTATCATATTGTATAAAGAGAACATCAGGCATGCAAACAGTGATATTTTCAACTTAATAAATGGGCTCAACCTTAAGGCTGGTCTAAAATTTTTTTAAACAATTTCGACAAAATTTATACTTACAAACTGTAAAAAGGGTTGTTGATGGACAACATCACAAATATGTTCCCAGAATTTTATTAACAGAATGATGGAAGACAAAATACAAGTAAAAAACTAAAGTTCGTAACGTGGTTTAATTTTTTCACTTACAAATCTTTCCTTTACACTTAAATTACATTTCTCAGTCCTTCCGATTAAGATCAAATGATTAAATCTACCTACTGATAGCTATCTGATTTATAGTATTAGTACCTTCCCTTGCTTCATTTTTGCATCAGTTTGAAAAAAAAATATCCCTCCATTTATTAACTCTCTTATTAACGATATAACAACAGATTTCTAACTTAATTGACTCAATGGTGTTATTAAATTGATTATATTAAAAGGTTTTACGTAATTTTAATACGTTTGTAGTCGTTATTTTATATTCCAGACAACTTAGCACACGGTTTTTATTAATATACAAAGTAAACATTCACGTTAATTTTATAACTTAATGTTCTTATTTTATTGTAAACTAATTTAAAAAGTACCTAACATAATAAAATATTGGCTAGCAACTTGAGTTATTAGATATCGGTAGGATTTTCATATAATATTTGATATTAAATTTAAAATGAATTTGGACATGTTAATATGATACAACTATTATTTAAAGGTTACCTACAAAAAATCCAGTTTTAGTTTCTGTTGTAAAAACATATATTGGATTTCAAAATAATGTAGGTGGATTTAATCTTTTCAAAGAAAGTCTTTATAAACTACAAAACCTAAAAATAAATTATAGTTATAAAATTAGTTCTCTATTTGAATCATAATAATTTGACGATGATGTAATAAAATATACCTTAACCTACGTCCAGTCATGCGGTATGAGTTTACCGTTGATACATTACAGCTACCAGCACATAAACCAAAATAAGCATTAAAACAGGAGGTACAAAATTTTCAGAATGAACTTTTGCAACAACAATAGACGGCTGCAGGTCGCTGATAAGAGGATATACAAGGTATTCATCCGGTTTCTCATTGAACTTATTCACTTTCTCGTACCATACTGACATACTTTACGATATATTTTGAACTATCAATAATATAGATTTTGTTGTAAACAATTTTAAAGATAAGTTGCGTAAATTTGTCGCTGTTCGTGATAAAAAAAAAAGAATATTGGATATTGAAAACAACTATTCAGTATCATTAACAGGCACATATTATTGAGGCAATAAGTTTAACTAAACAAACGCAAAATGTTTTGAATCATACGAAATACCTGCTCCTTTAATTCGCAGACATTCCATTTCTCTCCATACAACACTTTCAACTCCTTGACTACCTAATAAATTTGCCTACATCCGCGTCGAGATATTGAACAAAATTTGCTGAAATAAGAAAGTTATATGCTTAACTAGTGTTCTAAATTAGAGTAACAAAAATGAGTAAATCGAAAATATTTATTGGAATCTGTTGAAATGATTTGAGATATTCCAATATTTAAGATGGAAAACTTGATTTATTTTTTCTTCCTAATAAGTTATTCACTAATCATCATTTTTGAAAAGTAGGGTTCAAATATATTTTAAGTGCTAGCAAAATTAACATTTATCAAAATCGGAACTTTACGTATTGGTAATGTAGCAGCTTTCTTCTAAATTATTAAGCTTTATTTGTATTTAGTTGATTGTATAAGTCAAAACCCAAAGACTGATCACGAAATCTCTGGATACAAGGTGCCTAGAGCTATGATTTTTTTTACATGGTTTAGGGTGGGTCTTTATACGTGTACTAAGAATGGGTTTTGAAAATATTCCACTACAAGGGCGTTTTTTACCCCTAAAGCACATTTATGGATCCAAGGAGCCCTGGAGCTATGCATTTCTTAACATGGTTTGGGATTAGCGCTAGACAAAAGCGCTAATTAATTATGTTTTAAAGCTATTTCTGCTATTGCAAATACTGATTAGCAGTTAAAATTAGCAACTAAAATGGTTAACTCTTAACTGCTGTGTGCAATGTTAAATAAGTAATAGGTTAAACTAAACACAAAGTAATCTTTAGCGGTTATCTTTTGTTTATGTACAAAAACATTGTCTTATATAACGTATAGTTATCTTAAACTATGAGCTTTTAAGAAAGCCAAAAAAAAAATCTTACTTAAGTTTTATTTAGTTTATTTGTGTTATATATATTTAATTATTGTTTGTAAAACCCAAATTATTTATATTTGATTAATGTTTGTATCAAATCTAAAACCAATACAAACAAAATTGTCATGCTAGAAACATATTCGTTTAACCATAGAATGGTGTTCAAACCATTATTCACCATTAAATCCCACAGGATGTCCAAGTTATCTTGGGTGTATTTCCTACGGGACACATTAGTTAGGTGTAGCAGTAAAACAAACTGAACTCTCATTAATTTATAGCATGGTTTTTCATACGAAAGAACTTTCGTACTAATCACTTTTAAATTGTAATTTTTTTTTTCAATTATCTTTTTATATGTAATTAAAAGTAATAAGTAAAGTGTCAAAATAAAACAAACATGAAATTCAGAAAATATAAAATAGTAAATAATTTAGAAAATTAAATAGAATTATTTGGTACATGTTATTTAGTACGCATTAAAAAAGTCTGGATTCCTAAATCAATCATTACTGCCACACACATTCACTAGTTTGATGTCTCACATAGATACAGACAAATTGTCCTTCGTTTATTCACATTTGGAGTAATTTCGTGGCGGTTATATTATTTTCATTTGACAGAATAAATAAACTCTTCTTACCTTTTGTTAGTAACCCTGCCAGAGTATTAAAGGGCTAGGAGTATCTATTTTATGCTAATCTTGTTTCTTTTGTAAATGGATTATAATTTAAAGGTTTTTATTCTTTACAGAACATGGGAGAAAAAGATGACCATATTGTTGACTCATGTAAGAGGATACCTCTTCATATAAGAGGATGGGTTTTACAGACATTTTAAAGACTAAATTATAGTATTTTAAATTGTTGACTTCGGGTTGGTAAATATATGTATCCCTCTAGTTTAACTGACTGTACATGGATCAATCACGTTTTTCTTTCTTCGAATACCATACTTTAGGATCATCATTAAAACTACCAATTACTTTAAAATACTTTAAATTACTCCAAATGGTGGAGCGGGATGTGTCAGTGCGATTCAAATATTTATTATTTTGTAGCTTTTTTTGTATTTGGGTGCGTCAACAACTTTTTACATTTAAAAATTGTTTTCGTGTATGTAAAAATTCTACTCTGTATCTCACAATGGAAGCAGGAATCAAAAATAAAAATAAGTTTTTGTACCGTCAGTCAATTATATTTTATGTTGTATTGTTGTTTATAAATAATTACTTTAACATTTTATGAATAAAAATAATTTTATTGTCTTTGTTTAACTTATGTAGGTATAATTTGTGTTTTTTTTTACCCTGAATATTTTGTGCAAAACAGCTGTAGGATTGGATAAAATATAATGACTACAATAATTATGTCAGCTAGGCTCTAAATAATCTATTTGAGTATAATCTCCTTCTAATCCTAGAATTTTCTTATGATTTATATTTGTCGACGTGTTTCAGAGTAATAAGTAAATCTCGAAGATAGAGGATCTCCGAATCCCTTCCACAAATATAAATAATGAATATGGTAGGATTGGCACAAGATAGTAATAAATTAATTATGATAAAATGTATTTATATACTTAATTACATATTCATTTGATATTTAATTGAATCAATGTAACAAGTAATATAAATAACCTCTTATGTCATGTATTCTGCTTGTATATTTAATTTTTTACGTATACAAGAAAATATCAATATAAAAATGTGTTTTTTTTTAAGCCAGACTCAGTGCGCCTACAATGATGTTCATATTCTTCTTATGCAACTCCACTGGGATTACAAGAAATGACTTTGAAGGGATTACAATCCACAACTGTTTTAAATAAAACTAATTTTATTCATTCCAAATTTTCTTAAGTTGTATTTATTGAAAACCTATATTATGCATAACTAAAATATAGGTTTTACAATTTTAGGTCAAATTATTTGATGGAAATTATTAAAAATATGTTTTAGTGAGATATGGGTTAAGTTTATTCCTAAATGAATTTCTAGCAATAGAATTAAAAACTAAGCTTTAGATTGATTAAGGGAAAATGTATTTTTTAAATATTATTTCTATTGATGTTATCAAACTGTGTCATAGTTTTTGATTAGCGACTTGTTTGCGCTAGGGCTTGAAATTGTGTACAGGAATATCCAAAATATATTAAGAGCATATAAACCACCATAAAATTACAAAATATTTTAAAATTTGTTATAATATAAACAATTTTAACTATCCAACAATCTGATTCAATCAATGGACCTCTAGAATTGTACACATTTCTTTTCCAACTTTTTCAATATTCAGTATGAGTAATTTTTTTTCTTTTTTTTTTTCAAATTATTATCTTTTATGAAATCGTTAGTTCCTAACAATAGATTTTTTTAATATTATAAGAAGAATTTTAGTGCCGGGTTTAACTTATAAAATACAATTCGTGGATATCTCTTCATGGGTTACAATTATCTATAAAAAAAAATCTTAATCAATATTTAGTCGTTTATTTATTTGCCATTTTAAGATTTATATCCGTATTTTCATACCTTAAGTTTCGTCCTTCAGTATTATTACATTTGAAATGGATCAATATTTTTCTTGAAGCAAAAATATCCGAACAAGCCTGTTAAGGATGAAAAACTATTTAGTCAGTATGTGTTATTTCTTTTTTTACCATATTTATATAATTCAATTTAATACTTTAATCTTCCCTAAACATAGAAAACGAATATATCTAGTTATACTCCATGTAGGCTTTATAATTACCTACAAATTTGTTAATTTGCTCAGCAGTTTAAAAGAAAATTCTGACTTGCATAAAGAATTTGTAAAAGACATTTTAGGTTGTCCATTATATCTAATTAGTTTTGCTTGTTAGTCGTCATTTCGTATGTTTGTACAATCATACTTGAAGTGTTAATTGTTGTTATTAACACAAACTTTACTAAAATCGGTGAAACGAATCCCCATAACCACAGAAAATTTGAAAGGCCTACACATCGGGTTAAATAAGATTTTGTGGCTTTTTGTTCTATCTCCACTCTTAGAGATATATTTAAACACAAAAGCCAAAATTTTCGATTCACTGGATCGCAGGATATAAAAGTAAATATGCAACCGTGTAACTGCTCATTCGTCTTCAGTTTCCACAATATGTGATATGCGCAAATATTTCTCGAATGTTTTCCTAAACAGAAGTTTTTGCTTTATTTAAACCTTCAAATATGTTCATTGAACTCACTACAAAAGGTTTCATTTGAATCATTGTACAGATTGTTAGGAAAGAAAGGAAGCAGTTTAATATTTCAAGAACTGCTTTAGATGGAAAGATGTTCAACCATTCATTTTAAAATTTTTAACGTGACCTAGCTACAAGATGGTACACAAGTTTTGTAGGTTAAGCCTGAGTGATTCAAAAATTAATAAAATATGATTTTTCTCGACTTTTTAAAAGTAAGATATTCTAATTAGTCAATGTAATAAACGTAAAAGGGATTACAATTCTTAATTAATCTTCAATAGCAGCGGAGTTTTACAATAGGCGTTTTAAAATTCGAAACTTTGCAAACATAACATTAAACATTTTTGGAGGTCTGAGTGAATAGTTATGTATTATTTAGTTGTAACAGTAAGCCAATATGTATTGAAAATTATATATTCGGTACAGGTTGTTCAAAAAGTAAAAAAGTAAGCCTACGTATTTCTTAATTACACAATTATTAGAACCAAATGTTAGATTAGTTTACATTTTATTATCCAGTAATATACGTTTTAACGAATTTCGGTAGGCAAGTTACTATATTAATTCAAAGTATCGGACTTAAATTATTAATAATAAGTTATAAAAAAAATTTCCATGTAGAGAATGATCCAAAAATAAACATTTTTAAATCTATTACCTAACATTTTTAGAAAAGGGTTATGTTTAATTAGTTCTTATTAGTATAGTAAATTCATATTACTAAGTAAATTAAGAACCCTTTCCCAAAGATGACTTAAAAATAAATGCAGTTCTTTCAATACAGTAAAAATATAATTTAATTAAATAAAAGCCATTTTTTTAAAATCTTTATTGAAGGCAGAAATCCAGAGAAGCTGGTAAAGTGAAATTTCTACTCGTTTGGAAACTACATGACTAAACCTAGTGATATAAAGGAAGTTACAAATCTAATAAACTTAGCTCCTTTATATAGTCAGCTCCTTTCATTAATTCTAAAGTGATAAAGAAAGTGATTCAAGATTATCACACTGCCAAACTTCATTTTGAACTTTTATTGTAAAACTCAGTGGAAAGAAAAATCTTAAATTTTTAAACAGCCTGTACATATAAAATTAATTTCATACCTCATGTTCATTAATATAAGTTGTAGAAATCAATATGTTACTTTCGTTACCAAAATCCGTCAAAACTTGTATTATTGGATTATCAAAAGTAAACTAAAGTAACATTCATTTATAATAATACGATTATTTAAGTAAATATGTAGGCTTACTTTTATTAATATTTAGCTAACCCTGTACTAGATATTTAATTTCCAACACATTTTGCCTTACTTTATATCACAATAACCAAATAATAATTATTCATTTTCAATAAGACTTGCAATAAATATTTAAAATTATGTTTAGAAATAAACAAATATATAACGTATCACGCGGTTGTTATTAGAGATAAATTAAAAATTTCTCTTAAGTATTTTAATTGACCTATTCCAATATGTATAAACGTAATAATAGCGTTACATTAGAAAAGTGGAAAATCGGTTTTGTTAATTTTTTCAAATTCCCTGTATATCCCACTTTGTACCAACCTAGGATAAGTCTGTTTAATAGTTTCAAAAGTAAAGTACATTTTTCTATTTAAAGCAGTTCTCAAAATATTAAGACTTTTCCTTTTATAACATCCCGTAAATTCGTGATATCCCCTCCCAACCTTAAAAATGTGAACGAGGGAATACAAATTACTTTACATAAATAAACAATTTAATTTTTGACACTTATTGTACTCTGTTCCCCCTACTCTGGCAACAGTGCTGCAAAAGAGATCTCTTATGGCAGCCTACAATATGAAATTGACGCTACCAACTTACCACTCATTAATCATATGTTCTGATTCCTACTATCCAGTACAGTGTAATACAGACCAATTTCTTAAAATTTCTTTTATCCAATGTTTCTCACCCCAATTATAAATATTTTCTAATTGACCAAATATCTTCTATGCAATTTAATTGCCCATAGTTTAGATACTTTATAATATTTAATACTAAATGAAGGTTTAAATAAAATATGAACTCGAATTAGTAATCTTTATAGCACACACACACAGACATAAACGCGCGCGTGTACACGCATACACACACATATCACAAATATTTATACTACATATATTATAAATTTCAATAAAAGTATTTTATGGGCTAAGAGCGATGTGAAATCAATCAACTTTTTGGTTAGCTTTTGAATTATTTCACAATTTCAAGGCGTATGTGGATACATTTACCACAGTTTTTGATCGCATGTAAAATAACTCGATAACAAATGTATTAATAAATTACACAGACATGAACAATGAGAAGTAGAAGTTGCATTCATGCAGCGTGCAAGTGATCACGTGTCACATACGCAGAGGTCAATGTGTTAACTTCGTTTTATTTTAGAATTAACGATAACTGAGCTTGCATACAATTGAGTGAAATGCGACTGTCTGTACTGGCGTTGTTAGACAATTTTCGTATTTGGAGGATTTCTATTTGCCCTTGAACCTAAAGATTTTATTCTCAGCTGACAAATGTCAAGTTAATAAAATTGCAATAGTTAATAATATACCACAGTTTATATAACTCAGTTAGAGTATTACCTTTTAAAGAAAGAATATCAATTTACTTAATAGACCACATACATGTACATGCCAATATAAATATCCTACAAGTCACAAAAATTAGCCATAGGCTAAGGAGCTGGGGGGGGGGGGGGGGGGGTAATTAATTCCCAACTAGGAAAACGATGGTTACCAATAAATTCTTAATTTCCATTTCAATATACGATTCCCTTTATTATCTCAATAACAACTAACTATAAGTAAAAAATCATTGTACTTTTCTGCAATATACAAATAAATATAATGAATCCATTAACGTATGTTTAAATAAAAGATCATATAAAAAATCAAACCAAATTGTATATAACTTGTTTGGTAGAAACATATATATCAAATTAATTCTTTAAAAAGAAAATAACACCACATTATATTCCCTACTCCAAATTTCTTTCCATACTTTATATTGGAACGATGTCCGACTATAATAAAAACACAAGATAAAATTTGTTGCAAAAAATAAACAAAATTATCATCGTTTCATTGCCCAACATTATATTTGTGATTTTAATTACGTAATATAACAAGAAATATATTTTATGACTTCCAGACATTGTGTTGTTTTATACATTAAAATGTTTCCCAGAGATAAAATTATAGAATGCTGGGATAAAAGACCTTACACAGAAACCATCGATGGTTTCCAAAATAATAAGAAACATTTAATTCTTAAATACCAAACAACATTCTTGGAGTCGAATGCCGAACAGACTACTTTGGTGATTCACCTGATTTTAATAGTGTTTAATGGGTAAATATTCCATATATTTATACTTGGAATTAATTGAAGTAGTGGGATTTGTAAGTTCCAATCCATGCAAATACTCTGAATTTTTCCAAGTGTCATCTTGTTATTTGCTAGATCTTAGTATGTGTGAAAAAACCCTATAACCTGGAGAAAGATAAGGCGTTCCAACACGAATAAGTGTTGCAAAGAGAAATTTCCCTGATATCCGTTGATTCCATTTGCCATTACAACAGAATATCATCTTTAATATCAAATAAAGACATTGTGAATGTGTGTAAAGTGACCCTATTCTTTATTCTGATTTTTAATATATGAAGTTTTAATTTTTTTTAACACAACTTGTGTAAGACCTAGCCTAAACTCATACTGACAAGTTGAAAATAATTGTTCATCTCCACAAAATACTCATAATGTTGCTGGTCAGTAAGTATCCGTCAGAGGCCGGATTTACATTGCTTGAGACATGATTTTATTCTAATTCTTGTAATTTCTTCTATTAATAATATTTATTTGTATTTTTTTATTATAGCTCTATTATTATTAAAAATCAATAATAACTACAATAAACTTGTAATACTTTTTCACACCCATATTCAAAAACAAATACTAATCAAATTCAAATACAAAGGGGTATGCTGCCATAAATTCGAAAAAAAACTATTTTTTTGACAAGATGTTACCTAACCAACATTAACCTTAATGAATGTTAAATTTTTCGATATTCTAAGAGTTCGTTCTTGCTATTCTGATATTATTGATATAAATCTGAATCGTCAATTCGGTTAGATAGTTGTTAATACAGATTTCTTTGGACATAAAAAACTACCTATTACAACATAATATTGGATCAAATTCCTTGGATTAAAAAAAACAGGAATTTGTATGTTTTGGGTAACTTCAGATATTATCTTATTTTCAGCTACAAGTAAATATATAATTGGTAATACAACAATCAATTCAAAATCAATCAACAATCAATCCAAAATTGACACAATCTTATTATTTTTTGTTGATTATTGTGCAAAAATAAATTTTGTCAAAAATCAAATGTTTGGGAAAATTTCTGTTTAACTGTAGTAAATACCACTGCCGAAGTAATAAACCAAAAATCCATTAATTACTTCATTCTCTAAATTTTAGCTGCTTGAAATTAATTTTTGTTAAATAAAAAAAAAAATCTTTTTTTTACGATATTTTTAAAAAAGTTTTAATTTTTTTGCGACTTTTTGTTATCTAAGATTGCTCTGTAGATTTCAAGCTTGTTTGGTATTTAGCGATTTATATAGGCCAGTACGAGAGTTCGAGCTGTGTTTCTGCACAGTTCATGAAACCCATGTTTACAATAGCAAATCTACCTTCCAACGATGTGCATAAACTGTGTTTATAACAACTTGGAAATTTAGGTAAATCTAGTGTATATATTTCAACCACTACCACTAGCAACAACATTTTATCTTGCACTGTTAGAATCGATACTTTTGTGGAGTGACGTTCGTTAATGATCTTATATACATGTTATTATCCCCAATTAAATTGATTCTATCGTAGAGATCAAAATTATAAGTTTTTTAAAAATTTGTTTTGCTCAAATCATTTAATTATATTAATTACAAAAGAAAATAACAATGATTCATATGATATATCAAGAAATACAAAATTATGATGACTAAAGTAAACCACTGTTATTTATTTTTAAAGACTAATTTTATTGAGAACAGTATTGGAACTAATATAAATAATTATCAATGTGTGTCGACTTTTAAACCAAGTTTTGAGAGTTTTCAAATTCGTCGTTTTATCTATATTTGTAATATTTTGTACGACTGTCAACCCCAAGGCATACATAGAATCGCCAAAATAAACAATAAAAAGGAACATAATTAATTTCAGAATATGATCATTAATAAAAATAATAATATTGAACTCATGCTTGAAATAACAAAATCTATTACAAAATATTGTTAGTTATCACACAAAAAAGTAACACACAAGTGAGTAAAATAATACCTTGAACAATTTTACAATAAATCTGAAAAATTGTAAAATAATGTAAATGAAAATAGTACATTTGTTTTCAAACTATTGTATTTAAAAAACTAACAATAAAATGAATTGTTTTGGTATTTTCTCATTTCTTTGGAGATATAAAAACTTTGTAAATAAATTATAATTTAGTATTATAGTTTGTAACAAATATGTTTTTAAGTTTTTTTAAATAATATACCAGATTAAGAATAACCCCCACTCTAAATTCTAAACGAATCCAAGATTGTTGTAATTTTAATGGAATAAAGAAAATAATTTGAAGGAAATGGAGGACTTTTTCTTTTTTACCGATATTTAATTGAGGAGGGAGGGGGTTGAATTATTTATTTTAAAAATTAACTGTTATACCTATGGGGTGTTTGTTACATTATATAAAAAGTAATAAGGTAGGAGTAGAGAAAAAGACTTAATCTGGAGGATGGTATATTGTTCTAAAATGACAGTATTTAACACCTGAAATTTGAGTACCACTATTTGCTTAATAGTGAAATGAATTTTATTTCTTATTTACAATATTGTTATATAAATAGCAATACAAATGCCTAGCTCGTTTCCCCTACTTTTTTATTTATTCCTTTAATTTCAGATTGTCCCTGAAAATAGTTCGTAGTAAAGGAACTCACACAATCTTATCTCCTCTTATTTGCTATTTTATAACAGTTCCTATCTTCAAACACTATTATTTAGTATAATTACGGTCAAGATTTATCATACTAATATTGATGCTCTTGTTATTTATAAATAATATACGATTATTTCGCTAAACAAAATGGAGGAAACTAGAGAAAATGCAAATAACTGCATGTTTTGATTTCTTATCTATTTCCTTTTAAATGGGTATTAAAAACAAATATTGCTAAATAATACGTACATTGGATGATAATCTGAACTTGTTGATTAATTTATTAAACTAATTAATAATTCATTTGCAAATACTGGTTGAAGTGTATTTTATTTCTAGATAATTTAAATACGTTATCAATGCTAGTATTTTTTATATTATGGTATTACATAGCAATTAATTTTTTGCAACTTTCATAATTCACATAATTTTATGAATTATTATTCTTAGACGCATTTTATCTTATTAGGTCATAATACACGTCAAGAGCTTTAATAACAAAAGAATTGCAATGTGCACTGTTTTAAGCATTAACATAATTAAGAACGGATAAAATTTTAAATGTGTATTTTCAAATCATATATTGAAACTAAGAGTATAATTACCCAAAATTACATGAGCAATCACTACTCGTTTTTTGTTTCTAAACTTATTTTTTTATGATTATTCAAAAGATCTGTATGACGGGTATCAATGCCAGGTACTTCATCAAGGAAAGTTGACGCAGCCCATCTCCGTTGGAGCGGGTGTTCGTCAGGGATGCATCTTGTCCCCAATCCTTTTTCTTTTGGTGTTGGATGCAGCTATGAGGAGGACAACTGGTGATAGAAAACGAGGAATTCAATGGGAAGATCTGGATTACGCAGATGCCTGCTTTCGTTATATTTTATGATGGATTGTTCATATTTTAACATGATTTAATCGGACATTTGTCATGATTGGTGTATGAAAAATCTAATACTTAACGGGAGTTGATTTATGATCTCGAATGCTCGTATATTAATTTTTATATACACAATTGAAAGAAATGTCCGATTAAATCATATTAAAAATACTATCCACTTTGTATATCGTTTACAAAATTTCCAGTTTTAGAATAAAATCACAAATTTTACAGTAGCATAGAAAAATAAAGTGCCACCTCCAAAGTTAATTATTTATACAATATTAATTGATAACTATCAATTCGAACCAGACCGTAAAAACCACAAAAAGACACTGTTTCAACTAAATCGTCACCTTCGATTCCAATTAGCACACTCCAGTAAAATATAACTTAAATATTTTAGGCAATAACCTTGTAGAAAACTGTTACAAATTTAACGAGCAAGTTGAAATTGGTGGGAAGGGTAGTCAATGCAGTGCTACTACTAATTTTATTTTTGTGTACTTATTCCGTCACCTTTTTATGTAAAGTTATTGTCAAACCATCAAGATATGTCTAGGAGATTTTTTGGACTACTAGTAAAGATGACGATTTGAAACAATGTCTTATTGAAATGTTTTGTTAATGTTGTAGCAACAGAGTTTTTATACATGTAAATATAGTTGTTGCTGTCAAAAAAAATTTTAGAAATACAAAACTGCACAGTCATTATCATCAAGCACAGTATTAAGTATTCAGTGAACTAAGTGTTCATTATTTCTTAATAAATCTCAAACAGGTATTCTACCAAGGAGAAGGATGGGTCATTAAACTAGACCTCAGCCTTGGTTTGATTTCCGTCACCCTTGAGTGCAACACGATGCTGTTCACTGAATAATTATATAAAGGAAAGGTAATCTCTCAATCTATATTTTAATTAATTAATACACTACGATGCAATATGTTTTTCAAACCAGCAATTTATGCAACGATACCGTTGCTGTTTGGTGGTTTACACGTTAATATGCTTTATATTTTTCATTTTCTATAGTTCCAGATACGTTTTAAATTTAAAATCCGGTCCCTGTATGAGGCTACAATGATTTTTTTTTTTTTTTTTTTTTTTTTTTACATTATGAAAATGTATTGTTTTTAAATATTCTATAAAAATGGAGTATCGTAAAATTGCGTTTATCAGAGGCAACTTTAAAACATCATCTTGTATTAAGATTTGGAGATGGTTGGAAACAACTATTTGTAGAGTAAATAAATATATATACACCTGTATATAAAGATTTTTGATCGCCATTATGAATAAAAAATAACCAGGAGTTAATAATAAGAGAACTATACAAAACAGTAATTATTATAAATTGTAGCAGCACCTTTCATTAATTCACAACTTGACCTATAATATACAACTTGACATTTGAACATTTTAAGATATTTAAATTTGTAAAATATTCAGATGGTGAATTTGATGTATTTCGTCATAAGAAACATATTTGATATTATTTTACAGTTTTTGTATAAATTCCTTCATAAATATCACAATAAAGCTGCAAATTAGTGTCAGATTCAACATATCATTTTAGGTTGTTATTTTGCAAAGGTAAGTGAAAATAAAATAAACCTTTAGACAAATGATATATATATATATATATATATATATATATATATATATATATTTATTTATTTATAACGATGTATAACTTCACCAATATTTACTTTTGGACATTTTGAGAAACAGACACCTACACCAGAACGTATCCTCTTTGAGGTGCTCAAATGAGAATGAGTATTTTGTCTATCTTCTTCTTATGAACTTTTGTTATTAGTTGGATTTATTATTTTTAAATTGGATAAAACACATTTGGACAGTTACACCGTATTTAAGTGTTTATTTAAATTTTATAAACACATAAATAATCTATGGGATTAGTTGTTTTGTATTATATGATATTTGATAGTTATGTAGAAGTTGGAACATAATAAATCCTACAAATTGATTGGGAAAATGTACGAAAAGAGTTCATATTTCCTTTAAAGTTGTAAAATTTATACATCACAATATATGTTTCTGTGTTTTTAAACCAATTTTTATAAGATGAAATAATTTTAACATTTATATTTGAAAAATAACGTAACATACAAAACATCCTTATGTACTGAATTATATAAGGTGAAATGTCAATAACTACCTCAATGTAAGATAAATTAAGAGTCATATTTTTTTATTTTTTTTAAATTGAAAAACATCGTTTGAGCTCTGTTTGTGTTATTTTTTTTTTTAAATACAATTTCAAATGGATATTATTGAATGTGTATTTTATGTACGTTTTAAAGTATTTGTCGAAACTTTATTATAATAATTCATTTCAAAATAATGAAGAAATTAAGAAACAAAAGTGTTTGTCATTTTAGATAAAGTCGCCATTTTTTGTTATTATATTAAATTTTGTTTAATGTTTATAGATAGGAATAGTCCCATTACTAATTACTAGATAATTACTAGATAATATGTACCACATTTCCAAACCATAGGTCCAAACTAGTTTTAAGGAAAGATTCATAAAACATTACTTTCCTTTCTATTAACAATTTCAAAGTTTGACCAATTAATCAATGAATTTCATTGGATTTAAAATTAAGCTACGCTTTTTATGGTTGATTGCTTCACAAAGTTATCAGGCGGACAAGATGCTTTTCCAAGTATTTCAGATTTTCAACCTGCAGAAAAGCACTTGAGAGTTGCGTTTTGTATCATCAACAATAATTATCTAACGATTAATTTAACATTGCAAAACAGAGACGCAAATAGATGCTGTGGTGCAATATTGCTGGATCATTATCGACAGCCAAAATAGATTGCTATCTCTAACTATTGTGCGACTGTAACTATTGTAGAATCAACACTCGTTGGAAGATCATTTGTTTACAAAAAAAAAAATACAAAATTGGATCCAATTTACAGCCCAGTGACGTCTGCCTGGACACACACGTCATCGTGATGTACTACTCACACTGCCTCTTAGCGGGCGTTAACTCTATCAACCATCGGTCGCATGGTTTGAAAAATATTAGATATTGTCTTATACAATTATCTGTAAATCCGGTTGTTTTACGAAATATATTTTTTACAATGTATTAGTTTTAGAATCTGTATCTAATTCAATCACCATATAATGATAAGTCCTCATCAACCCAAATTTAAGACATTCTTGCATCTCTTCAGCCGGTGATATTAGAGGGAAACTTACGGGGTACCCATGTTTTCAACTCCACATTTTCTTCCTTTAAACCAACGCTTTAAACCCGTCTTAGGAGAACTACAGCGGTATTAATACCACAAAATATAATTTACAATAAGTTAAATAACAAACTTATAATATTGGAAATATTAATCTTAAAATATTAGAAAATGCATGTTATGCGTCTACATAACACGTTGTGAAATACTAATTGAAATTATTTCCGCTTTCTAATTGAGACTAAAAAAGCAGTAACAAATATTTATATATTGGAAATTATTATAACTAACAATACATAAACTATCTATCTGCCTTCTTAATATAAAGTAGAGAGATAATATTTTATATGCATACAAAAAGGCAAAATAATGACAAAACCAAAATTAAGTTTAAGAGGGTTTTTTCTCTATGTAACTTGTAAATTCTAATATGACAGCTTTCAGAAAACATCATAAAAAACAACAAATAATTAAAGTGTTCGAAAATAAACTTCTAACTTAACCTATCATAACATAAAGTGTTTGTTTCAGTAATTTTAAACACCTAGGTACATAGTTTCTGTAGTAAACCGGAGAGATATTACAATCCATATTGAAGCTATTTATTTCAGACACCCCATGCTGAAAAAAATTAAATGTTACTGGGACCATAGTCAGAAAAATTTCAAGGCCCTTAGATTAAATCTCGCAACTAGAACGGGTTTTATAACAATATTATAAAAATATAATTAGTTAAATAACATAATTCATGTAAACAATCCAGCTGCTGCAGTGTAATTTCTAACTATTTAATATAGAAAATGTTTCCCAACTAAATGAACTGTGTTAGTGTTTAAATTGAACTTTTTGTATCAATACTTAATAAAATACTGCCCCTCCCACATTTTACTGGAAGATGAGTTTTCAGTATTGTAGAGTTTACATTACACGCTGGAGACCTCTAGTCGTTACACTTCTGCTAAGTTCACTTAAAACAATAAAAATAAAACGCTTGTGGAACCCTTTTATTTCGTTTTATTTTCATTTTATTCACAAGGGAACATCATAACGAAAGACAGATGCACACTCTTTGTCTAAGCTATTCATTACACGATTTATATTTTATTTTGTAAATATATAAAAAATAAAAAACATCGGTTTAAATTACAATCTAAAAAGAATATGATACGCTTTTAAATATATTACAGTTCATCAATTTATGAATAACATAGTATTTCGTTCAAGATTGTTATCCTTACGTTTTTTTAAATGAATCTTAGTTATTTCAATAACTTTACTAATTTTGATCAAATAAAAATCATATAATACATGAAATTTTTGATAATATGACAATAAATTTATGTTGTATATTTAAAAAAGATAACTGGCACTTGAATAACGTAAAATCACATAAATAAAATTCGCAATGGTTCACGTTTTTATTCACTATTATATATTGTATCGCAAAAATGTGGAAATAAAACTGTGTTACGTCGTTGCAAAATATTTGAAACACGTACTTCCTACTTGAAATAATATTTTAATTATTATATTCTTTAAATAGTGGTAATTTGAATTTTATTAATAAATGCATTTAAATTATTAAACTATAATGTAAGAATTTTTCTCTCTTTAAATGTCAGTAATTATATTAACTGTGACGTAAATGCAATTGCAAAATTAAAAGGAAAAAAGATTAGAATATACCTATAGCTAAGTGTCACTTAACTACTATTTCATAGCATGTCCATTTTACATTCCTTCCAAATGTTATAAAAACATGACAAAATAATATGCTCCAGAGTCATTTTGAACAGTTATTTTAACAATTGTTTTTAATTCTTCTGTACAACGCGTCGTTATAATTGAAGAAATATGAATGCATAGTTGGACCCTAATCACAGGCATCTGTTCTAAAAGATATCACATACAATGATAAATTAAATAGTGAATTTAAAATATTAAATACCATAATGTTTGTTTTAAGAAACATAAATATTTGTTTCTGAAAAATATTCTAAACAAAAAGAATTTCTTCAAGATATATGTTCTTTAATGATAACCGATTTGTTAAAGTTCTCTGTACTTGCCAAAACTAGTATAATATAAAACATTTAATGAAAAGAAAATAATTGTTAGTTAAAGAATTATTGTTTAATGTGAGATTAATCCAAAGAATCAGTTAGTTAAAATACAGAGTTGAATTTTTTTCCGGTCAATATATTGGATGGAAACTAGAGAATATGAATCGAATTTTCTAGTGATTGCATTTTACAGATATTTTTAAAATGATGTATCATTCCTATTTTATTGGAAGGTTGTAAGTCCCACGAAACCAGTTCTAAAGACAGTCATCTGTGGACAGGTTATGATTCTGGATCAGATTTTTCATTGTAGATAACAGTATTAGTTGTATTTTAAATTGTATCTGATAACATATTTACAAGTCTGTGTTATATTTGATACTCGGTTTATTGTTTAATAATTATATATTGTTAGACTATGTTATAAGTAAACTTTTTTGTTTCTTTGTTTTTTCATTGTATTTGTTAATATATATACTTCTCCACACTTACTATACTACTGTTATTTTATTTGCATTCCTTTTATTGTTATTATTGGGAAATTAATTATCATGGTTTCGTTTCTTAAAATGCTATTATGATATCAGGGTCTAAACTGTAGTAAGTACGGGCTTGGCCATATAGATCTATACTTTTTTTTCATGTTGTCTTGGGTTGTTTTTTCTTTCTTAATTGGTCTAATTGACTATTGACTATTGAATACTCTATTAGAGTATTCGAGGGCTATGGTGATTTTATTTTATGATCTTTCCTTTCTTACTTTTGTAAGACGATAACGACCTTTTTTCTACTAAAAAAAAAAAAAAAAAAAAAAAAAAAAAAAAAAAAAAAAAAAAAACCAACAAGAATTTTTTTTTAATATTGTTCCTTATATTTTAAGCAATTGCATTTCATATTTGTTTAAATATATTGAAGTTACATACATGTAAATAAACAGTTATAAATGTGGTAATTAGCTACCAACTTGGTAAACTGTGTTTATAAACTGTACAAACTCAGATTTGTTTCATTTATTGTTAACAGAGGTTTCCTGTTTTGAAGTGTAAACTAAACAAAGTTCAATAAACTCCTTTCCTTTAAGATGCCATTAAATTACCATAGTTTGAGTTACGATTCCGTTAGGTCAATATGACAGGATGACTGCAGGCAACCAAACACAACCTGTTTCTAGCAAAGATAGTATTTTAACATCCCACATATACAAGCAACCCATCGTAAGTGTAGGCGTGAGAGATGTGTAAAACGGACGTCATAACTCAACTTGGAACAAATATTTATTTTGAATGAAAGAAGATTTGGTTGAATATCTTTTAACAAAAAAAAGGAAATGATATTTAATGGAGAAATTTGTAAATTTAAAAATGGAGAAAAATTATGGAAAAAATGTTTATGCAACGTAGAAATATTTCTCAAGAGAATTAATAATGTTTTACATATGTCCGTTCAAATTAATTATCTGATCAAATTTATTTTCTATACGAGAAAATCGATTAACAAATATTACAAACGATGCAGACATTTTGAACTAATTTGGTCACTCGTCCTAAAAAAATAGAAACCATTTTTTACCAGTGTTTGGGCAGTGTAATGTACAGCTGACCTAATCCCAAAAAAAAACCTATTTGAACTCATGGGGTCTCAAAGAAAACATATCCTTAAAAAAAATAGGCAGGTTTTTATTGATTCATCTCTTCATCCCTTTACTATGTGAGAAAGTAAGAATGTTGATAAGAATAAGAATTTTATGGCTTTCTTAAATTGAGTGTGACTCAGTTATAGAGTTATAACTGAAAAACATTAAAGTTCAGTTAAATTTAATAAATAAACACTCATTATTTTGATATTTTATCTATCCCTCATATTATTATATACATTCTGTTTGTATTTAGTTGGTTCCCAAAGACAACAAAACCCACAGTTGTCATAATAAATATTAGTATAAAAAGACGTAATAATTTTTAACGTTAAAAATAATAATAATAAATTACTTTTTTATTTGTTCAGTGTTTAACATTACTTAAGTGGTATTTATAATGATTAAATACCACGTCTGAATTGCAATAGCGTATTGAACCATGATTACCTCAATTTATTAAGTAAATTATTCACAACAGATTAACGAACACGTTAAAATCACGCCATATTATGCTATCCAATTGTAGTGGTAATTGGATAACTATAATAGAACAATTACTGAAATATTAAAACTAATTATGTCGCCATATTGGAAAATCTGTTCAAATTGATTTATTACATTATAACTAAATTATAACTAATGGATGCAGCTTATTGTTGTAATATTTCCATGAGTTATTTTCATATTTTTGAAATAAAGTAATGCATTCTTCCCTATACTTAAATAGTAGTGAAACTTGAAAATTAATATTATTTCATCTAAAAATAAAATACAATCTTGTTGAGCACTGTGGTGAAATTTACAATAATAATTCGAATTTAACACTAACCACAATCACTAGAAACTTTAAAATAAAACACAATGGTAAAAATAAATAAAGAACAATTAATCAAATAATTGTGTTTTATTTTAAAGTTTCCAGCGATTGTGGTTAGGTGTAAATTCGAATCATTATTGTAAAAGTAAAATATTAAATAATATGATCTTTTTGTATTTAATATTGTTACAAAACAGTATTTTACATTCTCACTCTATATTAACAAAAAAATAACGTATTGGAATAACTATTACACTGGTGTTGATATCTTCATGAACATGTTCACTTTAGATCCTCTTTAGTCGACAAAAAGTTTGTATTTTAGACAATGTTCGTCTCTTTGTTTGCATCAACGCTGATATCTCATAACCATTTCACTTTCTCAAAACATGAGCTCATAGGTTCATTTAATAAATTTTTAAGACAAAATGAAAATCATTGTAACTCAAAATTCTTAATTATCTGCTGTAAGACAAACCTTGCATTAGTTGTAAATCAGATTAATCTATTTTACCTCATTTATTACAAATTTAGCCCCAAAATAAAAACTTTTACAGAAATATAAAAAGAATCAACTGGCATTATGGTACTGTTTTAAACGGTGTAGTTACTCAAAATATCATTTATTGATATCGTTGATTTTTGTAATATTATTACTATCTTATTGTTTATATTTATTTTTTCATTAGAAATTAAACTAATTTGTCAAATCCCAAGAATATAAATCTACATCTTTATTGGTGGACATTAGCGTAAGATATGAAAAACATCTGTGAAATGAACAACCTTGTAAAACCACTAGCCTTTACCAACTGAGCCATATCGTTTCATTTAACTGTATGTTTCAACCCAAATTTAATACAAGTATGTAATATTTATTTTAATTATAATAATGCTGTTACAAATATATTGTCCTGACAATGTGCTTTAAAATAATCAATCAATCTAAACATCTTTGCATAAATACTTGTTAATTTGTAACACAATACAAACTCCGTACTCGTGTAATATTTCTTTAAACTGCAGAATCCTATTTAAAATAAATTATTATATCATGATATTTGAGGATGGGGGGGGGGGATTGGAAAGTTTGTGAAATGCGCTACCGTTTATTTCAGATTCAATTTTTACACTAGGATTAACTAATTTTCCGTGCGTAATAGGTAACAAAAACTTACTGGGTAAAATATTAGAATAAAATTATTTAAACAGTATTTTTTTTAATAAGTTCCGACTGACAGACTAAGGGCCTACAGTAAAAACGAACATTTTTTAAACGACATATTGTCGTTACAAAATCCTTTTTTTATAAATGTATTGTTACTTGATAGATTGGGAAAGTAACGAATGCTAACAGTTACTTACTAGGTGACTAACAGTAATTTCATAATCGGTATCCCAAACAAGCTGGAAATAAAGCGTTTGCAACATCCTTGTCTGATGAGTTACTTTAATGCAATGTTCAAGTACATTTCTTTACAACAATTTGTGGATTTCCAAGGGTCAGTCATACAAAACAAATTCTTAAAATATATATATTTAAGTGTTTACATTACTTCGTGGTAAATTAACTCCATTATGACCACTGCAATAGTCATTTCCATTGGCAAAGTGTTCAAGGCTAGGGACGTACAATGATGCGCGCGCAAGAGTTAGGCCTACACCACGATTGTTGTGATCTAAAAGACAAAAAAAATCAAGCGGAGTATTATTTATAATTCTCAGCGATTTTCTGGTGTAACAGTTCGTTTTCATACGCCAGTTGTTATCTGTGTGCTATATAAGGTAGGCTATGGAATATTTTATTCTCCTCGTGTTATATCCGTTTATGTTTTTTTTTTTTTTAATTTTAGATTTAGATTGTGTCTTCTTAGCTATTTAGTTGTATTTGTTTTAATACTAATTTGAGTGTTTTTATTTACTTATTTTATTTTTTTGCAATTAAGATATAAATTTTTATATAAAACTGAATTGGAATATATAGGTGAAACAAAAGACTGTTTAAAATAGCTAAAACTAATAACAAAAACTAAAAAGAAAAAATAACAAAAAATATCTGTTATAAGATAATCTGTTATATAAGATATATAAGACAACATATACATTTAATCAAAATCGGTCCTCCGTTAGCCAATGCAAAATAACGTCGTTTATAAAAATGACTATTTTGAGTCAAAACCAATAACTCTCCAAAAAACTGGACATCAATTTACTAATCACAAAATATTATATATCCTACATCTATACGAAGAAATATAAATTATTCGAAATTATGGCCTAGAAAGTTCTTTTGTAGTTTTATTGAAATTAAACAAATCTTGTGTTTGACAGGTCTATGTAAGTTTTAATTTTACTGAATAATAAAACCATTTTAAATATTGCGTAGTGCATATTGTTATGACTTATCAAAAAAATAAAACATTGTATCACTTCTATAATTATATAAAAACATATGTATGATTATTTATTAATAATATTTTTTAATTTAAAAAAAAAACTTTGTTTAGCTTATTTATGGAAATTGAAATATATCTTATTATTTTATACCATTTATATTGTATTATTTTATAATAATTATATATGAATGCCATACATACGAGGAAATTATACTTATTATGACTTAATTATAACAATAAAATATAGTACATAAATTTAATAATCGATTGCACACTAATTATTTTCTGTTTCAATCTATTTACTTTTTCTTTTTTTTTTTTTTTAACTTGTGAAGTACCTTAATTATTAGTAAGTTTGCCATGCAAGTGTCTTTAATTTTTTTTTTTTTTACAATAAATAAAGAGAGTTTTTTCACTAAGAATAAATTATTAAAAAAATATCGTGAAATCATTAGATAATCTTATCCATTAATAACAATCAACTAAACAATTATATTTGTTTATTTTTCAAAAATAATTCTATATAAACAAAACTTACTCGACAAAAAAATCCATCAATATTTTTCAACGATCATAATTTGCAATCAATTATGCCTCCCTAAATATTAAATCTTTAAATTTAAACGCTCGTTAATTTAAATTAAATTCAAATAGTTATTTTTTCCACTTTTTATGTTTTGATTAACCTTGCATTTTTACATAAACCTAAAAAAAAAAAGCTACGTAACTGGTAGAAAATCTATATTGAGTTTTACGTGGGAATTGTCAATCTGTCTGAATTTCCATACATATTTCATTCTTGCAGTTTTTTACAAACAAAATGGTTGAAGCAATTTACTCAAATTTGAGACATGGACATATGTTAATGTTAATTTACCGTTTTAAAAACAAAATAACTAATTTACCAAACATAAATAAAAAATATCTTTTTTTTTAATAAAGTGTCAACTGAGTTTTTGAGATAAGTAATCGTTTTCGATACTCAAACACTTAATTTCCTTTTTAACAGGTAAATCTTGAACCAATTTTTTTGAGATGGCAATTATTATGTTTTTTTTGAGCCCATGACTTTTTTCTAACTGCAGTAACCCTCATAATGTTGAGCTTAGACGGTATTTTGTTTTTTATGTAGGTATGTTATAAAGTTTATATACTCTTTGTTTGTGCGCAGCTTATTATTTTTGTCATAACGCATTTTAAAAGAAGGGATGCTCTCTAGACACATGTTTATCATTCATTATCACATGGTATGACACGTGTAAAGAGTGATCGTAACAAATTAACAGAGGCATCTGATTTGCTTAACAGAACTATTGTAATCTATAAATATTTAAAGCCCATATTAAAGAAATTAAATAATTCACACTGTATAGTGTTAGAAACTTAAGTGGTTATCTGTATATGTATATATATATATATATATATATATATATATATATATATATCCATATAAATGTGTGTGTGTGTGTGTGTGTGATTAGGATATATCAGTGTCATAATACAATTGAAGAATACATTGAACTTTAAAAAGAAATGGTTTTAAATTACAAAATGAGGTAATGTTTATGATAAACTTAATTTATTTTTTTCTTGTTCTTTAAAATTAAAAACCTTATTGTCATCATAAAAAGGAAGAAAAGATCTTAAAGTAAAGAAATGTTTCTCTCAAATAATCTAATAGCGTCAGGGTCGAAAAATAACAAGATCTGGTCAACAGAGACCTATAGGGAAGAAGGCAGAGAAGGATTTAACACAAGGCTCAACGAAAAAAGGTGTAGATCCAGCTAGGGTGCTAGGGATTTACTCATTATTTACTTTAAATTATTTTGTAAATATTTTACACAACTGAAATCATTGGAAAAATTAAATTCTTTGATCAATTACTATAAAGAATTCTATGTAAAATTAAAAGTTTCTGTACAATTGTATTAAGACAAAATTTCCAATTATGAATTATAAAAGTTTGAAGGTATCACCTAGGCTTTTGTAAGAAATATAAACGAGGTAATGTAAATTGATTTGGATATTCAGAAAAAAGATATTTTTATTTTGTAAACCTAAAAGTAGTTTTGAGTTCAGAATGTCTAGTAACTAGTGATTGGTAACAAATTCTAGTTGTGAATGTTAGAATTACGGCAAACGAAATTTAGTCTTCTGACCGCACGTCACCTGAATGAAAACCTATCCACCAGGCCAAAATATCTACAGTTTTAGCTCCAAATAATTCATTTTTAGATGTGTTTTCTGTTACTTATCAATGTGAGATTGATCTACTTTAATGATATTAACCAAATCTTGTAACGTTGGAGTAAAGGGATACAAGTGAGCTGAAACAATGTTTGTGAAGACTTTTGAAATAAACAACAGTTTTAATGAAGAGACCATTTAACCGATATGGTTTAACAAATCCCATTGGTAACTGAATTAAGAATCCTGTTGAACGGATTTAACTCCAGCTAATTGGTTGAAAGTTATACAACATGCTATAAGTTAATTTGCTAGGACAGTGTTGATATTAACTAAAACAAGCGGGTTAGTTAGACAAATAAACTCTAACAAACAAATACACACAACAACAGTGCCTTCCAATCTTTGAAAATCTATGTCAGATGTATACGTCACAAAATATGTTTTATTTTTTTTCATTCCTGAGATTCCCAATAGATTTTTCATGGAAGATAATTTGGTGCAGAAGAAACAACTTTACTGAACTTTAAAAAAGGGAAAATTATAGGTTTAAATAGAACATAAGCTTGGTTTCTTTTTATTCATCATAAGCGTAAATACTACTCAATAAATCGAGTTTCTAATGATGTTAATAATTAATTTTTATTTTGCCAAATATTTCTGAAATTATATTTTCTTTTTTTTTTAGAAGAATCAATTTAACCAATTTAATCACAGCTAAATAGAAGATTTTTTTAGTATATATCCTAAAAAGGTTTGAAACGACTTTTTGTTTTAAGAGGTCGACACGTATTGTTCAAGTACTTAGAAGCTACATTGTAGAACAGTTTGATCAAAACCATTAGGGTCGATTTTGAGAAATGTTAAATTTAAATTTTTCATCTTATAGCAGCTATCCCAATATTTTAATTACACACAAAATTAAAACTTCCCGAACTACTTTCATTGAATGTATAATTTGTATAACTTAAATTAAATTCAGAAAGAGCTTAACAAACTACCGTTATAACCGATTTTATTATTGCTTTAAGGCACTGAACAGTTGATAGGTAATCACCTCGGAATAAATTTGTTTTGTTAGTATTTATTAATATTAGTTAAAGAATAGAAATAAGTTGTTTTAAGATGAAAAGAAATTTACTTTTTTTTATTATCAAAACTATTTGTTTCTTTTAAATACAGTACCGGAACATTCAGTCGTCCAACAGTCTCCTTTCGTGTTCCGGATTCAGTCTCCGAGTTGTATAAAATTACGATATTGACTTTACATCGTGAGAAATTGAAGAGTTTGATTAGAAACAAATTCTGGTTGCTATAAATAAAAGGAAGAGAATTCAATGTGCTGGCACGTGATGTACTCGTCTAAAAAGTTATAACGTACTCGTCTTGTCGCAAAACGAATTATAATGATTATTAAATAAGATTAATTTCGGAATAATTTAAACATGTCTAGAAAAACAAGAAGAGATATACAAAAGAAATCATTGTACGGAAAATATTGACCTATATTGAATTATCAATCCCTTGAAAGACAGTATTATCAATCCCAGTATTTTCTGGAATTTTTATTACGCACGAAATGGAAATGAATTTCCTGTAACATCAGATAATTTATTTTCCATGGAAATACTGCATTGCACGGAATATCAGAGAACTACAAAATGGTTTACGCTATAATGGTCTTCAATTAATGTTCCGTGATTCTGCAATTACTGTAATGAGAGGCAGCCTTGAATTAACGCAACACGATGGAAAACGTCCACGGATCCGGGGTCAAGTTCTCGTCGAGCATTCCAATGGTATCCGAATAATTTTGTTTGCTGGCAACTCAAGATGTCTAGATAAAGGTACTGTAGTTAAATGGAAGTTAATTTCAAATAAAAGTTCGAAAACAACTTAAAGAATTACATAAAACTTGTTTTAAAAACCAAATAAAACGGACAAAATATTCATATCCGTGTCCCCCAAAAAAAGTATCAGCTTTAATTATATATACTATGGCAAGGGAATATATCATTTTCTGTTTACTGAGTCATAGTTTATGTTTTTATTATAGAGGATAATTTGGTAGAATTCCTTCCTAATTAATTTATTCCATACTTTTGTTTAAATAATACTTTACAATATTATATATTGAAATAATGTGCAATGATGATTTGTTTGTTATATAAATAATTAAGCTTCAAATCTAGTTTTAATGACTGCATAAAATTCATTTTCCCTTTTTCATGGAGAGTAATTATTTTATTATTTACTACTAAGGTCAGTCAAATTCACATGGTATACACGATTTACCGATATCGACAGACTCGTTATTGAACAAAATAGGCTTTTTTGAAGAAAAAAAAATAGATATAATATTTACCTTTTCCTATACGATACGGGACTTCGTTTGTACTTTTGACTCTTTACGGAAAATATAATTATGCATACCGTTGAGGAATTTGAAATATATAAAGCCTTTTGAAAGAATGAAAATCTGTTTATGAACGACCAACAAAATTTCTAGTCAAAGACTCTATGATACAGCCGTAAATATCCAAAATGGAAGAATCTGAGATTGGACATCTTTGTACGATGGTAAAGACATGATATACATCTTTGTACGATGGTAAAAACATGATAGACATCTTTGTACGATGGTAAAAACATCATAGATAGCTTTGTACGATGGTAAAGACATGATAGACATCGTTGTACGATGGTAAAAACATGATAGACATCTTTGTACGATAGTAAAGACATGATAGACATCGTTGTACGATGGTAAAAACATGATAGATATCTTTGTACGATGGTAAAAACATGATAGACATCTTTGTACGATGGTAAAGACATGATAGACATCGTTGTACGATGGTAAAAACATGATAGACATTATAACAATACAAGTTATATTTAATTATTTTGATTATAATTTATGATTTATTCTTGCCACACGTTGTGCGACAAATATAACAATAGAGCTACACCTGCTTTGCTAATTATTTTAATTTCACCTTTAATTATTTAAGCCACACGTTGGAATGCCAAATATAACATTTAAGATGTTAGATTTACTTATTTATTTTTAAAAAGTCACACGTTGGTGAGCCAAATATAACAATGGAAGTTTGTTATATGTTTTTATCTTGCAACACTACTAAAAAGGAACAACTTATGATTATTACTCATAAACAACACCGTTTACCTGGATAAAACAATCTCTTTCTTTTAATTTTTTAAAAGAACAAAATTACAATAGCAATAAACATATACATGGAATTTATACTTACTTATCTAGAAAACATTTACTCCCCATTCATTCCTTAAGATTAATTTATTTATCATAGACAATTTTTTAAAATTACAAATTTACTTTATTTTAACTCTTGTTAAAATCTTCAAATTATCAGTTCCTTTTAGTTTAATATTTTTCTTTACAATTTTATTTAAGACTTTAAATTATTATTAACATTGATCATCTTTTTATTTAATCTCGGCTAGCTCAGTTCTTTACAATTAATTTAAAAAAAACAACAAAATCTTAATCTCGGGTCTTGGGTTTTTTGAATGGCTCAATCGAAAGTGAAATCAATTCTAGGTGAATTTAATAATTAACAATTAATTGGTTTTGTACTTATCAAATCTGCTGGTCCTTCTTGCTCGGTCAGTTAGCACTTTACACTCCACCTAACTTTAATTTATCCTTTTATTAAACGAAAAAAAAACACAAAACACCACACTGCTTAAACACTTTCCGTTGGTATTTAACGTTGTCTCTCTTTCCCAGATGCCGTTCCAAATAGGCCTCTCCTTCCTCGAAATCGTCCCAAAATCTGTCTCTCCTTCCTTGTAGTCGTTCCAAAATTACAGCGCCTGTTCTACGATGATTGGTCCCTCCTTCCTCTGGTGAATTTAAACTCCTTTTCCAAATCTGTCTTTTTGTTAAGAACTCCACAAACTCCAAATCTAATTTCCTTTACTAATTCAAACTTTCTTTACTTCAATTCAACTTTACTTTCAACTTATCAAAAACCTTTAAATATAACGAGACTTCCTGTCCCTTACTCGCTGAAAAGAAAAACTATTCTTTTGTACACAGCGCACTTTTGCTGTGTACGCGACCTTCCGTCGTGGCGACTCTGGTAAGACTCCCCTAACAAACTCCTTTCTAATGTTCCTTCTCTAAAACACTGTTTTTCGCGCCCTGTTCGCTGATTTGTCGATTTCTACCAACTTTCTCTGCTTACGACTTTCGCAATTCCTACTGGTTGTTTTTGAATTCTGCCGTTGTGTTTTTTAAGTTTGGAGCGTCTCCGATTGGCCGACCTACTTTCTACTTGCGTTTTTCTAAAATACCGTTATAATGCTGCTTTCCCTTGATTTCTCTTTTTTTTCTAGTAAAAACTCTGCTACCCTAAGAATTCCGTTATGTACACACGTGTTGGCCTCAAGGTTCTTGAAATCTTAGTGCTATTGTAGCCTAGCACGTACAATTTTTATTACAGGCGGCATCTGCCGTTTTCTCTTCATTTGTTTCTTAACATGGTTCTATATTTATTATTTTATTCAAGTTATATTTTAATTTATTTATTTTTAGATTTCATGATTGATGATTTTATTTAGTTTAATTTAATTGATATCATGATATCGTTACAGTGTCCCCAGATAAAATTAATTTCCTTTGGAATACTAAGAAATAAATTTTTATCTTAGCCCGTTCACTTATGAACTACAATTTTGTAAAAGAACCTTTTCTAACAATGCCTTCGTCCATTGCGGTTGGCCACATAACCATACAATAGACCCTTACTTCCTTTTGTCTACTTGCAGGGAATTTCTGACCATTTGTTGTGGGTCATAAATCCTTTCACCTTCCTTGTTTACATTTTTCTATTGTTATTTTCTCCAGTATTTATTTACACCTTAGCCTAATATTACCTAACTATGATATTTTTTTAACATCCTACAATTAAATACTCCTCTTTCCTTATCTTTATTAATGTATCCTAACTTATATGTGGTATTTCCTATTTTATTCCTAATTACATATGGTCCCTCGTACAGTTCACAAAACTTATGATATCGCTTTAGGATTAATTTCGATGGTACGCATGCTCTCACCAAAACTCGTTCTCCTAATTCATACTCCGTGGGTGGGTGTTGTTCATTATACTTCCTCGCATACTTCTCTCGCTTTTCTTTTATCCTAAGATATATTTCCGCATCGCTGGTTATTGGTTCCTTTTGATTATCCGGTTTTATGAGGTATCTTGTCCAACTGCGTGTCGGTTTTCGTTTGAACTGTGCTTCTATGGGAGTTGTTTCGATGGTTTCGTGGTATGATTCGTTGATGCAAGCTTCAATGATTTCCAATATTTTTCCCCAGTCTTGATGTTTGTCCTTCAATAGAATTCGGCAAAACTGTCCCAGCTGACGCATGATTCGTTCCGCCATGTTTCCTTGTGGATTCCGTATCGCGACTACCTTCTTCCTTATTCCCAGTTCGGCTAGCCCGGCTTCCCATTTCGGTGACGTAAATTGCGTCCCGTTGTCAGATAAAATGCATTTTGGTTCCTGTACTTCCTGTATGTATTTCTTCACTTGCTTTAATGTAGTTATGGTTGTTTTATTACGGACTTTATATAATTTTGTGTACTTTGTAAAAGCGTCTATCATTACGAAAATATATTTACATCCTCCAACTGATTTTGGCAAAGGTCCATAATAATCTACACAGACTAACTCCCCTACCCCGTTTGGTACTATTGGTGATAATTCCGCGTTTCGGTGCTTAAGGTCAAATTTACATTTCTGACACCTTGGACATTTAATCAGCTCATCTCTGATGTATTTTGCGATGTGGTCTCCTGTAAAATCTTCCTTAAATATCCGGTAACATTTATTAATCCCTACATGTCCATACACTTCGTGTATCTCCTTAGCTAAAATTTTTACAAAGTTACTAGGTATCATTAATTTCCAAATTTCCTTTTCCTTCCTAAATAGTTTTCCCTGATATAATTGATAATGTTCCTGAATTTTCTGATTATTTTTATTTAAATTTTCTATAATGTTTTTGCAATTTTGATCCCCATTCTGTACCTTTTCAAAGTTTTTTAAAGTTTTTCCTATTTCTAAATTAAATCCTTTCGCTAATATCAATATCTCTATCAATCTTTCATCGCTTGTTTCCCGTATTTCCGCGTTATCTTCTGGGAATCTACTTAATGTGTCCGCTACAACGTTGTCCTTTCCTTTACAATGTTTAATGATTATATTGTACTCCTGGATGAGTAAGATCCATCTAGTCATACGGGCATTTAAAAGTCTACAATTATTCATGAATGTAATGGCCTTATTATCTGTAATTACCGTTAATCGCTTCCCTAACACATATGTTCTAAATTTCTTTAGACAGATTACTATGCTGTACAGTTCCTTCTCTGCTGTACTGTAAAATCGCTCTGCCCCTTTAAATGTACGGCTGGTGTATGCTATCACTGCGACCTCTTGATCGTCCCCAATCTGGTATAGTTGACCTCCTGCTGCGATGTCACTTGCGTCGGTTTGTAAATAAAACATTTTGTTATGGTCTGGGTGGCGTAGCGTGACTACTTCCTCGAACTCTTTCTTAACCTTTTTAAAACTTTCATCTATTTCGCTGGTCCATTTGAACTTCGCTCCTTTCTTTAATAATTCTTGTAGTGGTGCTGTTACAGATGCATATTTTTTTGAAAATTTGTGATAAAAGTTGGTAAGTCCTAGAAAACCTTTTAATTGTCTCGCTGTCTTTGGTCGTGGAAAATTTCTTATAGCGGCCATCTTGTTTTCCTGTGGTTTAATCCCTTGAGTAGTTAATAAAAATCCTAAATATTCTATCTCCTGCCTACAGAAATTTGATTTATTTATATTCACCGTTAAATTAGCGTTTTTTAATACCTCCAAAACTTTTTCAATTTGATTTATGTGTTCCGTCCAATTTTCTGCCAGACACAAACAATCATCAACATACAAGGTAAGAAATTGTTTTACTTCGTCGGTTAATATTGAATTTAGGCCCCTTGTTAGACTGGCTAAACTAGTACTCAACCCAAACGGCACGGTCTTGTAGCGGTAGCATAACCCTTTATGTAAGAAAGCGGTGTAATCTCTACTTTCTACATGTAGTGGTATCTGCCAAAAACTACTAGTTAAATCGAAGCTGCTCATCCATTTAATCCTTTTCTCTATTGTTAAAAGTTCTTGTATTGGCTGCGATCCCTCATAATCCGGAACAGTTCGTGCGTTTATGATCCTTGCGTCCAAACATATCCTTACACTCCCATCCTTTTTACAGACTGGAACTATAGGGTTGATATATGGGCTGTTGCACCTTTCAATTATGCCGTATTCTAGCATTCTTTTTATTTCAAGGTCAACACTCTCTCTGAACTTCATCGCAATAGGCCAACTCCTTTGACAGTATGGGCTTTGGTCTGTTACTTTTAATTTATGCTGATAAGTTTTTATTAATCCTGGTTTTTTACAAAATACATTTTTATACTTAATCAAAATTTTGCTTAATTGCTGCCTTTGTTCTTCTGAAATATGCCCTAACTCATTAATTTTACTAAAAATTTCTTCCTGACTGGTTTCATAATCTTCCTTAATCATGTGTTGGATTAGCGTTTGATTGTATTTTTCTTCCGGGTCCTCAAACATAATTTCTCCCTTTATACCATAATTATCTTCAGCAATGGTATTTAATTCTAACTTATTACTAATAAAATCGACGACAGCCTTATTTTTCACTAAAAAGTCTAATCCTAATATGCAATTCCTAATTAATTCTGGTACTATGATGAAGTGAATGTCTATCATGAACTGTCCTACTTTTGTCTTAATAATAATCTGTTTTTTCACATTTTTCGAACGTAAACCTGTAGCCCCTATTACCTTTACTCCGGCAACTGGTAATTCTTCAAATTTTCCCATTATTTCTTTGTTTTCGAAATAATACCGTTCCGACAAGGAATTAAACTCGCAACCTGTATCCACTAACGCTTGTAATTTTAATTTATTAAATTCTATTTTTATTTCGGGACATTTAGTTAAATTCTTATCTATTAAACATGGGTTATCCTTGGCTTCTAAACAATCCTTTAGGTCTGTAAATAATGTATTCATTATGCTAGTATGTCGTAAATCTCCTTGTCGGTCATGGCTTACGTCCCCTTGTGAATTTCACTTTTCCTTTCTGTTTGGAATTTGTTCCTTTACAACTCGCCTGTCTTGACTTCTAGGGTCATTGCTCGCACGTGCATTGTACCCTGCCCCTCGCCATTCTTGTCGTCGGTCATTGTTTTCACGCCAATGGGTCGGTCTGTCATTCATCGGTCTACCCCAATTGTTTTGTCTGTTGTCATACTCCCTTTTATTTTCATCGGTTCTTTCCCTTTCTTGAAACCGCTCGATTTTTGCATAATCGAACTCCATTAATAATTTAATAAAATCCTGCTTCTTTTTAATTCCCCTTGTAATTACAGCTATTAACACGTTAGGGTGAAAATGTTTCCCTGTCTTATAGACTAGCTGATCTTCTGTTAAAGGTGGGCTTAACTCCGAACACTGTAGCATTAAATTCTCTACATACGAAATAGCTTCACCGCCCATTCTCCCGTGAAATTTTCCGAACTCTAGATGGTCCCTTATCTTAGCCTGAATTATTTCATTAAAATACTTCTCCCTAAATTGTTCCTCAAATTCCCTGAATTCCTTTACACTACTTCGATGCAATTCCCACCAAATCAACGCCTCGTCTTTAAGATATCTGCCGATCCAATTTATACTATTCGTTAGGGTACTTTCGCTTATTTCTTTCATAATATTAAGAAATTGTATCGGAAAACGCTCCTTCCCTGAAAAACTGATATTTCTTACTTCCGGTTCGTTAATATAGCCTTCACCTGTGTTTCGTACATTCTTAATTTTCCTATCTAAATCGACGAGCTTCTGCGCAACTTCAGCCGTCTTCTTTGCAACTTCGTCGATTTTTTCGTTGCTACTTTCGAAATTTCTTACGCATTTCTCCCCGATTTCTACATCCTTTTCCGCGAGTTCTTCCATTCTTGCGTTCACGATCACTCCACGGTTTTCGATTTCTTTTACGCGATTCTCCAATTCCGCGCGATATCCACTTATTCGAATCCCGATTTCTTCCTCCGTTTTCTTCAGCTTTTCGTCGAAGCCCGATCGAATTTCCGCGACCGATTGTTCGATTTTTTCGACGCGACTGTTCATTCCGTTAAAACGCTCCTCGATTTTCTTACTTTTTTTTTCTTCGACTGCTATCGCGCTAATTTTTATTTCTTCCCGGATTGTAGTTACCATTTCTTCCGTGTTTTTCTTATTTTCTTCCCTCATTTTCCCGGCGTTTTTCTCGGCTTTTTTCTCGGCGTTTTTCTGGTTTTCTATCATTTGCTCGGTGTTTTTCCGGTTTTCTTCTATCATTTGCATCATCATCGCCTGCAAACTTGCCATACTAGCGCCTCCCGACTGTCCTTCCGTCGTTGTTGCTATGCCTACATTTCTGTCTACTGTCCCCGCCCGTGAATCTACGCCATTTTCTAATTCTGGGTTTCTATTATTGTCTAACATTCCTAATTCATTCCCTTCTTGATTAAAATTTTCGGCCTCTAACCCCAATTGATTATTAATTTCATTTTCATTAGCCATTTTTAAATCCAATACCCTTTTCCTACTTCTAGTTAGCATAAAAAACACAATTCTACTTTTATTCTATAATATAACCTAACACAAATTTTCCTGCAACAATATTATATTACTTATTCTACAAACAATCTTATTACTAACAATTAATGTTTCACTTTAATTGAGCCACCGCGGTTGGACGCCAAATATAACAATGCAAGTTATATTTAATTATTTTGATTATAATTTATGATTTATTCTTGCCACACGTTGTGCGACAAATATAACAATAGAGCTACACCTGCTTTGCTAATTATTTTAATTTCACCTTTAATTATTTAAGCCACACGTTGGAATGCCAAATATAACATTTAAGATGTTAGATTTACTTATTTATTTTTAAAAAGTCACACGTTGGTGAGCCAAATATAACAATGGAAGTTTGTTATATGTTTTTATCTTGCAACACTACTAAAAAGGAACAACTTATGATTATTACTCATAAACAACACCGTTTACCTGGATAAAACAATCTCTTTCTTTTAATTTTTTAAAAGAACAAAATTACAATAGCAATAAACATATACATGGAATTTATACTTACTTATCTAGAAAACATTTACTCCCCATTCATTCCTTAAGATTAATTTATTTATCATAGACAATTTTTTAAAATTACAAATTTACTTTATTTTAACTCCTGTTAAAATCTTCAAATTATCAGTTCCTTTTAGTTTAATATTTTTCTTTACAATTTTATTTAAGACTTTAAATTATTATTAACATTGATCATCTTTTTATTTAATCTCGGCTAGCTCAGTTCTTTACAATTAATTTAAAAAAAACAACAAAATCTTAATCTCGGGTCTTGGGTTTTTTGAATGGCTCAATCGAAAGTGAAATCAATTCTAGGTGAATTTAATAATTAACAATTAATTGGTTTTGTACTTATCAAATCTGCTGGTCCTTCTTGCTCGGTCAGTTAGCACTTTACACTCCACCTAACTTTAATTTATCCTTTTATTAAACGAAAAAAAAACACAAAACACCACACTGCTTAAACACTTTCCGTTGGTATTTAACGTTGTCTCTCTTTCCCAGATGCCGTTCCAAATAGTCCTCTCCTTCCTCGAAATCGTCCCAAAATCTGTCTCTCCTTCCTTGTAGTCGTTCCAAAATTACAGCGCCTGTTCTACGATGATTGGTCCCTCCTTCCTCTGGTGAATTTAAACTCCTTTTCCAAATCTGTCTTTTTGTTAAGAACTCCACAAACTCCAAATCTAATTTCCTTTACTAATTCAAACTTTCTTTACTTCAATTCAACTTTACTTTCAACTTATCAAAAACCTTTAAATATAACGAGACTTCCTGTCCCTTACTCGCTGAAAAGAAAAACTATTCTTTTGTACACAGCGCACTTTTGCTGTGTACGCGACCTTCCGTCGTGGCGACTCTGGTAAGACTCCCCTAACAAACTCCTTTCTAATGTTCCTTCTCTAAAACACTGTTTTTCGCGCCCTGTTCGCTGATTTGTCGATTTCTACCAACTTTCTCTGCTTACGACTTTCGCAATTCCTACTGGTTGTTTTTGAATTCTGCCGTTGTGTTTTTTAAGTTTGGAGCGTCTCCGATTGGCCGACCTACTTTCTACTTGCGTTTTTCTAAAATACCGTTATAATGCTGCTTTCCCTTGATTTCTCTTTTTTTTCTAGTAAAAACTCTGCTACCCTAAGAATTCCGTTATGTACACACGTGTTGGCCTCAAGGTTCTTGAAATCTTAGTGCTATTGTAGCCTAGCACGTACAATTTTTATTACAGGCGGCATCTGCCGTTTTCTCTTCATTTGTTTCTTAACATGGTTCTATATTTATTATTTTATTCAAGTTATATTTTAATTTATTTATTTTTAGATTTCATGATTGATGATTTTATTTAGTTTAATTTAATTGATATCATGATATCGTTACAACATCTTTGTACGATAGTAAAGACATGATAGACATCGTTGTACGATGGTAAAAACATGATAGACATCTTTGTGCTATGGTAAAGACATGATAGACATCTTTGTACGATCGTAAAGACATGATAGTCATCGTTGTACGGTGGTAAAAACATGATATAACCATCCTCCTTAGAGAGTTGCAAGTTCACCTTACGCTTTGCGTCGCTTTTATTAAATCATGTATGATAAGTGAATGTACTTTTTTATTAATAGTATATAGATGACCTAAGTAGAGATAGTACTGCGAAACGCGTCATAAGTCATGTGACTGATAAGGAAAATCTGACTTTTTGTTATTATATTCAGTGACTTGGATACTATAAAGGAAAAATTAATCTTTTTTACAATAGACATTTTTGAGGATTAACACTTTTTATTTACTTCTTTAGTGCTAAATTGTTATCAAATTTTAATCAAAATCGTAACAACCGATTTTCATAATTTTATTTTTATCCGTTTTGATATTATTGGGGTTTCATAATATTTGCTTTATTCAAACAATCAAAGAATAAAACACTGTTCTAGATCTACCAAATAAAAACATGAACACATTTTTGTTTACCCCACTTTGTAATTTATTTGACAACGAAAGAACATTGTCCTAATATTAGATTCTAATTTATATTAGAACTTGTTCTATTATTAACAAAATATGCTCAATACCATGTGTTAACAAAATCGATCCACCCATTTGGATTGTAGCTCATATCTCAGACGTGGGACAGACATTTTATAAGACTAAACTATTTTTAATTTGTTGGATCTCAAAGGGGATATCTCCAAGAACAACTTAAAATCAATTTTACTTTTCAACGTAACATATTTGTTAGAAAGTAAAGTAAATACAATGGAAATAAATTTACAGAACAGGCAGTTGTCTATTAATAACCTATATGCAATAACCTATAAACTTTGAATTGTTTGGTTAATAATGCATATACAAATTTAAATACGTCAATTAATTAAGAAGTTGAATGTTCTATTTCAAGTGATAACACATTGCTGTTCTTGTCGTCATATATCAAAGATCTCTTTTCGTAGATCTGCCGTGATATGGGTCAGCTACCAATACAACAGTAAATATACATGATTTAATGGAATTTATACATTTGTTTAGTAATTACCTTAGCTTACACCTATTACGTTTCCTGAAATATATTTGTTCAAGGTGAACACTACTCCATAATAAAAAAAATGGAATATAAAAATAGTGCAAGTTTGTATAGATTCGAGTTCCCCAATGTTCCATTGTTTTAAATATAATTCTTACATGGTTGAATGACATAATGTAAGGATTTTGGAAACAAAAAAAAACAAAACAAGAACAATAGATATACAAATCAGTATTATAATGTATCATTTTTTGAATTGTAAATATGACTGTTAGAGAACTTACTTGTGGGGTGTGCAGTACCAGAAACTGGTTTATCCAGCCGCTTGTAATAATTTTCAATTTCTTATCGAAACTTAAATTACAGGAGGAAATTTGTTCATAAACACCAAATTATTATTTGTAAAATATATAGGTATTAATTTTTATTATTAACAGATAAAATTTAGCTGAATTATTTTTTGCTATAGTTTTTTTTATGAATTTTACATTGAATATTCTTAAATGAAACGGTCCATATATTTGTGTCTAAAGTTGAAAGCAAAGTGTCCATGACTAATAATTTGTACGTTTTTAGACGATTTTCTAAGAAATGTAATAAGGCACTATATCGTTTTCTACTTTGAATAATGTGCTAGTATCAATTTATATTAAGGTTTGGCTGTTTATAACAAAGCTTGGCTAACATGTTCCCGATGCTTTTGGGATGTAACAAAGATTGAATTTATTTTATTGTTTTCTTTCAAGTCAGTATTTGAATAAAAGAAAACAAGTAGAGTCTACAACAACCGCGAAACTCCTGACACTCTTACCAAGGAGTGCGAGAATATCTTTATTGTTTAATATACGGTCTTTGGACAAATTAAACTTGACATTACATGAAGGTTGGACTAAATTTATTATTCTGTGTATCATATACAAAAAAAAATAATATTCAGAAAATTAAAATTGAAAATCAATGCAAATGGCGTCAGTATTTAAGCAATTTCTTTCTCACACACACAAATTGTAATATAAGTTATTTGTTGTTAAAAAACCAATAAATATTGCCTATTTTCATTAAATAAATATTTGATTCCCCACTAAAACCAAAAACGTGGTATCTGGATCATTGTTTACGAATTTTATAGAAATAGACAGTTTTTATATGCAATCTTTTCCACTAAAACAGATTAAGTCTGTTATTCAATACTTACTATCTAAATGTCCCATGGATATTGGGGAGATTTGATATCTGCCTATAGAATATGTATTCTGCCATGAGCCTAAACGGGTAGCTTAGTGGATTCACTTTGAGCCGTGTAAAGTTACAAAATGTTGGTGCGCTCATTTTTAAACATTATTAAAACTTTAATTTTTAAGTACGCTTATGAATGTCTTATATAATTAATAATTGAGACTTACGAATCAAAGATTTTCATTTGATACCCTACTTAAGATTTTTATTTTTTTTATTATATACTCAATAATTTTGAATGGATACATTTGTGATACAAACTATATGTCAAAGTCGAAGTATGAATAAAATTACTGTACAATTTCAATTATCAAGGTTAAAAGCGCCTCAAGTTATAAGCTTACAAAATTCATTGACAGACAGATAAATGTGTATTTTTTTAAAAATAATAAATACTAATAAGATAATTCGGCTTCTCAAGTGCATAAGAAGTGGAGAAAACATGATGCCATCACATTTTAAGAAATATACAAACAAACGTTATTTTATTTATATACTTTTTTTCATTATTTATACCAAATTATTTGATAATTCACACCCTTCGTCGATAACATTTTACCATAAAAGTAACCACATAAATCTTGTTGGGAATCATAACAGGATGTGTCACAGCTTCTTATCACGTGGTCAGATATTTATTTGAGGTTTGATAATCGCACAAAACCATTCCGCCGGAAATCTGTTGCCCAAGTTGAGTCAAACTATTTGTAAGTTAACATGACCTACTTTCTCAAAACATTTCCAACCTACTAGATCTTTCATTATCAAAATTATGTTAGATTTAACAAGTCAATAACATTAACAATTGGATACGATTATACCTAAGAAAGTTTCATTACTTTCGTTCATAATTATTCTTATTATTTATTTATTTTTAAGTTTGTCACAACTACTTTTTAAATAAATGGGTTGTTTATATTATTCAAACTTTAAACTTTGTAATGCTTGGTCGCAACCAATAAATGTATTTTTTTTCCAAAAAAGTATACCAATTTTAATCCGAAAATTAAATATAACATTTGTATGAATAAACTTTTTTTTTTATTAATCATTCATAATTTCAACATTAATAATAATAATAATAATAATATATAAAATAGCATTTAATTATTTAAATAATTTTTTTTTAATTCCCCTTATATGAGATATCATTCTACAAATTTTGTCATTAAACCTAATTTCCTTTACCACTAATCGCATGTTAACATATCTTTTAACGGGGGGCTGTGATCATATTTGACTAATTAAAAATTACTAGTAATAAAAAATGTTGCATTAAATTACGTCTAGGAAATACTTGACAGGGTCTTAGGCATTCATATTCATTTTGTAACTTGAATACTGTTGTTTAAAATTCATTTTTAATACAACAAAATGATATATATTTCTCAAACGTTGATTTTTCTGGAAAAAATATCCTTCTTCAATAAAATACAAGGAATGTCCCACTTATCTATATGTAGAGAAATGTCTCAAGTTTTATACTTTATTTAATCCTTCCTTATTTAAATTCTTTTTTAGTCGAGTCCTATATTCATATATTCAAAAATATTAAATGTAAGATAAATAACTTAAAAGATTCTAAAACGCCTAACATTTGAAAAAAGACCTTCAACATTAAAAACATACAGATTTTGATATTCACACATTTATGTAGAATAATATAAACATTCAACATTTTTTGTATATATACACTTTGTGATTAATTTCAGGCCCAAAATTTAAAACATTTTTTACAGGTACTGTACATCTATTTTTCTATTATATTTATTCCTTTAATTTCAAATTATACCAAAAATGAAATATTTTAACAATAAAAATTTCTAATGTGAAGAGCTATTATTAATTTTTGTATGATCCTTAAAGTTACTTAAATATGAATCAGAAAATTTAATCGGATGTTGTCCTTTCTATGGTTCAACACAATATCTAAACATTACTAATTAATATTTAAATCAAAAAAGTTTTCATTGTAGACAAATAAAAATTTGGTTTAATTTGGTACAAATCTGACGAAAAAGGAAAGATCGCGCACACATGCACAAGCTAAAAGAACACACGCACCAACAAGCACAAACATATGCAATGTAACCGACAAGATATCTCTTTAATAGACTAACTGATTCTTGAATGGCAAGTGTCCTTGTGTGTTTCAGATAGATAGTAACATATTTGACCTTATCTTCACATGGTTCTCGGCAAATACTTTCAAAGTTTCATTGCCCTCTACAAAATATGTTAAGACATGCAACTCCAATGCAATATTAACGGCTATAGTTTACAATAACCGTTGAATTAATTTATGTTTGAAATAATTGTAGAATGTGGGCTTTAACAATATGCAGTTAGTTTTTATGCAGCCATCTGTGAATCCAAAATTGGAATTTACGGAAACTCGTGGCTTCTGTAGAGTGTAGGTTGCCGCCTACTCAGGCGACTGACTCATCTTAACATCGTACAACTTCCTACGTTGTGACCAGTTCATCGCACGCATCCTCGTGGAATAATTAACACGATGCTACTCTGAGAGGACAGTAGTATACAAACGTAAAACTAAAGTTAAAACCAATTATTCAATTTCTCCGCTCTTGCTGCAAAGATTTTCATATATTTTTTTATTAGATCTATATCGTTTGGTAACTTAATTGTATTACTGACGGTACCCTCCTTTCAAACAGATCCCACCTTGAGAAGCTTATATTTTTACAAAGATCTATCGAAAACACGTGAATCAACAGTAACATGATAAAGTTAGTTACACATATTAACAAAAACAAATTTAACAATTACCCTTAATATATGAAGTCATCGCAACATAACTGGAGTTTATTTCAATAATTACTTGCCATGTATTATCAAATTTATGCTAGATTAAACATAACCAACGTACTTCCCCACCCTGCAGATTGAGCTGACATTGTAGAACTCAAATATTTAGTTTTTACCCAACGTGTTTTATAGCCGCTAGATAGGAAGACAAAACCGGAAACACATTTCAAAAACCACCATTTTGAATTGTTCAACTTATAGTAAAGCTTATTTAACATTCCTAACATTACTAAATTGCCATTACTAGACCCATTATTGCCGATTCTAATCTAATGTTGAGGTTAGTTTTTTTACAAGGATGCTTGACAATCATTGTATTATGTTAAAAACCCCATTTTGTTTTTATTTTAAAATGGGACTATTTCTTTGAAATATACATACCAAAATTGTTGTAAACGAATTTATACCAAACTAACGTGTTTTGATCAAAATCTGAATATACACTTTGACTTCTAAATCAATTTTTCTCCTTGTTCGTTTAAAGTTATCTTAGGCTTATAAAAGGGGGGAAAACCTTACATAAAATAAAAACACCTTGCCCTTGAATACTCTAATAGCGTCAGGGTCGTTAAATAAGAAAAATTGCTCAATAGAGAATTGATTGGAAAGGTGAAAGAGAGGGATTTAACTGAAGACAACATGAAAGAAGGATTAGAAACAAACTAACTATAGGTCCAGTTAGTTATCTCGAGGTTGCCAGACCTAACGTGAAATTGGTGCCCAATTTCTCTTCCCTTTAAACTTCGAAGAGATTAAAATTACAGATTATGACATTGTGTATTATTGTATTGCCACTATATTGAAATTTCATAGGTATTACCAAATCAATGAAGGAAGAACTGTTACAGAACTGAAGAAAGAGTTACACGTCAGTTACCCTTCATCACTCTATGTAAACTATTAAGATTTGAAAAATTATAAGAAGGGTTTAAAAAGGGTTTAAAAAATAGTAATCCCTAAAAGGATTAATTACAGATTAAACCCTAAAAATAAATTACTGCTTCTCGATTTATTAAATTTTAAATGACAGAAATTCGACATGCTTATTCTAAAATACTTACTTACATGTACTAAACATGAATCATTTGGATAAAAGCAACTTATAATAGGTTGCAAAACAAAAAGAACATATTTATTTATTTAGGATGTTGGTGATAATTATTTACATCTACAACAACTCATTGTTTTAGTAAATAATTTATAGATTATTTGTTACTTTCATTACAGCATAATAACATTCTTTTTATCACATTAAACTGGTTCTACTATAAACATATTTTAGCAAGAAATGACCCTGTGTTATTTCTAAATAGTATGTTAAACCCAAACCAAATTTTAACATTAGTTGCATGCCGTAGTAGAGTACGGATATAATGTTAGTTTCTAACACAAATTTTAGTCTAAATATTGAGTACGTTTTTTATTTTTATTATTTTTTTAGAAAAATCTTCAACGATAAAATAATTCTAAGTTTCTTTTATAATTTTGAGGTATATGTCATTCTCCTAAGAAAAAGTTATATGCTAGTAATGGCGTTAACATAAATTTTTGAATTTACAATTTGCGGATTTAAATTTAGCATAGACATTTTACAATTACAGATAAACTTGTACATCTTCTTCCTTATGTGATGATTACAATTAGAAATGTAATAATAGTTTTACCCAACAAAATAGATACCTATATTTTTTCTTTGTTGTACTGGAAAATTTTACAAACGGTCAAAGACAATTATATCTCGTCGAAGTAGTGAAGAGTGGTGATTTGATTAATCATGAATCCATTATGTTAGGAATATATTTTTCAGGTTAAGAAATATTACAGGTTAACACGTCATTAGATAGTTACTAGAAACGTCAAATCATCGCTTCTCACATTTCCCTTATAACGTCATTCTATTGCTTTGATTCTGTCAATCCTGAAGCAATATCAAGCAATACAAGACACCACTACAGCAGTTGTCAGCTGTTGTCAGCTTCCACAACACTGACGTCATTGTCTGGGTCAAGGGCAGTTAATTATTTCCAACTCTGTCAACGCCTTGAGTTTTATTACACTGGTGCCGCACTGTTGACACAATATCGGGAATTACTTCTATTGCTAAACGTTTTTTTATTTTAAACGTAACGTACACAATGATGACTAAATATTCAGTAAAACGTAAAATATATCATTGTTTTAAATTTATTTCACTTTAGGTAATTTTTAATAAAAAAACTGTTATTGCTTTATCCTTCATTGAAAACCAACATCCACGAAAATAAACGATTATATATCACGTTAAACCAGTTTGGCAATACAAGCGATTGGTAGTTTACACTTTTTTTAATCGCAATATGTACGAGTACATTGGTACTTATCTATCTAGATGTTATCGCTAGACTTGAAACTCAAAAAAACCTATTGAAGAAATCAGTTTCCATTTTCTGACTATATTTTTTCAAACATTAATGTAGAACGATTTACATCTGATTTCAAAGACGTATTTAAGACACATTTTTAGTTTCAAACCGTTTTATAAAGATGTTATCAATATAAAATGCCAACTGATCAAAAGTGAAAATAATAATAAATTTAATACGTATTCATTTTCTTTAAAATATTTTGAAAAACGAGGTTTTTAAAATAAGTAATTTTTATCAAGTGAATTACAAGTTTTGTGGCCATCCATCTTTTTTTTTTGACGAGGGTGTAATTTAAAATTGCCAATAGGAAAAGTAGCCGAATATACCTTACTGTAAAGGTCTACTAAATACAAAACTATTATAATCTAAAAAAGTGCTCTTTTCATGGTGAAACAAACTTCTTATTACAATATTTTATAACACCTATTATTTCATTCCCGTTTTATTTATAATAAAGTAATTCTACTAGTAAGGAATTATGAAATATAAGGTACTGTAAACATAATAGTAATAATAATAATAAATGTATATATGCACTATATTTAATTTATGAATAAGAATTTTTTGAACCACCACGCCCAAAAAACCTGTTTCAATTACATTAATTTTTTTAGCTTAGATAGGTACTCACTTTTTACAATATGTAAATTATTAAATAAATATACATACATTTAAATATATTTGATTTACATTTTAATTTTTTTTTTATATAAGCAAAAAATCTCTTAGTCATCATAGAGTTTTTTAAGTAAGAAAAGGACTTGAAATAACTTTATCCCTCAAATACTCCAAAAACATCAGGGTCGGATGAGAACAAGAGTTAGACAAGAAAGCCGTGAAAGGAATAATAATAGAAAGGGATCTAGTCTAAGACTTCATAATGAATTTTTTATATTTCAATGTGTATTTAACGACTTATTTATGCCGAATGGGTTTTTTAAGTTGCAGTTGGTGTGATAGAAAGGACGATACAAGACTTTAGGTAATCATAGGGTGGAAAAAGTGCAAACAACATATACCATAGATATACATTACAAATATAACAAACTCAAAACTTCCAACAGTATTGACTTCCAAAATTAGAACTGCTCACAGTATTTTGTTTTCTTATAAATACCTCAAACCTAAGTTGATTTATTTTCCGAATAGAAACTTTTTTCGTCAACAGACGTATCATTAAATATGTATATATTGTTTTTACTCATATCGGTAGATTACAATCTTTTTGTGTGACAATCACATTGATATCATGTTAAGTTGGATTCTTAACAAAACAAATAACAATTTAAGAATTCATTCATTAAAATAGACATCGTACTTTCGTTAAAAACTAATTACTCCGACTTTTTCAAGATTGTTTCAGAATAAAAAATGACTCTTCGCTTCCTCTCTACATGCATATTGTTGGGATTGGTTTACCAACACACAGACGCCAGACCTTCATACATCGAGTGTACAAACAGTGATGAATGTGGAACTATGGAATGTTGTGTTATTTGTAAGTAGCTGCTAATTATTATGTTTTCTAAACTCCATAAAGTAATTGACAAATAAAAAATATAATTGTAATTTAGAACTTCAGCCATTCCATAATTGATAGACCTTTAAATTTTATTACTGGAGAAAATCACGTTTTCTTAACAAATTTTAAGTGGAAAATACGCCAATCTCAAGAAACATTTTGTAACATGTTACACGTGAAAAGCGAGAGAGTATAATATAAGAGTACACCAGTCACTCAATAAACCTGCCTCATGCTACATTCTTATTTTACTGAAAGTTCAAATGGTGTATGATTTTTAAAATATGTAATATTGGAGTTTTTATCGCTCATATTATGTCCAATCAAAGAGTCATCGCTGAGCTTTACTTGATACTTTTGTTGGTATTTTTGTCAATTTAGGCCGCCGTTTTTGTTATTCAAATCAACTTATGTATACTTACTTGTTTGACAAACAAATATTTTACTCAAAAGTGTACTAATATCACCTGTAAATTGATATCCTGGCGGTGTTTTCCTCTTTTCTATCAATTTCCCACTTTCTTATTGAAACTCCTCACCACCTTATTTACAATTTTTAAAATATCCAAGGCATTAAATAACATTAACCTTTACTATACACAGTCATTATTGCTTTTCGTAATTCGTATTCACCAACCACCTACTATTTTATTAATAAAACACAATTTATCTAGGTTTTATTGTACACATTTTACAATAACAACAAATATTACTCTAAGTGCTTAAATAACGACATATCTACCAGTTTAAAAGGCAATCTCATTATACGCGCACTTTTGGCAACTGTTATTTAATTTTATACACGTAGAAACAAAAGAAACATTTAATAAAACTCCAGATTATATAATATTATAGAAATTAGAAATTTATTACATTGAATAGTTATTTTCAAACACTTAAAATTATAGTCGTGTATTATACTTCATGAACTAACATAAATATCACTATTATCGACGACATCTTAGAATTTGTGTTTTCCACTCATAATAATTTGACAGATTATAATAAATTTTACATCAATGTGTCATTACCGTTCAATACGAAAGTAGTAAAATTGTGTGATTATTTATAAATTTCATACCCATGAACACAGGTTCTACCTATTGTCTGTTTACTACAATACAATTATAATTTCCGCACTCCTTAGTGTAGTAATAGTTGACAATATAAACGGGTTTTTAAAAAAAATAAAATGTGAAAATATACTGTTTGTTTTTCTCGTCACAAAATTACATGATATTAATGTATTATATTATTGTATTTTTGTTGTTCTGATACGATATACAGTTTTTTAATACCTTAGCAACTTGAGCAGGTCTCAAGTTATAGTACTGTTTTGAATATATTAAATTGACACAAGTTGGTGGACAGCCCCATCGTGCAATGTATGCAATAGAAATATTATGTATATCCACTAAATATAATGCCTAAAAGATGGAATCTTTAAACTTGTAGAAATGTTAAATTATGTTAGATCAATGGGTATACGTAGTAAAAGATAAGAGTGTTTAAAACAGCTTTTACACAACTTTTTTAGGGTGCCTTTTAGATGTGTAGAATATTAGATACTCCAGCTGGGCCTCGAAGCTATATTACACTTACTAGGATCGTGTCGATGCCTTACCGGATTTCTTAACTCTACAAATATCATGTTTGTTAACCATAGAACACTACTCATTCGTAAAAATTACGACCCGCCCTTTGTAAAATTCAAAGGACACGCTCTGTCTTTTTGTTTACCTCCCTGCCATTGTGAATAGAGGCCACTGTCTCTTCGGCTAAGCTCAAAGTTGAACCGTTATTACCGTACTCAAGCTCGCGTCGTAAATTTTACGAAAGATTAGTGTTTGCGAAAGTTTTAACTATTAAGTGTTTGAATTTTTTTTTGTAAATTATTGTTTTTATATTGTTAGTTTTTAGTGTTGTAAATAGTTTATTGTGTAAATAGTGATTTTAGAGTTCAAAGTGTTTGATTTAGCTACTAAGTGTATATTAATCACTGCATGGAATGTGATTCTCAGTGAAGACAGGATTCTAATTTTGGCATTTTTGGCATTCTACCTAATAAACTTATTGTAAATTATTTTTCTCTTTTTATATAAATTAAACACTTATAAATGATGTATTTTATGAATATCCGATTAATTTTTCCAATAAAATAATATTTATATTTTTTTCGATTTTTTTTACAGATTAATTTTTTTTAAAAACGTACTTGAAGTGGTGGTAAAAGACATTTTTTTACAGTTAATATATGTAGAAGTTTATTGTTAAATATTTTTAAAAACACTTAAAAACAATAAAGGATTTAATATAAAAAATAGTCAACACTAAAGTAAAGTTTAAAAAATAATAATAAAAATAAAAACAGAAAGTAGTAAAATTTACGAATGAATAGTGATCACGTAACAATGAAAGAGTAGTAATCTAGGGTTTAAGAGGTCAAAATTTGAAATTATATTTTTGACAATAACTTAGAGATTTATCAATAGTAGTTCGATGGGATCGGTACCATTAAATTGCAGAATTGGAGTTTGAAAATGTTATCTAATTTAGTGTTAGAAATTAAATACCACAAGAAGTAAAAAATATAAACCTTTTTAAACGACATGTTTTACTAGGTTTATTTCTGAATTTAGTTAGGTTCTTCTCTTTATGCATACTATAGTGGCTTAAACCAAATTTCATGTTTCTATCTTAATGTTTATTGCTTAACAATATTAACTATAACGGCAACTAATAACAACGGATGGCAAGACGAAAAATTACATTTTTGGTTTCCTGAGGCCATGAAACGTGAATATCAGTCAGAAAAAAGAGGTCGACATTTTTGATCATTACTATAATTATCCTACACTTCGTATGCTGGGTATATAAAAGAGGAGTTAAGGAAATTAATCCCCGGCACCGCGACATTACACAGAAAACAATGTAACTGAGCCAATGTTAGCTGATTTGTGTCCTCAACCAGGTTTAATATTTTTTAAACTAGCTCTTCATGTAAGATATTAGCAATGTATTGGCTAAAAACAGCTTTAGCTCCCTGCAAGTAATACCCACATTAATAAAGGTTACATTGCCAGCAATTCCATTGTCCAACTACCGCGATGTTTCCATGCTATCCTTATATTCATTATAAATTTACTAAAAGTACATTATTATTTAGAAGACAATCAGATGCATAAATATTAGACGTTAAATAACAAAATAGTCCATTCTTACGAATCGAAAAATATTACCGAACAATTTAATATAAATTTTTTATCTTTTGTTTCAGCCATGGCGAGATACAATGTACCTACCTGCAGAAGTTTCCCTGAAATCGGCGAAACCTGTGTACCCTCGAATGATCAGTTTATAAACACGAGCTTAACTTACCCCGATGGAGTAACCGTAGAATTTACCAACGTGTACCGCATTTCGTGTCTCTGTGGTCAAGGATTAGTTTGTGGCAAAGATTCCACGTGTTACGATCCAGCAATGGAGGGATTAGATAACAATTACATTTTGGATTACTAACTCTCAATTATTACGCTAATTTAGTTATAGTATCTGAAAAGACTGTACAATTTATTTATAATTTAGGAAATAATTTATTTATGTAAACAGAAGTACTTCGAAACATAAAAGTATTGATTTATCTTCGTCCTAATTAAATATAAGAATCTAGGATTATTAATATATTTTTTAGTAAAAATAAACTTGTGTGCTCAATTTTTGTGCATAGAACAACCTTACAATTATTACAATTTTATTTATTTATTTAGAGGTTAAAATTATATACTGTATTATAAGACGTAAATATTACCGAACATTATTAATCCCAATAATAAGGAAATATTAAAATTTTAATCAATAACTTTTAACGAAATTAAAATTTACACCTATGGTTGAAATTACGTACTTAAACCTTTCATTTTCTTACATACACAGTTTTAAAATGGAGTTAATATGAAAGTTAATATTTTTTGTGGAAATACACGTTTTATGGCCTCGCTAGCTCAAAAGAGTTATGTTTAGGAGATGTACTTCTGTCATAACTCTACAACTCATATTTGATCAAATGGCTGTAAAACATGTTTTTTACCAACAATATTTTAGGAATATTTTCCAACAGATAAAAACTCCTATGCCAAAATCAATTCTAAGAATTACAATTTCCTCCAATGGTTTCTAGGTATACTTTGGTTTAATTGCAAAATTACAATTACTTAAAAAGTTTAATAAATCTCCATTTTAAGAAAACTAAAATAAATCTCATACGACGTCATTAAAAAACTCTAGTTGATTCAAATATGATCTATATTTAGGAAGATTTTATTGTACTTAAAAAACGATTTCAAAATCTATTTAATTGTACAAACATTTTATGTAAATCGAAGACTGTGTCCATGGAAAATTTGTACATTTTGATTTATAACTATCAAAATGTTATTTTTTGGAGATGACAAACTTTTTTTTTTTATTTTTAGTATTTGTAAACTGTAGACGGGGTGTGTGAGAAATGTAGTACAAAATGTATTTAAATTATTACTCAGATTAGGGCTTTGTTCAGTACTTAAAAAATGACCAATTTTTTTATAATCTAGTTCATTTTCATTCACTTAAATTTTACTTAACCGTAAGTGGTTTTTGACATATTGCTATTTCACAATGAATATAAGTGCACACAGTATGTCATTATCTACAACAAAGTGTGTTATTTTTTTAATTGTCTGTAAAGTTATTGTTGTCCAATTACAACTTTTTATTTGTAAAACTATGTATATAAAATGTGTTTACTTTTAAATAAATATAAATAATATGTATGTGTTTATTTCGAACAGATCAAACATACTAATTAAATAATATATTACTCTACTGTAGAATGATGGATGATGTAACAATAATTGCTAATCGCAAAATACTTGTTTGAACTATGAACCTTAATCTACCAATTAATTAGGTACGTCACTATTATTTATCTTACTAAAATGATTAGTAAAATAATGATACGATAAAGCATTTAGAGAATAACGTAAGGAAAATTTAAAGCATTTACTCTTTTATTCATTAATAATAAGTAATTTATAACAACGCATCACGTTTACTTGTGAGTGAATATAAACACAAAGTTTTAAGTCGCAAGCTTACATGTGTTTAAATACAGTTAAAATGGGTGTATAAGTGAGGAAAATATTACATTCAAGATATAGTTTGTTGTAATGGGTGTTTCGACTACTTTGTTGCCTAAATATAATAAGTATAGTTGGGATTACTTTGACACAAAATATGTTCTTCAAATCGTAAAGTATATCTTATGGTGAATCATTTTAAATGTGACGATTTTATGATCACATTAGTAAATTATTTTTTCATACCTTATACCTTATGATTGAAACTTATGGAGTGAAAAATATTCTACAAAATTATAGAATGTTCTTCACTCTCCATTACCCGAAATCGAAGAGTAGTTAGATGAAAATATACTTGGTACAAATAACTCTTTTCTTTTTACAAACAATTATTTGAGGATGTTCTACAAAAATCAGGTCGAATTATTTTAAATTTGTTAAATACAACTTTTGACATAGATATTACAGATTATTTTGTTCTACATACAATTATAAAAACAGTTCGTAATATATTTTAAGGTTTTAAAATTACTTAGTTTATAGTAAAGTTTTTGGCTTTAAACAAGGGGCATCACGTTTGAAAAATACTCAGTATGAACAAACGTATTAGGCCATTCTGTTTAGAATTAATTTTCCCTTTAATAACATAAAACAAGATATATCTTTTTAAACAAAGTTAACATTATTTTGTGGACGCCCTAAATTATGTTTAATCTTACCAAGCTTGGTTACTAATTTACAAACAGTTAATTTGCTAATAGACGATATTGTAATATCTCCTATGACAAAAATTAATACAACAACTTATATATATATATCGTCATTATGTCTCAGGAAAATAAAATATGTCATAAATTACATTCACAAAAACGGGGACAATCTTTATAAATTAAAAATTACTCATGTCCCGTAATAAACACAGTTCTAACTATTCTAACAATATTTTTAAGAAGAATTCTAGAAAAAAGGAAAATGAAGTTCATAATTTTTATTTTTATTATCTTAACGAAAATTATGAGTTCAGTACAACGAAATCACTTAAAACTGCAAATATTTGATTTAAAAAGCAAGGCATTTGAATAACTTGATTCCAAACTGACACACAACTAACAATTACATTGACATTAAGATATCAATACAAAGAAACATAAAAATATTGGGTAAACATGAAAATAAAATTTTTATATCAAAAGAAAGAATACCCAATTCCACCTAAAATATATCAAAATTTGTAGCAATCACTGATTTATATACTTGAAGAATTTTGTAACAAAGTAATATATCAAATCCACAAGACATATGATAATTTGATTTAAAAAGGTAATCCTGAAATATACATATTGACGCTAGATGAAAGAAATACATATTTATACTCACAAATACATAATAAATATAAGCAAGACGAAATGAGAAATATTTAAAAAAAATTTAGAAAATTTTTTTAAATTTTAATATCTGAAAGTTCAAATTAAACTGAGATGTATAGTTTAAGATAATCTGTATAAACTCATGTCTCTTATATTGAGGTTAAAGGTCGTAGTCACAGCTTTGTTAAACTTAACTTCATCAGCAAAGGTTTGATGTGATATCTAAATATAAGAAATATGCCAAAGGTTAGGTTGTAGACTTTGTTTTTGTAAAGATTTTATCACCTAATACGCAGCATCTGTAGATAAAGTCTATTAAATGGAAATTGTTTGTAATCAATCATAAACACTCTTATTTTATTATCATTATTTATTACAAACGCTGTATTATAGTAAAAGGAAAGGATCAAGCTTCGTTTTTGTATTATATTTTATTTAAAAACTAACAATCTTTTAAAAACACTATAACTTAAACACAAATTATAATAATAATACATATTTTCAATTATAAACGCAAAATAAATAAATTGAAATTTAACAATCGGTAAACAGCTTCCAAATTCCAAATTATATAACTAGCAAACATTCGTTAACAATTGTAATAGAAAACTATCTTTATTATCAAATTGGTGAAAAACAAACACAATCGTGACCGGTAGAGACTAAATACAAGTTAAGTAAATACACAAGAATATCCCTTGTTGTATAAAACTCTAGGATTGATTTGGTAGTTATATAGCCTATAGATAAGTTACAGTAAAAACATTTTCGATTTATTAATCAATCTTTCTCACAAATCAACTTGATAAGAAAAATAATTTCGTGTATGTCGAAATATTTGATTTTGTATGAGCGTGTGTTTGTGTGTTTATGCGTTTGTCTGTATCTGTTATTGATATAGCTATATCTACACATTTCCTTAGTTCCTTTATGTAGTACAGGCCTGTGTGCAATGTTGTTTATCCAATCCCGTTTTATTTAGTCTTAAATTTGACTGTTCTGGCCTAGTTCTAGGCTCAAATTATTTTCTTAGGTTTAATTTTAGTTTCCAACATAGCCGTAGGCTATTAGGCTATGTTGATGTTTTTTCTCTTATATGATATATTTTACAATTAGTAATGAGGTGCGGCTTTTACTCGAAAAGTCGTATTTTAATTTTTATATACAGAAATCATGGGAAATCTCCTATTAAACTAAGTTAATATTGAGAAAAATTCATCATTATCTAAAAACTTTAAAAAGAGAATATACATTTTTATTGTATATACTCGAGACAAGCATATTTTTATATTGTCTCCAAAAGTTGTGCTGTTTAGTTAGAAAGAAAACAAAATCAGTATGTGAGTTTCTAGAGTAATAACAATTTGAATGAGTTTTTTTTTACAAGAAAATTATACGTACTAAAATGTCACACAACAGTTTCGAGGGTTTCAAAAAATGATGTCTGATCATGTCTTTTACGACATCAAGTAAATTTACGTTATTGGTAGACGTTACTTTAAAACCAAAAACCAGTAGTATATATTCCCGATAATGTACGTAAATTAATACTTTTATTAAAATCGAAGATAGTTTAATATTTTTATCTAATTTGACAAGTCAGCAAGGTGTTAATATTCTTTAAATCCATGTATTACTAAAATAATAAAAGCAAAATATTTTAAACAATTTTGACATTTGAGAAATCGAACTTTATAAAATGTTCGAACTTGTACACCCTAAATTAGCTAATGAAACTCCTTTTAAGGAATCTCATAATTTTTGCATATTAATACCCAGATCAAGGTCATAAAATATTTTAATGCATAAGTTTATAACTTTTCTTTCCCGTGTATCACCAGACAATATATATTTTAAAACAATAATTTTAATAGTGAGGAAAAAAAGCCCGTAAATTATATATACTCCATTGCTTCGGAGCCCAATATAACCTTCTATGTTAAGACATTATTCATATTGATATAATCAGTACTGGAGTACAACACACGTAACTACAAATTAGATTAAACTGTTTAATACGGCAATCATTTGTAAAATACTGTACATAAACACGGCTGAAAGAGTATATTTTGACATGTTTTCCATGTCTAATTTAAATAGCATATTAAATTATTATGTAGTTCATTAGTTTACTAAATTTAAATAATCAAAAACAAAATTTTACGTAAATCAAATAAAGTTTGTCTGCTAAAGTCCCCTGAAACTCTACTAATGATACATACAACGCTGTTAAGAAAGAAGTATCGTAAAAGATGTAGGAGCTACAAAGTAATAAACCCGTCACTTAAAAGGATGGAACTTATTTTTTACAAATAAGGTGATTGGCAATTTTTACACATATTTCATAGTAGTAGTTCCAATTTCCCTAAATGTAGTTAAAACTTATGATAACATATTATATTGTTGTCATGTAATAAAATATAATTATTTTTATTTATACCTCCTGGTATACAATTACACCTCAAATCGTTGGTTTATGATAATTTAATTTTTTTTCGTTTTTAGAAATTTTTGTGAATAAATTTCCGACTAAGAAAGCAGTAATGTTTCTGACAACTGTACGGATGTTCCTCAATGTTCTGCGTTCCCTTAAATCACGGATTATATTTATTAACTACAGCCTAAAACTTCATGCCAGACGTTTTAAATGATGAGTATCATTGTACTTAGGACTGAGTAGCGTATTAAAATGCAGGATATTAGTAATTTTTCAATTTACAGAAATGAAACATTTGAAGATTTGTATCATCTGAAACAAAGGTATATGCGATTTTGGTTTAACTACATTCTTGTTTTTATTTGTGGTAAGAAACACACATGTTTTTTTAGAAAATTGGTTTACAAAGGCTACATTATTTATCAAAATACAACAAACGCTTTTTGAAGAAAAAAATAAATTATAAGTAGTTTATTTTTTTAATTAAAAGGACACAAAACAAATTTTCCTTTAAGAAAATATTTTCCAATTTAACAAAAGAAAACCTAATGAAGCAATTTAGGCTTTTTGATCAAACCTCTGTAAATCGATTTTTAATTTAAAAATAAATATTTTGACAATTAAAATATAACTTATTTTATATAAATAGTCTCCTATACTAAGCCCCTCACATTTTTTGGACAACTTGAATTTGTAAAATATTTATTAATTTTTACGTGTGTTATCAGAATTAGTTTAGGTATTTAAAAAACAATATATGATAAAGTATACACAATTATATACTCTACAACAATGACTTGATAACTTTTAATTAAATTCATATTTTTCGTATAATTAACGAAAAGCCGTTAACAGTAAAATTATAATTCTTCACATAACTTTATCACATATCCCTAACAACTTACCTCTTATTACAAGCTTCCGATGGCTTACGTCTTCTGCAATCGTCCTCTACCAACCTCCATTATATATTATTGTTTGCAATATTTTCAAAATCTACGTAAGTTGCAGTTATTCTAGTATTCAACCTATCTCTTGTAGCATTACCAGATTCCCAGTACCATTGGTTGTGTCCCATCGTTTCATCTTCCTAGATACAAGCCAAACAACGAGAAGATTCGGCTAGAGAAAATCTTATTTTCTTTATCTATTCAGGTATTTTAGGGTGATAACACGCCCTATTCTCGTATGACATGAAAATGGGGGAATTGATTGTGGCACATCTCGACATAGTAATACCTCACAAGGGTTTCTCTAAATCTGGAAGACGGAACGACCCGAAACTATTTGTCCACTGTTCTTGTCCAGGGCACTCATATATATATTATATATTTCTAATTAACTCAGACACCCTCCAAGATATGACTGTCTCAGTGATGCAGGAAGTAGTTTTGTTTTTCAAGAATGTTGCAGTATGTAGTTTTATATATTGTTTTTAATTCGACAACTTGACATTTGATAAGAAACAAGTATTAAAAGTTAAAGACTTTGCTCCCTCATTTACCACTATTTTATTTTTTGTTTAAAACAGATGGTGAATTTGCATACTATTAATTTAAACTGCTTCTTTTTTTAAAGTGATTTTCAAAAAAGTCCTAATGGAAATAAACTACAGACAAAAGAAAAAAATCCTTTTTTTAATTAAAAAACATTAAAAATTTGATACATCATGAAAGTATAAATGATCTTTTCACTTTAAAAGAACTCAATTACGTCAAATATTTCTTGTTGATGTTTATTATTCTTTGTAATTTAACCGAGACAGGGAGGGTGTGGCTAGCTAAGTTCTTTTTAGCCTTTTGGAAATTCGTTACACTAACCTTGGCAAACAAAAATATAAGCCTTTCCTTCTTTTATCAACTCCCAAAGAAAAGTTGACTCCAAAATATTAGTAAAAAAAATAATAAAGTAACGTATACTGTATAGCCAAAATATTCTCACAAACCAAATTTGATTATCACCAGCCTACACGTTTGAGGGGTAAAGCACTGCACATACTACAGATGCGTTTTGAAAAAATACTACTACACTACTTGAAAAAAAAACAATCATTGATTTTGACAGTGAATTTAGAATTCCAGAGTTGAATTATTGGACACTAATATATAAATTTCACCAGAAACCGCAACGTGGCATAAAATGTCCTTGACATGATTAATAAAAATCTTTACCATACCAATGACTACATAAATACTATAAGACACGACATGGCCATGTTAAATATTCTACGCTTATTCTTGTGTTGTCCAATACCCGCTAGGTCGCTCTGCTAGAGAATCTGAAGTTGATGTGACTGGCGCTAGGTGGCTCTACGGTCAAACAATGTTTCAGGCGGGTATGAGAAAACGCACTGATGCCACATATGGGACCAGAGATGCGAGGGAAGGTCGAGAATCGCTTATCTCAGCGCACGAACTGACAACACTGACTATGCTGACGGAAGTAAGTGAGAAGGTTTGTGAGAGAGAGGTCAACAGTTGTACAGTCTCAACCAAGTGGGATGCGTACAGTCAAGCACCTGCTGCTAGCGCTTTCTGATAGCTGTGTGTCAAACTCAGCACCCGTAAAGCGTAGACTATTTCCCTATCCTATGTCGTGTCTTATAGTATTTATGTAGTCATTGACCATACAGAGTAGTTGAAATCTCAAATTATCCCCATTACATGACTCGATACATGTATCACTATTTCTCTGATCAGCTGTCCCATTTAGAAACTAATCAAATATTAGAAAGTTATTTTATTACTTTTTAATAAAGATATAAATACGAAACTTTCAAAAGAATTTTTTTTATCTAACTATATATATATATATATATATATATATATATATATATATATATATATATAGAATTAGTGTGTATTTTGAGAAACGTTTTATTGTACTAAAAGTCCACAAGTGAGAAATAAAGTTCACAGACTAATTTTAATTCGATAAGGAAAGAAAATGAGAAACTGTGCTGAATCAACCCTTTTTTCAGTTATATTATAATATTGTGAACAGTTAAAGGAAAGATTACATCAGTCCCTTTAAAAAGGAATTGTACCCTTCGAGTACATTTAAAAAATAATTAATTTTAGACTCATCCTCTCAAGACTTTCATTTTAATTATAAATATCGTATATATCAGACGTGTAAACCTCTTGATTTATTCAATTATAGAAAGAAAAACCTTATCAAATTAATATATAGATATCACCAAATATAAATGTTGTATTTTTGATTATTTAAGCTCGTCAAGTTTGTGAAGCGATCACATTTAATTTAGAAGTTGGGAAATGAGATCAAGTCACCTCGATGTACTATAAAGGATTAAAAGTGGCCATGAATGAGGTTTGCTCATTCATACGTTTGACCATGTTTGGTCACATAGTGACTTGTGCACGGAAATGGAGTTCACCAAAGACAACAAGATGGCTACTTAATTACTCGACTCCTATTTTTAACCTTGTAAGATTAACATTTAAGCCGTCGGGCTAATTTACCGTGGTTCATAGCGTCCTGAATTTTCCACTGCGTCCACACTAGTTTATGGAAATTTCCTAGTTCTACTTCCATACGACGCAAAGCCTAGATTTGGGTAGGGATATAGTAGAAATGTGTGGAGTGTATTTCATAACTTAATTTTCAATTCAGTTTATTTTATATTTCTCTAAATGAATATCATAACTGGTTCCTTGGTGTGCTCGTTGATTTGACAGGATTATTAGCTTTAATTATTATTGTTTAAATTTCAAGATCTTTAAAAAGGATGAAGTAACTAAACTAGGCTAACCATTATTTAGCCTATTTTCCCATATCTCCAACAATACGTTGCAAGTTTTATTTAAACACTATCAAAAGCACCAAATTCTCTGATATAACTTATCTGTTTTTGTACGGTCGGATTGAACTGTAACTTAAAATTCGATAAGCAATTCTTCCCACACACTCAAAGTGTTTGTAGCTAACAGAGTTGCAGATATACAGGATGTATTGGACCCTGTTCAGTAGTTTATACACCTTCAACTATCATTCTAATTGCGCTTCTCTAGTCAAATGCCCATCCAACGTGTGAATCGCAGTGAGTGTTTGTAACCCGATTAAGAATAAGAATAAGTATATTGACGTTCTTAAAACCTGGTGTAGTTTTGGAATGGATATTATCATCATTGGAGTTCAGAGAACCATATTCATCGTTCACTCGCCTTCACCCCGACACGGCCTACGTTTTGTAAATAAATGTATACCAACATCCTTCAAAATGCAATCAATTATTTTAATTTCTGAAACAGGCTGTTATTACTCTTGTTAGCATTGATTTATTGAACAAATTCGGAGATTAATTAAAGGGCTAGAACAAACCTTGGGCACTCTGACTGATGGTCTATTGTGTAACTAAACCTCCTCATTCTAGCTTACCGGATTTATTCCCCTTAAAAGGTTGAGTAACGGACTTCAAATGGTCTTGAAAACAAGTATCTTGTATCTATCTTATCGGTACCCATACATACAATTAAGGGCCATTTTCCCCGTAATTCTGGCATGCCCAACATGTGAGTTTCTCCAAAGGCCACCTCACCCTGTAGCCGATTTTTTTTTACTTCCGCCGTTATAAACCGGTCTATGGGTGGAAGCCCAAGTATTATTTCCATTGCAAAGGTTGGTGTAGTGGACAGACTTGCCAACTTTTGAACCCTAGTCAAAGTGGTTTTGGCCTCTCTCCGCTCCGTTCCAACCCTCGACACTCCCCCCCATACCACATCAGTGTAGATGTATTTTATCAAAGCTGGTTTTAGTTCTCAGTTCCTTCCTACTGCTGTACTTGCCGCCGTTAACGATTTGTTGAGTTTTTCACTAGTGCGCCTACGAATTAATTCTCGGCAAGACATGTGCTATAGATTTGGGGAGAGATAACCCGTAGAATCAAAACCGAGAGATTGGTCTCATATAAGAATGAATATAATTAATTCTACAGCTATTGTCTTATGACGGGCATCCTTACATTTAGAACAACGAAGACTTTAACAATAACTAAGAAGAAAGTACATTGTTACGCGAATTTTCTCTCTCTTGTTTTCTGAAACTAACATCTTCCAAAATACCACAACATCTATTTTTTAAGATCTTTTCACCATTGCAAGATATTTTCTAAGGTACGTAAAATAATATATATCTCATTATAATTTCAAAGTCGTTTTCAGGAAAAAATTTAATACCACAATTGATAATAATAGTTACGATATTTTCTTTAATCAGAGCGAAGGTTGTGTTGATATTGTACTTTGGTAAACACGCTTACTACACTCAGAATTGAAAAAAGTGTAATACCATTTATATCCTCTTATCAGGTACCTACAGACTTCACTGTTGTTGCTAAAGTTTTTTCTGCAAAGGTAAAGTTGAATTCTTTGGTGTAGGTTTATATGTTTATTGTAGTAATTCGTCATCAGTAAACACAATAGGTACCCATGTAGTGGTGTAAGCTATAGAATATTTGTCAATTCGTAATTGTCACGTTACAATAATAAATATAAATTAGGTTGATTCATAAAGTTAACGAGTTTTCTTATATTGATTTTTACAAAAACTATTTTCTTAATTATCGACTAAATAATAAACAGCTATTCAAAGAGACTTGCAAAATATAAAGGATGTAACTTATATCACCTCTCAAAAGAAGAATGAAAAATAGTATATTTATATGTATTTAATTCTTATTAATTATAGTTTAATTACATATATTGTAAACAGACGTTCACATATTATAAGATTTTTGAAATGTTTTGATAATAGGGATAACAATTATTCTGACATTCACCAATTCCTTCAAAATAGTATTTTTTTTTCAAGACACAATCTTTACAATAATAAACGGGAATAACAGAGTATTAATTTATTTAAGCCAATTTCGTAGAATTAAAAAAAAAATTAATTTGTTTTCTTCTTTTATTTAAGCAGTCAATTATAAACTTCGGCTAGTCTAGTTGTAATATAACAAATTAAGTTAGATACAAATTTGAGTTCTGTATGTATTGGTACTAAACCTTAGTCTCTACGATTATATACAGAGAGCTTATTGTCAAACATGTATTTTTACTCCACACCTCTAAAGAAAATGTGATATTTTTATATAGTTACGAGATAAGGAAGGGCCGAGTCACTGTCACCAGCGTAGTGGGTGGATGCTTTTAGGACCGAGACACTGACACGAGCGAAGCGAGTAGAAATATATTTATATATACACAAACACGAGGCCCTTTAGTCCCTCACTAACGTCAAAAAAGTAATCATATACACAATTAAAAGGTTCAGAAAACCTGTGTTACAATAGTTTTGAACAAATTCACTCTACTGGACAATTCTATATCTATTAATACAATTTATCATTTCATACAAGCCCAGGGGATCCATATTTAAATATTATATTTATTGAATCAGCTTGTATTAATTACGATATGTGAAGAGGCTAAGAAAATATATTTGCATGAAAGATTTCATAAATACAATTAACATTTCGATTAAGAAAACTAATAAGGTGTATTATTGGTTTTATATTATATATGTTTTATTGTTACTGCTATGTAGCAATACCATAACTTATGGTAAACGTGAAAATAAAATTTGACATTCAATGAATGCAAATTTTAAAGGCGTACATATTTTGGTACTCTGGACAGATATAGAAATTTCGTATGGATTTTGTTCTACTCAATAAACCAAATATATTACGTTATGTTTTAATTTATTTAACTGATTTACTTCTCTCTCCATATTTTTCCAACTAATATCTAGCTAAAGGATAGTCCACCAGACTTCATCTTTGGCCAGCGCTTCATTGGGCGGGTGCGGCTAAAAGCAGCGTAAATACTGTGAATAGTCACCAAGTATCCCACAGACAACTAACATGACAACTTTGGCCGGTGTCATTGACCCAATTAGCACATGTCACTTTACACTGTAGATTTTGGTTAAAATCAGAATAATGTGGTGAATGAAATCATAGTAGGAAAGAGATAAAGTGAAAAGGGGCTGACAGATTATATTAAGAAAGATACATCTACACGGAAGTCAGGAATAGTGCAACTCATAGGAAGTATCTTAGAACAATATGAATAGTAGGGATCTGAAGAGACTGCTTACAGTGGATTCCCACTGGGCGATATAGTTTGCCAACCCCTACGTCATCAGACACTATACTATAGTTCTGGTACGGTCGTAGTGAGGCTGAGATTCGGTCAACTGGCGCTAATCGGCTTATCTTGCCCGGACCCGGTTCCCATTGTTGGGGCATCCTTACTGACCTGCACGGAGACAAGAGGCATTGACTCATAATATATTTGTCCAGTACAAATATTTACCTTAGACAAATTTTATTAATTGACAAAAACAAATATCACTACTTTTTTTGCCATAAAATGCTGTGAATTTTGATATAAAATTCAAATAAATCAGTTTACTTTTGCTTATACAAGCATATACAACAACTATTATTATTAACAAAACTGAAGAATTATTATTAATTTATGTGGGATTAATGTTATATAAGTTTTAAATAAAAATAACAAATTATCTAAATGTTATCAAACTTTACTTCAATGAATGGACTGCTTCCACAAGTATTTACAACAATGTGTAAATGATCCTCGATGGGTCTATACTACTATTCTAACGTAATACTGGGTAAGATTCTTCTCATCCATCTTTCCTATTTGATGGAAAGTGATGATGACCAAGAATTTTTATAACAAACGATAATATGTACATAGACTTTCGAACCACTGAGATCGTTTGTGAATTAGGGTTTATTTCTGATTATCAAATTGATTGTATTTAAATTTTGTATAAGGCGATTTATTAATATATCCACATTTAAAAACTAATAAAATTAACTTAAAATTTGGAGTATCTGCAGCAATACTAAACGAAATTTAATAGGTTTTACAAATTGTACCCAAATTACTTTTACCATCTAATACAAGAGGCTTCTATAATAATATGTTTAACAACACAACGGAGCGGATATTATTAGGATCATCTAACATACTTTGAAATAAAGTGTATTTTCAATGGTATAAAAAATTATGACAGAGAGGTAATTAAAACAGTGCAGTGAAATATGTGCAGAAACTTCATTAACATTATAAAGTGTAGATAAGAAATATGATGGATGAGACAGACGTTATAAGGGGAAGAACGAGGACTGAAGAGAATTAAATCTTTTGACTTAGTTCAGTAAATCACTTCTAATCACATAAATGGCATGAACGACTGAGCTATAATTTACACAAGTTAAGTTATACAAGATAGAAATTACTAAATGGTTGCAAAAGTCAGTTGTAATAATAAATAATAAACTATACAATTAATATTATGTTTATTTTAAAAATTCTCTGACTAGTTGATTGTTGAGCTAATTTATGAATAGAACCGATACCGAGAATGAAGCATGATGTTCGTGTAATGACGTACTATTACTTTACAACAACTAAATAAACAAAAATTATCACAAAATATTAGTTGGCATTTTCAAATGATGGCAATAGATTCGTGCAACGATGTCATTTAACGACAGACATCTGAACTCGAAGCCAATGTCATTTCCAAAGTTATAATTATTTAATTCTTTACTAAAAGCAAACCTTTAAATATCATAGCATTATTAGTGGTGTTAACGTTCTGTTCAAAATAATTCTACAAAAGCTGTATGAATATATCTTTAAAGGTGTTCAACTTGGTTTGAAAATTTCATAAAGTTATACATCAACAACATAAAATGAACTAATGAAGTGTAATAATAATTTATTTAACTTTTTTTCTCACAAACCAAGTTAATTATAAACAAGGCTGTACTTTTTAATTTTATTAATTTAAAATAAAAAGTTAATTTTAAAAATTCTGCCAATTCTTCTGAATAGTGTTAATTATTTTTCCCTCTATATACGCACAATGGTTGTTTATCTGTACGTCACTGGAATGTTGGTACAATCTGTCTGATGTTTAAACTATCCAGTCGATGTCAATACAACTTGAATACGTAAACAGTGGGGTCTATAGAGTGTTGTGGGGAACCGCAATAACTTCAACCAGAGTCAAACCAATGTAATAACAAGCAATGCATTGTGCATCACTTCATGCGGAAAACCGATTTCACCAAAGTTTGTTGTAGTTGTCAAATGGAGTGTATAACTTCTTACTTAAATTTTGTAAAGACATATACTTAAGATAAATATACCCAATAAATAGATTGTTAATGAGAAACTAAATAGGTAATTTTATAATTTGTATATATATTATCTATTACATTATGTAATAAATAAAAACTACTTCGAAGGGATAATCAACAGCAAAATATTTTATTTTATATTCTTTAAACAGTCATTTATTAAATAAGAAAACCTCATTATATAAACTTAATTACTTTATCTCTCATCCCACTCACCCAAAAGGTTTTTTCTACCAGATTTTGATTTGTTGCAGAAAAAACAATTTTTATACCGTTTTGTCAGGGACTTATCCATTTTCCAACTTTGAGTTTATATTATACAAGAGACTAATATTTTTACTAATTTACGTATATAAATCAATACTCTCTATTTATGTAATTAAAAGGGTTAAAATTTTGTTAATAATTTATAAAAAATTCTAAGCACTAAACTATTGTAAATTCAGCTAACCATTACAGATTACCCAACTTTTGGTCTTTACTGTGAAACTTTTGGCCTTGGTAAGACAATAATTGTAAGACCAATTAATTACATTCAAAAATGTATCTATATTTATATAAGCAAGCGGTATATATCTTTAATATATATATATAGGCCTATATATATTTATACCAGTTTAATATGTATATATATATATATATATATATATATATATATATATATATATATATATATATAGGCCTATATATATTTATACCAGTTTAATATGTATGTATATATATATATATATATATATATATATATATATATATATATATATATATATATATATATATATATATATATTAATTGGGGAGGCGTTTACGGGTTTAATGTGCCCAGTTTAATGTTCAAGAATAAAAAAAAAGATAAACGTCAATATTTTGTAATTGTTACAAATCTTTCCTTTCTTCCAACTATGACTCTTCATACATTTGTGAGTATATCTATTTGTTATTCTTAGGTTAGTCATATGACTGCTGCATGACATATTTACAAAGGGCAGAGCTAAATAGGTAAACAAGTTAATAATAGAGGAAGGAGTTCACATACTGGGCAATATCGGATCAGAAAACGGTTCAGTATGCATGTGACTGCTGTTGAAAATGTTATCTATCCAAAACGTAGCTATATGACAAAGCTAGCTAAAGAAAATTACGTATTCATTATTACATATAAAGTAAATGGAAAGATTAAATAAATAATTAATTGATATTATTTTTAACAATATTCATACTTTCCACTGTTGGATATTGGCATAGTTATTATAAATAGCATAATAAATCAATGCACTTTTGTAATGTTATAATATGACAACACAATACTACTTATTAGTTTCTACTATGTATTTATCAAACCATAAACTAAAATATACTTTAGTTAGGTTGAAATGTATTTTTTCTTACATTTTTTTTTTTTTTTTTTTTTTTTTACATGAACTTAGTCCAAGTATCAATATTTCTACAAAATGAAAGCGTTTGTTGGCTGCACGTCCTACGACGCACTCCAATATACAAAATCACTTGTTCTTGTGTTATTCACATATTAGTCTTGTCTTAGGCCAAATCAAACGGTTTTATCCTGTCCAACTGCCGAACTTGAACTGAATTGTCGAGAACTTGTAGAATCTCGATGTTATGGTGCTTATGCAATCTTTGTTCATGCTTTCTAGCAAATCGCCGAACCTCTTTATAAACTGTAGAAATTTGTAAATCCTTATGGAGATCATCATTGCGTATGTACCATGGGGCATTAACAATGCCCCTCACTACTTTAATTTAATATGTTTGAATAATTTTAATGTTTCTTTTTGCGCAGCCCCAAAGCTGCACACCATATGTCCACATAGATTTTAGGACTTGTTTATAAAGTAATAGTTTATTGTGCACTGGCAGCTCTGGATGCCGCCCAAGAAGCCAATGCATTTTCCTTAGTTTGAGATTTAGTTCATTACGTTTCTTGTCAACATGTACCTTCCATCGCAATCTTGCGTCCAGTGTCATGCCCTAGTATTTTTAGTATTTTGCATTATTGTCTTGTTGGATCACTTGTTGATTGATACCCATTGGGAGATAATTGGTTTTTCTGTATAGTAAAATTAAAATGAACAGATTTTGTCTTATTCAGCTTTATTCGCCATTTTTCAGTCCAGTCACAAATTCTATTGACAGCTGTCTGCAGCCTTCCAGTAGACTCCTCAATGCTATTTCCTTTTGAGATAACAACAGTATCATCCGCAAATATAGCAACGATGGCCACACCACAGACTAGAATATTACTTGTATAGAGCAAGTACTAGAAGGGCCCCAACACACTTCCTTGTGGAACTCCAGCAAATACCCGCTTGAAATCAGAGTAACTATCTTCATACTTGATTCGAAAATGCCTTCCTGAAATATAGGACTTCAGCAATTGACTATGTTGTTTTGGCAAGTATTTCTCCATTTTGTATTCCAATCCCCGATGCCACACCTTATCGAAAGCTTGGGAAACATCTAAAAACACAGTAGAACAGATCTGTTTTTCTTCAAGTGCATTTAAAAGACACTGGTGATTCTATGAACCTGACCAATAGTTGAATGCTTATCTCTGAAACCAAATTGATGGTTTGGATTCAAACTCTTCCTTTCAATATCTTGCTTGAGCCGCTTTAATAATAACTTTTCAAAGATCTCAGAAATAATGGGTAATAATGATATTGGACTATATGATTTTTTATCATTTGGTGCCTTACCAGGCTTGGGTATCATTATAACTTCAGCAATTTTCCATTGCATCGGTACATAGCGCAATCGAAATGCAGCATTGATAAGATGAGTAAGTTTAACTATTCCTTTCTGTGGCATCTCCTTCACTGATTGTCCATTTATCAAGTCATAGCCCGGAGCCTTTTTTGAACTCAAATTGGAAATCTCACTTGTTACCTCTTTAGGAGTAACAGGCTTCAACTGTGTCATATCTCTATTATGTATTTTTGGTAAGTGCTCCTTTGCTGTTTGTCTGGTATGAGGCGTACAAGTGTCAGCCAAATATTCTGCAACAGATCTGCTTTGTCTGCATTATTCCTTGCCCATTTCCCATTTCATTTTCGGGTTGGGGGTACTTGATATTTTGGCCTCATTAGATATTTAGTTGCCTTCCACAAAGAATAATCAGTTTCCTAATCGTCAGCCAAATTGGCCAGGTACATTGTCAAACTTTCGTTTTTTATATCTTGTATAACTTGCTACAGCTGTCTGCAGAGTTTAATCAAAAGCCTTTTATCATATATGGTGATTAGTAACTTGCCACCTTTTCTTTGCTTTCCTCTTTTCTATAATCATTTCTCTGATCTCTTTAAGAAAGTTAATGCCTGGTGCTCTAGGTTTCAGAACAGGAGTGTTATTCCATGTTGCTTGTTGTATATCTATTACAAACTGTTCTGTTTCTTCATCAAGCTGCTTTCAAGTCTTCAATGGTAACTTTAGTTTGATTCTATGTTCCAACTCTGTTCTTTATACATCCCAATAGTTTAGTCGGTTGGGCAATGAAGGAGGCTTTTGGGTTTTAATCACTGTTGCACTTATGGTTAGAACTATGCACGTGTGGTTGGTTATTAAGTCATGGGTTTCCTCCATGCATGCATATTTAGGTGATGATCCTTTCATTACAAAGAAGTCAATCAAATCAGGTATTTTCTTTTTATCACTAGGCCAATAGGTAGGTTTTCCTGTTGACAACACTTCACAATTCAATTCTTTGATTGCTCCATATATTTCCTTACATTTAATAGTATCTAGCCTTGAGCCCCAACACATATGCTTTGCATTATGTCTCCACCAAATATAGAGCATTCTCCCAGGCTTTTAAAGAGGTGAATAAACCCCTCTTTTCTAGCTTAAATCTTGGTGGACAGTATATTGCCGATATTTTAATATTTTTTTGTTTTAGTCTGAATACAAATAGTGGTTACTTGCATCTCCTTAGTTTCCAAACTTTCCTCTTGCCAGTGTTTTATGTTATTCTTCACTAACACAGCTGATCATCCTTTTCCTATTTTATATGGCCTAAGAGTATGATAAATGTTGTACCCTTTTATTTTTGGATGTGCCTCTCTTGTTAGGTGGGTTTCCGAGATCAAACAAATGTCAAAATTCTGATTCCAAATAAATATTTCTATTTCATTGATCCTCTGTAATAACCCATTGGCATTCCATGCTGCTATTCTTAGAGCTAGGACCATAGTTATTTATTTTTCTTGGGGACATTTACATTACTATTTTCTAGATTACTGATTCTGTCAAGAATCGTATTATTGGTTATTTTCTGTTGCTCTAACTCAGATAAAATTTGTTGTAATATCTGGTTTATTGAATCAATATTTTCTGGTTTATTTTTTTTCTTGTCTTTTTATCTTTTGCTGCATGAGCATAAGATTCTGCCAATGTAACCTGTTTAAACATAGATTTCTTTGCCTGTAAGTGCGTTTGTCCTGAGTCAGTTCTTTCTACTTTCAAATTAAAACTTGCTGCATTCACATTATTAGAACTAGTTTTTTGTTTGCCATGTGAATCCTCGCAAATCTTTTGAAGTTTTTTTGCGACCAAGCAACCACGATCTTGCTGGATGAGCTTCTCCGCAGTTGGCACATTTAGGTTTCTCTTCTCTTTTCTTCATGCAATTGATTATGAGATGAGATTCGGCACATTTAACGCACCTTTCCTTCCTATTACAATATTTCTGTGTATGCCCATGCATCTGACACTTTTTACACTGAGGAATAAGAGTAAATGTTCTTCTCAGCGGTTCAATTCTCACCCTTAGTCCCAGAATGTTATCAATTTTGTAAATATCGTCTATGTTTTTACTTCTATCAAAGATTAGCATGAATAAGGGAAGATTGCGTTTTTATTATCTTATCTCCATCCCTTTCTTTTTTTTGTATGTTAGTTACACTCTGGATTTCAAAATTCTTCGTCTTTAGAAACGTAACTATCTCTTCAGGCTCACATTCAGGATAAATTCCTCTTGCCATAACTTTGGTAGGTCGTACATTTTTGTCTTCGTAAGTAAAATATTCCCATCCATCTCTAGGACTTGTTCTCTAAGCCGTCTATATTCTTCTCCATTTTGTACGTTGATTTTGTAGATGCTTCTTGCCAATAATGTTACTTTAGATTGTACATTCACCTTATTTAGAGTTTTGGCTACATTGTTAAAAAGATTTCTTTTTTCTCAACCTTGTTTGCTGGTGTGCTATTATTGTCAGAATTATGGTGATTTCCTAATATTGACCTTGGTGTTACTTCAGGGGAAACAATGGCTTTACGTTTCTTCCCCCTTCTCCTCCTATCCTGCTCTACAATCCACATGGTTTCCTTCGATAATTCCTCCTCTTCAGTACAATACTCCTCTTGTTGACTGTGAATTTGAGCTTCAAGCTCCAGTATTCCTATTTGAGGTACTCATTAAATGATCAACCTTTGTTTGCAAGTCAGATATTACGGCTTTAAGGTTACTACATTCTTCAATGTTCTTCCTCCATTCATTCCAGATGTATATCTCATTTGGTGTTTGAGGCTCGAATTGCCTTTCTGCAATGATTCCATCTTCCTTTACCTCCTTATCATTTGGAGATCTTGCAATTTTCTTACTCCTCTCAAAAGGGTTTCCACTCTCTTCGTTGTTAGTTTTATTGCGGTCGCTTGCTAACGACGCCTCGGAACCCGCTTTCTCACTTCTGACAGGCGCCGGTACTGGGGATCCGACTCACTGCACCGTAGTAAATTTCTTCTGCTCTCTCTCCATACTTGGTTTAATTTCGGGGTACCTTCCCCTATCTGATTTTTGTCCACCATGGGTATTTTATTTCCCCATCACCCTCCAACCAAGGTTGGTGAGTGTCCCCATCGCCAGGCGCGGTTCCCGATAGCAGATCCAGAAACAGCCACGAGTTTTCTTACATACAAAAAATTATAAATATTATACGTATTTAATTCGGAATAATGTTTTGTTTCATCTGTGATATGTGGGGTGTCTAAGGCTTTACGTGGAATAGCTAATTGCTGGTTTCAGTGTTATTTAGTTGGCAGAAGACAAATAGTAATATATACAGATTCCTGTGGGTCTTACAATTCGTCTTGGGAAATCAATTTATGAGGAATTCTCCAGGGTTTAATATTGGGACCTCTAATGTTTTTAACTTATATAAATAATACTGTATAATGTAGGTGAAACTATAATTGTACTATTTGATGATGATATTACCTTAACAATATCTGGAAAAAAAATTGGATATTTGAAGAAATCTCAGTCATTGGCAATAACAATAGCTGAAGATTGGTTTTTAATTAAATGATTTAAAACAAAAATAAAATAAAATCCAATTCATTCATTTTAGTCCAAAATGTGTAAGAAATAAGGTTGTTTTTCATTTTTTTAGAACATACTATTGGAAGTACGCACTCAACAAAACTCTTGTTAGTGGTTATTGATGATAAATTAAACTGAAAATCACATGTCCGTTATCTTTGCAATAAGCTTATTTCAGCTTCCTTTTCACTTCGTGCAATATCAAGATATTGTAATTTTAGAATTAAGTAGGGTGTCTTGCTTATGTTTACTCAAACCACAGTTACGGTATAGCCATATGGGGTAATTTTGTAGAATCCATTAAACATTAAACGTTTTTGTTTACAAAGAAGAATAAAATAATAAAATAATTTGTAATTTTAAATATAGAGATTCATGCAGACATGTATTCACAAAACTTTTTTTTTTAACCTTGCCTTGTATTTTTATTTTGAATGTTTTGCTATTCTTAAAAACCAACCAGAGTGATGTCAGTCAACACCAACACGGGTATTATTTACAGCAGTAAATACTCCAATACCCAATTCATAGGCTAAACATATATGAACATGGTGTGTGCTACTCGGGTTTGAAGTTGTATAATGGATCCAGTATTTAAAAGAATTTTTTTCATTTGGGGAAGTTTGAGTATAACTTAATAAAATACCTCACTAAACGGACATTTTAATCGGTAAGGAGTACCTGAACCAGTAGACTATACTTTGAGATATAGGCCTGCTATTGTTGTTTTTTTCGTTATTAAATATCTGTGTAATGTGTGTTATATGTTTTATAAATTTTCTGTATCTTAGGAAGGAGAACTTTTGTAAGATATATAGAAGGACAATGCTTATGTGTACTACAGCCTTACTGTTTTTGTATACCAAACAAGAAAATATTTAATAAATAAAATAACAAAATCTGTTACATGAATAAACTTGTTAATTTTTTTTCCCATTGTGAGAACGAATTATAAACTAATATACTGACGAAGAATTATATCTATTGTATTATGCGTAAGACAATGACGCTTTCAGAACTGGTGAAAATTCTTTCGTGAAGGTTAGGATAAACAAAGTTAGCGTTAATTCCCCTCTCCCCTCCCAAAAGGGAGGCATTAATAGGGGCTCACGTAGGATAGAAATTCAACGAACTGAGACCCATACGGATATACTGTGACCAGACAAATTCCTTTAAGTCTTCTAGGGTGATAGCTCTGGTATCAGGACATTTAAACTTTTCAGACTCCACATATATCCTACCGAAATCACTGAATTTCCATTTAGCAACATATTCTGCTGACTCCTTCCCATGAAGAAGAACTGGAAGGAGTTCTAGAAGGAAGAAGTTCTCATCTACGATCCATTATAATAAGGTAATTTCCCACTTATTTATTAATAATCCAATCAAAACTTTTTAGTTGCCAATCAAAAAAGATAACGCCTGTCCTAAGCACTTTCTACACAGTATGTAAATATTTTATGGCTTTCAACTTCGAAAATCGGACAAACGTATAAGCGTAGAAAGATCCCCTCCCAATAGAGGGGCAACCGCCACATTTTATATATAGCACTTAGGTCATTCATAGGAGGGATCAAACAATCAAGGCAGAGAATTGTCTTTGAATAAATCAGTAGCCTCGTTCTCTCTATGACTAGACAAAAATATTATGATGACATTTTTTGTCATAACAGTCTCACATGCGTGGTTTAAAATAGATCTGATTGGCTATCTGTGGGTATTTTCATTTACCTTTGTTTTAATCTTTTTAAGTTAACTTTTATCTCTGGCGAAAAGGTCTATTAGTGTGAATATTACGATGGAGAGTGTCAAAATGTTGTAGACAATTATGATCTACAAACTAAATTCCAAATTCAATATTCATCTTAAGGCCATCGATATATCATGCATGAGCATCCTCTTACACTTCTAGTCAATTTTTGAAAATCATTTCTGCTTTTACAATTGATATACTGTCCTCAAATATAGAACATATGTGTCATGGAGAAAATGATAAGCTACACAATTTAAGCTCGTTTTTTCGGGTCTCATTAACTAGAATTTGTACAATCAATGCTATCATATCCCAATTTATTCTTCATATTTCTTTATCTAAGAATCGTGTAATGTTGTGAAATGACACAAAATGGTTTTTTTAAAATTACATTTCCTTTCAATTAAAACCTCAATGTACATGTTAATATTATTTGACCTTTTGCTTTTCTTATTTCCTTTGATAAATAATGTTTCAAAATCGTTATTATTTGTTCCAATTTAAAAAAAAACAAATACTTTACATTAATGGTTTTATTTATGTATTGTCACAACAACAATTCAATTCATATCTTTCATATAATCAGAAAAAAGAGAAAGGAATTGGAGCTCTGATTTAAGTTAATTTCATTAGTAATTTTAGATTCTATTTCTACAAAAAGATCCATAAATTTGGAAAAAACCAACGACCAGAAAGGACCTGAATGAATTTAAACTTTGTTTTAAAGAACATTGACACCAGTTCAGCACAATGAGAATAATTAAATATTAAAATATTTCTACCATGTTCTAAGCATCAGATTTTTTAAGTAAATAAACCATAATTTATGTCTCATACATATACTTTTGGAATGGTACGATTAAGTAAACTAATTAGCCTTATTTTTAATTTCACTAAATATAATTCTTGTTATATCTCCATCAATAATATTAGACACAGTTTTTACCACTGTAATATTATTCTACTAATATTAAGTACTTATTATATATTTTTTGATTAATAATAGTAACAATAATAATTATATTATATCTGTTATAGATATTTCATGTAATGTATAGGACTATCTGTTGCCCCCCCCCCTCTCTCTCTCTCTCTCTCTCTCTCTCTCTCTCTCTCTCTCTCTCTCTCTCTCTCTCTCTCTCTCTCTCTCTCTCTCTCTCTCTCTCTCTCTCTCTCTCTCTCTCTCTCTCTCTCTCTCTCTCTCTCTCTCTCTCTCTCCCTCTCTCTCACGTATTGTTTCTTGAAGCGGTTATAACTTGCAGTCGGTTTGTACTGCTGTAAAATCTGCATACCATTATTTCCAATTATATATTTTATACTATTAATACTAAGAGAAGTACATGATAAATTCCTAATTTTAATTATATAATATCAAAATACTATACGTCAAAAATCTGTTCTAATACTGTTATAAAAATCTGTTGTGTAGTTATGTTATTTTGTGGTTTAGGAGTTTTTCCTTGTTCATATACAATCACCACAGTGCACTAGTGATATATTTACCTATAATAATTTTAATTTTACTTAGATTTGAATTTCCGACAAATTGTATTTTTTGTAATGAATTGAATATGATTGTTTTTAACAAAACTCGTCGTTTAAACTATTTGATTTAAATTCCTCCATGAGTATATTATCGGTTGTTTGTACAATCTCTCAAATTTTTAAACATATTATTACTAAAATCCATGAAGTCCAACAATTATAAAATAAATAAAATAATAAATCATAACAAGAAAACTCTGCATATATGCCGCGGACAAAATAGTATTAATTATTTAGTTGGATTTTGTGACAAGACAAGTAAAGGTTCACACATATCTGTTATAATCCACTTTCCAGCTGATGAAATCTTCTTTAACAGCATCCTTACGGCGAGGATTGACAGGAAGCCAAGCCAGTCAAAGGTTTTATATTTATAAATGATTTCAGATTTTCAAATAAAATGTATTTCTTATGCAATACCGATTTTATTTACTATCTAACTTTATTCGGTATGATCTTGTTGAGACACTACGACCTTGGAAAAGCAACTTTGTTAGATTTGTTAACCTGGTCTTCTGCTTTGTTTTACGGTGGTCTCCCAATATAATTAGTTTTAATAAATTAGCAAGAAATATTAAATTACAAGACGACACTTGAAGGTGTCATTGTTGACTGCGAGGATATAATTAACTATATCGTTTTCAGTATGGGAATCTATTTTGTATATTTGTCTGTTTTTTACAAGTTGTTAAAAAGTAACTTTAATAATATAAGTTTGCATCATGATTATAATTGATGATGATAATTTAGTGGTTGAATATCCCAATAGTTATATATTTATTAAAATTAGGAAAAATAACGTTTCCTTTTAAATAAATATTGTTAAAATTTCAGATTAGATATTAATAAATGGAAAAATCAATCGAATTATATAATAAATCAGTTTGTTTACCTTAAACTCAAATACATACAAATTTAAATTAATTATTGGAAATATCTAGTCTTTGATTATTTTTCCTTTTACCATACTAAGATATGTTTGAAAAAGGGAAGTTTGAAAGTATTAATTTGTTTCTTCTAATCAGATTATCCTGTAAATCTCTTTCGTCTTGAAAGGAGAAATTATAATTGCAATTTTAAATATCCTTCTCAATTTAAAATAATTACATCCGCAGTGGATTGTCTATAATTAGGACAGAACTTTTTTTAAATAAAGTCTGAAAAAATATCTAAGCTATCTACGTTTAATGTTTATCCCTTGTTTAAAACCGAAACATTTCTTGGTCATCATCACCTTACATAAAAAAGGAATAAAATAAAATAAAGACATCTATTGCTCAAATACTCTAATAGCGCCAGGGTCGAAAAAGAACAAAAGTTTGTGAAGTTAGATCAGATAAGAAAGATGAAAGAGAGGGTTTCATTTTTCTTGAGCTTTAAAGGCGAATAAACTGTCGGTCATCATCGTCTTATTAAAAAATTAAAAAATACCCCATGTAAAAGAACATGTAAAGACCCATAACCATCAAACGCTTTAATAACACCTCGATTAGAAAGAACAAAAGTCGAAAGAGAAGGATCTACTCCAAGAGAACATAACAATAGTGTAAATCCAGGCAGGTACCCTCTGGATTGTCTAACCCCGTACTCACTACAAATGAGCCCCTGAGGGTGAAAGGAATCAAACCTAAAATTAGATATAAAACGTGTAGATCCAGTTAGGTTAACTCGTGATTGTCCAGTTACACTCACTATTAATGAGCCTCTCTCTTGATCTGTCTATTTTTAATTCCTATTGTATATTCCCGTAAGTGGAACAAAAGCCATTTTTCAAACGTAATTGAAAATAATTGGTCAATTAAACTAACAATTTGGTTCAAAATGATTAATTTCAATCCCATAAAATGTTAAATGTTTAGATAAAATTAGTTTACAAGTTAAAATGGTTAATAATACATACGAAAGGCAGTTAGGAAGTTTATTTCATTAGGTCAGTATATTTTATACATATTACAAACATGTAAAATACCCAATAAAATTATTGCTCCTATCATGATAAACACATATTTCGTGTCCGTAGGCTTACCTCTCAAAATCATGCCAGCTTCAAAACCACATCTTTTCAATACTATAATTATCGAAAAATAAGCCCATCAGATGATGTATAGATATAGCGATATGTATAGCTAATTCTAAGTAAAACCCATTTTTAATTGCTTTATAGACATAAAGAAACTGTGCTATAATACTTCGGAGTTAGAAAGACTCAAAAGGATATTTTACTGAATCGTTACAGTTGATCTACCCTCTCGATATTCTAAAAAAATCGGCTTTCAAATAAATAAAAATAAATATATTGTGTTACTTTAAAACTTTGATAACGTACTGGTTTTGAAGTTAAGTGTTAATTATGGAGATTTCGTGTTATTTATGCGTTTTAAACAGATATTTTGCCATCATTTTTACATATATAAAAAAATATACGCGCACGTTTCGAGGGTATAAATCAACACTCGTTATCAAGTAATAAACATATAATGTCAACAACTAAAATTAACCCATGTTGGAAAGTAAAACCTGTAATCTGTCAAAGGAACCTAGGAATCACGTGATAAGGAAAATTGAAATATACTCCCGAAACGTCATATAATAGTAATGATGTATTACAAAATGTTGGCAAATGTTTGCTTAAAACACATCAATAATTTTATTCTGATATTTTACCAACATGAAAGATTACTTTCCCTGGAGAGTGTAAACTCATCAGTTAAACTGAACCTGTGTTTGATGGTTTTGGCAACACTCCAATCCATGTTGTACTTCAAAGCTATAAAACTCTCTGAATTAGGCCGACTGAACTAGATGAAGAAATTTACATTCGGCAAAGCATATCAAAGCCAAAGCTTTTAGATATTTAAATCCCATTTTCACACTGCCTATCTCATCTAATGAAAAGGCCTTTTCATCAATTTAACATGATTGTAAAAGCATACTCCATTTAGAGTATATAAATAGGCATTTATATTATTAAAAGAACCACAAATAATACTTTATATGAAATGTGTATGACTGAAGTGAAAATTATTTCTTGTTTTTAAATAGTTACTTTCTGATTTTTTTTTAATAGATAACATTTAGAACAATGGTTTTCATTTCCACGAATATCTAGACAATAAGTGTCTATGTTAGTGTCCATAGTCTAATTTCACCACAGTTCATAATACACATACTCACCTTAGGGCTCACTTATTGTGGTGTACGGGCGTGGCAATCCCTAGGGAACGTATCTGGATTCAGGTAGTCTTAGATACTTCTCCTTCGTCATACCTTGTCTCTCTTCACCATTTCTTGTTCTCTTCCGGCCCTTGACGATAATATTGTATTCTAGAGTTAGTGGACTTTATAAGGCCAATGACCGAGATGTTTTTAACTTTTAAACAAAGAAGGAAATAAATATCCATAGTCTGTCGTAAGGGTAATCTGATATTTTTTACAGATTAAAATTATATTAATTAATTAAAGTTAAGAGAGAGAGAGAGAGAGAGAGAGAGAGAGAGAGAGAGAGAGAGAGAGAGAGAGAGAGAGAGAGAGAGAGAGAGAGAGAGAGAGAGAGAGAGAGAGAGAGAGAGAGAGAGAGAGAGAGAGAGAGAGAGAGAGAGAGAGAGAGAGAGAGAGAGAGAGAGAGAGAGAGAGAGAGAGAGAGAGAGAGAGAGAGAGAGAGAGAGAGAGAGAGAGAGAGAGAGAGAGAGAGAGAGAGAGAGAGAGAGAGAGAGAGAGAGAGAGAGAGAGAGAGAGAGAGAGAGAGAGAGAGAGAGAGAGAGAGAGAGAGAGAGAGAGAGAGAGAGAGAGAGAGAGAGAGAGAGAGGCTATATATATGTTAATTTTATTCTAATATTAAAATTTTTGTATCTATCAAAATATGTAAATGAAGGAAATAATTCTAAAAATGTATTTCACACAGTATGATTTTTAATATAGAAATAATATTTATATAAATCACTAATTTTTCAAGTACTAAATAAAATGACATCCAAATCTAGTGAATTATGTAAATATGCAACCACGTGACCATGTCGCTTTAATTTGTATCATCAGTTTTGCACTGATTTAGCTTGATTGCAACCATTGCGACAACCCATTCTCCATGAATCGTGATCTAATGATTAAACACTCAATTGACTGTTGCCAATATATTACATAAACTTAAATGAATGCCTAGTAATAAGTTATAATGAAAGGGATCGTTTTTGTTTTCTATTTAACACGTACCTATTTCTTCATAAAACTCATACTATCTTACATTTGTGTAATCATTCAAAATTAAACGCAAACTTATTTTATATTTTTATTTTCCTAATGGCCAATAAATGAACCCAAAGAAGCGCTGATCAGGTAAATAAGTATACATCATTTGTTTTAATTCCGCCAACTATAGACGAAATTTCATAGATAAGAAAAGTTATCTGGTTTAACTAAATTTAAAAAATCTAAAACTTCTTGAGTCACACTATCTACTCAGCTAGCTTACTTTATTTCGTTCATATATCAAGTGTATAGTCTAACCCCCACCAAAGTTTTGACGATAGCTCATAGATAGTATTCTAACATAGGAATAAAAATATAGGTTTTTACTGCAAAAGAGATGGATTTTATCATTACCCCGTAGGTATTTTATTCATTTAGCTAGCTATAATAATTCATTTAAAAAACATAACCGCTTTTAATTTCTTAAAACAATAAATTTAACAAATATATATATATATATATATATATATATATATATATATATATATATATATATGATGAGGAGAATAATGTACTTATTTAACTTCCTGTCTGCTTATGAATGTTAATCAGTAAATGAAGGAATGTCAAGATACAAACATAATTATTGTCATATATTAGTTTGTGTCACATAGTCAAATATCTCGAGGTGATAATGATTAGAGTCTCAAATTAAAGTCACTAGCTGCTTTTGTTCTACATTATTCTGTAATCTGATTTTAAATCATTTTAAACTACCGTCTAATATAAAATTTACCAGATCGAAAGAATTTATAAAACTATTATTTTGTGAGCAGAATATAAGAAAATTCGAGTTATTTTATTGAAAACCCATTACAAATCTACATTTATCGCAAAGGAACTTCCAAATGTCTATTTGGTATATACAATAAAGATTGGGTCAGCAAGTGTTTTTTGGTTTTGGAAATTCAAATGAGCAACTAATTTAAAATAATTAATTAGGGTGGTCATGGGAAACGGGGTTTTGTGCAAAACGATACCATTTAAATTTACTGTAGGCTGTTAAATAATCGTGTTGCCGGATTCGGATAATCCAAATAACCGTTGATTAACCTAATTATAATAAGTTGTTTACCAATTAATTATTATAAGTAATATTACACTTAATAAACTCATAAAAGCTAGCTGGGATTCAGTACCGTTTCAGTGAGATTGTATGCTAACAGATGGGTTTTTACTTCGGGGGTTTTTTGGCCAAAAGCGGACGTCATACCAAATCCCTTTTAAAACATTCCCGTGAAATTTGGCGAGGTTTGGACGTCAGGAAATTGGTGACACATGAGTAACCGGCGCCGAAATGTACACACATCAAAACAATAACTTTATTGTTGGATAATTTGTGCAAGTTATACTAAGTAAATGGATTTTATAATTGCAAAAAACATAATCAACAAGTATTGATTTTGGACCCTATTTTATCGAAATATATACAGGGTAATTCTAACTGCACGACATCCTCCCGAGAAATGATTCTATAGCTGAAAACGCTTCGTAACCCAACTGTCGGGCATTAAAAATAGCCTATATATCTTTGGAAGTAACTTAGATAAGATTTTGAGTGAAGATTTGGTATTCGCATTATTTATGTAACCTTTTACGAGTATACCAGAAAACCGAAACTTTAGTTTCTACATTTTTAAATGTCGGACAATTTTTCACTAGCAAAACTTATAATACCACAAAATTTGTGTCGTAATTTATGCTAGTAAAATTCAATATGGTTTCATATTACCGGTGTATCAGAAATCAAGCCGAAATCTCGCTAGCCGTAACTTCCTGTCGAAGCGTTTTTGGACCTATGTTTACATGAACTTTTTAACTATTTCTAACTATAGAATCATTTCCGGAGAGATTGCAATGCAATTCCCAATCAGCCTGTATATAAAATTGTATTAGAGCCTAAGAAACGGCTATGTTAACTTGGTTGTCTATTTTTTAATGTCAATGCGATACGTCATCATTTGCTTCAATCCTTTGAGTTAAAGACCACTTTAAACATTGAGAAGAGCTTTAATTGCCATATTAAAACAACACTCCAAAAGTGACGTTTCAACAACAAAGGTATGGTCTACAGATTGTATACGTTAAAATGTAGTCATTGAAACATCATCCACTGGATTTTGTGCGTATAGAAATTAGAGTATTGTTTCATTAAATACATATTTGAATACGTTTTGTGGAAAAAGTTATAAAAAACCATTATTATAGAAGCTTATATATATATATATATATATATATATATATATATATATATATATATACTGTATATATATTTCACTAAAGATCATTCAATTAAAGTCTATGCATAAGGTTAATCACAAGTCTTGATATTAAAATAAATTTGAATATCTTTGATATTTAACCTTCAGTATAATATTTTATATCCATTTATTTAAAATTGTAAAAATTCCTAATTGTTATTTTTATAATAACAGAATATATAATACAATATTATTTTGCATAAAATTGAATCAGTATTTTTACTTTTATTAGAAGGGTCTCAAAGATTGTATATAAATTAATTCAAATCGTGTTTGTACACTAAATAATTCATCACGTTCCTACACTTGGTAATCAATGTATTATTTAACATTGAATCATGTTTCAAAGTCAACTATGCAATTTGTTGGCGGTTATACAAAACTAAATACATATAAATACCTGGAGGAAGTGACTTATAGTCATACTTAGAAGGTATTCCGTGTGACGTATTGTTTTAAACGCAAAATATTCAATTGTGATTGTTGAAGATTGCTCTTTTTTTCATCTGTGAGTAATGAATAATTTTATTTGACTTTTTTTCTAATTACATACGTTTCGGTTTTTTGCTAATTCTAATAATAAACTGTTACATATTTGCATAATGTTTTCAGTGAATAATTACATTTTTATAAAAAAAAAAAAAACTCGTATGTAGTTTATAGATTATAGTTTTACTCATAGTTTCATTTATAGAATTATATCAATTCTCAACCAAGTTTTAGAAAATAAAAATAAACAAAATAAACAGAATCAGTCTAAATATTGTTATACTTTGATTATTTCAGAGGTACAAAAGTACATTAAAAAATTATCATATTCATAGACTATAATTAAAGCCGAGGATAGGAAATTATGTAAAATTAAATTACTGGAGTTACTGGAATGCAAGTAAATTATATGAACTTCAAGTTTAGTGCGTGCTTTTGAACTTATTATTTGCTGGTTTATTTAACTAATTTTATTAATAGAATTATTAAAAAATAGAGCATTTAAAATATTAGCCCTATAAACAATTTCAAGTAAATTAGAATTCTTTTTTAAATTGATTTTATTTTTAATACGGAAAAATAAAAAATTTAATTTCCACATTTGAATTAGCTTTAATTTTTCCTTCTACTTTTTTAAAGACTAAAAACCTCTCGGTTATCATTGCCATATAAAAAAGGAAGGAAAGAGCATAAAATAAAGACCCTTGAATACCCTACTAACTTCATGGTCAGAAAGAAAAAAAAACACTCCATAGAGCCTTACTCACTAAAGTGAACCTCAGGGTACCTAGCTTTGAAATGTTATCTAACACGTAAACAACCAAACCTCACTTAATATTGTTTTTCTTTTTTTCTTTTTTGTCTTATAAATTAATAACAACTACATACAATTATGTATTGTTTTATTAATAATGGTTACTTTCTTCTTTTTTAGTTTTAACTAAAAATATATATATATTTTTTTTTAAACAAAAAATAATTAACCTTCGTGATTGCCCATCCCTTATAATGTTGTATTTCAAAAGGTAAAATTTTTGTTTTCTATTTTGTATAAATGTGAAAAATTAGTAATAAGGATTATATATAGTTGGTCCTCTAAACGATCCGTGTTGGTAATCCACATTCAACCAATTAGTTTCTACAACTTCTTTGTTACTCACGTTTTCCTGCCGTCTTTCTAAAGTGAATCATCATCAGATTTTGGAAGCATTATTATTTTTTTCTTAACAAATTAGGCATCTAATAAACATGATCAAAACACCAGACACATCTAGAAAGATTTCCAAGCCATTAAGATATAAAGTCATTAGTTTAGGGATGAGCTAAAATTCAGCCAATTTTAAAACATCCCAAATGCCATCCATACAAAATACACCTATTATATGAATGAATATAGATAACTATTTAATTGCTGTATAAAACAATAAATAATGAGTGAAATGGTTCTCTTTGTGACCTTGATCTTCTTTCGTCTTCCTATTGGGTAATTTAACTATAAAAAGGATGTTGGAATTTTTAGAAAACAACATTAATATATTATTATCCGCCATAATGAAGCGAATAATCTAAACAATATAATCAGCACTACGTCACGAACTAGTTTTGTTATAACAACTGGAGCTATGTCTGTTAGATTATCAGTAAAGGCATTTATTGTAACAATAACAAAATGATATTTGAGATGGTTCTATTAACATTTATTTCTAATAACTACCTCTACATCCCATAAATTCAATAACAGATTCGTTATTTTGTATAAAATAGAATATGTCCTAAGCCTAAAGAAATACAAAACTACGTACAAACACATTCTCAGTAATAGGCTCAGATCTCGGATATTTTGAGATAATTACTAAATTCCACCCAAATAAATAGAGTCCCATTAAAATACAAAATTACTAAGCGAAGAAAAAAATTTTAACTTAAGTTTTTCATCATCATGTCTTTGTAAGCTTTCCGTCTTAATAAATTTAACTGAGAATGTCTGTAAAATGGGATGTATAATCGCCACATTTATTCAGCTATATTTCTTTTTGTAGGATCACTTTAAATTTAAACTTCCCCAACCCAGTACAATTGTTTAAAAGGTTTGCATCTACATATTGTAAACAAAAACTTCATACCACATTTTCAACTCGTGAACTTGTATTATTTCATGAAACTTAGAGTTCGTTATCCTGAAAACATAATGAACTGATTCATAGGAATATAGTTCATTATATAGGATATATATATATATATATATATATATATATATCATATATATAGGATGGTTCATTTACATCTCGATTTCTTCAAAACATTGTTGACCCAAATTTATATTTAAATATTCTAAAGAGTTCAAAATTATGTCATTCTCAACCCTCTTATCATTATGAATGTTAGAGTTGATTTAACAGCCCTATATGGGTTGTTGAAGTGGTGTTTAAAGTAAAAAATACAAATTTACTCCTACAAAATAAAATTTAGGAATTTGGATGATTTAATAAAAATTAAGTTTAATATGTTTAATTTCCTGTAATGTATTAATAATTTGTAAACATATTTGTTTTAGGTCAACATGCTGACACAATGTATACTCCTGATTTGTATCTCTGTTGTATTTCTTTACGCCCAAACAACTACAGAAGACAGTTAAGGACCAGAAAACATTATGTGCAACACGACAGAGGATTGCAGAGAAAATGAATGCTGTGTTATAGGTATACTGGTTTATATACTGTACTTTATCCAAGACAAATGCTGTGTTATAAGTAGCCCGTTTATATATTCTAATTTATACTTACAAGACAAATGCTGTGTTATAGGTAGACTGTTTATATACTGTAATTTTCATTACTGTTGAGACCGATGGTTCTTGGTATAATTCCATGTTTAAAGATAAAACACAATTTTTTATATTTTGTAATATCCACTTTTTATTGGTCTAGCCGACCAATGGTTTCGCCTGCTAAGGTATTGACGAGGCTGTATTACAGTCAATGCCTTAGCAGGCGAAACCATTGGTCGGCTAGACTAATGAAAATTGGATATTACAAAATATAAAAAAAAAAAAATTGTGTTTTATATACTGTACTTTATCCAAGACAAATGCTGTGTTATAGGTAGACTGTTTATATACTGTACTTTATACTTACAAGACGAATGCTGTGTTATAAATAGACTGTTTATGAACTGTACTTTATACTTACAAGACAAATGCTGTGTTATAGGTAGATTGTTTATATACTGTACTTTATCCAAGACGAATACTGTGTTATATGTAGATTGTTTATGCAGTACTTGATCCAAGACGAAGGCTGTGTTATAGGTAGACTGTGTATGTATTCTACTTTATACTTACTTGACAAATGCTGTGTTCTAGGTAGACTGTTTATGTACTGTACTTTATCCAAGACGAATGCTGTGTTAAAGGTAGATTGTTTATGTACTGTAGTGTATACATAAAAGACGAATGCTGTGTTATAGGTAGACTGTTTATGTATTCTACTTTATACTTACTTGACAAATGCTGTGTTATAGGTAGACTGTTTATATACTGTACTTTATCCAAGACGAATGCTGTGTTATATGTAGATTGTTTATGCAGTACTTGATCCAAGACGAAGGCTGTGTTATAGGTAGACTGTTTATGAACTGTAGTGTATACTTACAAGACGAATGCTGTGTTATAGGTAGACTGTTTATGTATTCTTCTTTATACTTACTTGACAAATGCTGTATTATAGGTAGACTGTTTATGTACTGTACTTTATCCAAGACGAATGCTGTGTTAAAGGTAGACTGTTTATGTACTGTAGTGTATACATACAAGACGAATGCTGTATTATAGGTAGACTGTTTATGTACTGTACTTTATCCAAGACGAATGCTGTGTTAAAGGTAGACTGTTTATGTACTGTAGTGTATACATACAAGACGAATGCTGTGTTATAGGTAGACTGTTTACGTATTGTACTTTATACTTACTTGACAAATGCTGTGTTATAGGTAGACTGTTTATATACTGTACTTTATCCAAGACGAATGCTGTGTTATATGTAGATTGTTTATGCAGTACTTGATCCAAGACGAAGGCTGTGTTATAGGTAGACTGTTTATGAACTGTAGTGTATACTTACAAGACGAATGCTGTGTTATAGGTAGACTGTTTATGTATTCTTCTTTATACTTACTTGACAAATGCTGTATTATATGTAGACTGTTTATGTACTGTACTTTATCCAAGACGAATGCTGTGTTAAAGGTAGACTGTTTATGTACTGTAGTGTATACATACAAGACGAATGCTGTGTTATAGGTAGACTGTTTACGTATTGTACTTTATACTTACTTGACAAATGCTGTGTTATAGGTAGACTGTTTATATACTGTACTTTATCCAAGACGAATGCTGTGTTAAAGGTAGACTGTTTATGTACTGTAGTGTATATATACAAGACGAATGCTGTGTTATAGGTAGACTGTTTACGTATTGTACTTTATACTTACTTGACAAATGCTGTATTATAGGTAGACTGTTTATGTACTGTACTTTATCCAAGACGAATGCTGTGTTATAGGTAGACTGTTTATGTACTGTAGTGTATACATACAAGACGAATGCTGTGTTATAGGTAGACTGTTTACGTATTGTACTTTATACTTACTTGACAAATGCTGTGTTATAGGTAGACTGTTTATATACTGTACTTTATCCAAGACGAATGCTGTGTTATATGTAGATTGTTTATGCAGTACTTGATCCAAGACGAAGGCTGTGTTATAGGTAGACTGTTTATGAACTGTAGTGTATACTTACAAGACGAATGCTGTGTTATAGGTAGACTGTTTATGTATTCTTCTTTATACTTACTTGACAAATGCTGTATTATAGGTAGACTGTTTATGTACTGTACTTTATCCAAGACGAATGCTGTGTTAAAGGTAGACTGTTTATGTACTGTAGTGTATACATACAAGACGAATGCTGTGTTATAGGTAGACTGTTTACGTATTGTACTTTATACTTACTTGACAAATGCTGTGTTATAGGTAGACTGTTTATATACTGTACTTTATCCAAGACGAATGCTGTGTTAAAGGTAGACTGTTTATGTACTGTAGTGTATACATACAAGACGAATGCTGTGTTATAGGTAGACTGTTTACGTATTGTACTTTATACTTACTTGACAAATGCTGTGTTATAGGTAGACTGTTTATATACTGTACTTTATCCAAGACGAATGCTGTGTTAAAGGTAGACTGTTTATGTACTGTAGTGTATACATACAAGACGAATGCTGTGTTATAGGTAGACTGTTTACGTATTGTACTTTATACTTACTTGACGAATGCTGTGTTATAGGTAGACTGTTTACGTATTGTACTTTATACTTACTTGACAAATGCTGTGTTATAGGTAGACTGTTTATGTATTGTACTTTATACTTTCAAGACGAATTCCTCGTTCTAATTTTCTCCACAACAAAGTACGAAAGTTCCATTAGATTATCTAATTAATTATAAGATATATTATATCTAGAGTTTTTTTTTTTAATTCTATCCACTGTGTTAAATCCGCAGTTATGGATTTGAAATGTAATCACGAAATTTGTGTATATTCATGCCATGAAAAGTGAAAATTTATTGAGTGAATTTCGTGATATTTTACAATAATTAGAAATTTGTGAATTAAAAAAAAAAAAAAAAAAAAAAAAAAAAAAAAAAAAAAATGAGAGAGAGATCGAGATCGAGATCTCAAGTACGATTTAAATCCAAATAATTGACACTACGCACTGAAACATGAATTTATATTCTAGCGTTTATGAACAAATTGTTATAAAATATAAATCATCGTACGATATAAAATCAAACTATACTTCACTACATATAAGGCTTTACCTTGCCTGGCTTTCATAGTCGTAACCATATGAGTTTTCCTGGTTTGTGTATTTATTACGTAGGCCTATATAAAACCATCAATTTTTACTTTGCGTTCACATTTTATTTAGTCCAATTTATGACTACATAGTCATATCGTTGATCAATCAGTTTTCTAAATGATGTCAGTTTAAAGAGGCATTTAGAATAATTTCTCACTTTTAGATTTTACAAAAAGCCTGATTAAACCTCAGTCAAACCAAATTGTATAAAGTGACTTTCACGTTAATTTAAAAAATATATGACTCATTTATTATAAAATACAATAATATTATTATTATAAGTACAATAAGATAAAATTGTGTAAGTTGGACTTAATTGGATAAGTACTTTCTAAAAATATGATCAGAAAGTAATAGTCAAATATTCACTTAAACTTCCGACGTTTTGGATTATTATGTAAAGTAGTACTTCTTATAATAAACTATGCTCGCATAATACGTAATATAACAATGTATTTTTATTATTACTTTTTATCAAATAAATCATTTATTTGACCACTAATTTTTGTATAATTATTTCATTTTAAAATAGTAAAATTTATTTTATTTTACACCTATATCATTACAAATTTATTGAACTAAAGCTTTGCATTTAATTTTAAAATTACAAAGCTGTTGAAGGTTGATACAAATTATACCATTTCTTCTGGATTAGATACCATTTAAAGGAGGATCTTAAAACGGTATGATACCGGAGGGATCCAAGGAACTAGTGCTCTTGCTGGCATTGTATCTATATTATTAAAACATAGAACAACTGTAAGATTGTTATTGGCAAAGGTTTTTAATGTATTCCTTAGAAGGCCTTTTTCACCATCAGTTATTGTGTCAAAATGACCAGTATGGTTAATTGACATGTATTAGTAAAGCCAGATCATTTAATAAATCATTTAAATCCAAATTCGACCTTTTAAAAGTCATAAAATTGAAGGTCCATACAATCCAAATTAAGTTAAAAGGTTAAGTCACAAATTCAAACATACATAATTTAGCACTAAATGTCCTGTTACAACTTGATTATACATTTTAAAATAATAAATACAGAAAAATCTACTCGTTGTAAAAACTTCACTGGAAGGGATGAAGCGTAAGCCTACTAACATCTATTCACGGATAGGAGATTCCGACTGGTATATATTTTAGTATTATGAAATAATATCTGAAATTAATAAAAAATATAGGTGGTAATTAGAGGCAATATAAATAAGGAATTCATATAATTTATGGCCTATAATTATAGGAAATATTTAAGTATTTTTATAACGTATTCATTCTTTCTTTAAAGTACAATTTTTAAAAGATCCATAACGAAAGCTAAAACTTCAAAATCTAACTTTAAAATTTAAAATTTACTTAAAATGCACTCTATTATATTTGCAATGAAATATATACAAACAATGCCACAATTTTGCTAACAATTAATTAGGTAACGTTAAAACTTAAAAATCAACATAACATTTTGTATATTTCTAGCTAACAGACTTGTATTAGTTATTGTTTGTGCCATAATTGTTTAATATCCGAACACAATCTAGATCTTTAAAAGTAAATACATAACACAATCACAGCTTATAAAATCACAGCTTCACAAAATCCTAAGTTTTTCCCTTTGAATTACATTAGGCAACTATTTAAGCGAACTAGGTCTAGTAAAACCCCTTTTGTTAAAATATTTATAACTATTTGTTTTATGTCTATGCTATTATGATTTAACCACTAGATTTTTCAAAACGATTACACTGATAACTCCTTGACAAAACATATTTAGTGAATTAATTACTTAACATTACTATATCATCTGTACTTTTCTCAAAATTTACAGTTTGACTAAAACTTTTTAAATGATTTCTTTTTATATAAATATCAAAAATTTTACATGTTGTTACTATTAAAAAATGTTTTTTTTTTTTAAATGATTACTTTTTTACAAATAAAATTGATTTACTTTTATAAGAGAGCAGAAAATAACATCCTAAAGTAAAAGCTCTGACCACGAAGTGACTAATAAGAAGCATTGAGATTTGAAAATATAAAAAAATATAAAGTTTGGTATTTTAGGTAGATGAAAATAACAGTATACGTGATTTAAAGAAAGAAATATTTAACATAATTATATAATAATCATAAACACACTCCTCGATATTTTGTAACCCGTCTTCCTAAATATAATTACCAGTTTAAAACAGGTTATTATTTAATCTTTTAAGAGCGTAAAAAAATGTGAATACACACATAAGTTTACATTTAATTCTATTACTATTATGTAAATTTACTGTTTTCATAGATGAAAGGTCGGTTTTCCTTCATATATTAGAAATATTCAACACTGTAAATATTGCTTATTTTTTATAAAATTTAATAAAACTATTTATATGAAAATGTTTACGCTGAAATAACTAATCTTTTACTGAACTATTGCATAGTTAAATCGTATAAATTATGTCGATGTTTATTTTAAGGTATGGACAGATATGGATTGCCTCACTGCAAAAAATACCCAGTAGTAGAAGAATTATGCAAACCATCAAACAATCAATCTTTCAATTACTCTTCATACACCTCCATTGGTAGTGAAATCAAGAATTACTACAATATCTACCTAGTGATGTGCCCTTGTGCAGCAGGTTTGGAGTGCAATAAGGAAGGTGTTTGCTATAACCCTTAGTACATCAGGTTAACTTTTGAAATATATTTTATGAATGTAGTAAAAGGTTAGTCCTTCAATAAATTATAACCAAAGATATACTTTGAAGAAGAAATAATCCTTTCTGCTGTACCAATAATTTTATCTCTATAATTATGTGTCACACTTGTATTACGTCACAAACTCATAATGGAGTATAGGGTTTACACTTGATAACATCCAAATACCAAAACTAGATCCACTCCCACAGTCCCAATCAACATAAGTCCCTCAAGGCTGCTACGACAATTAATTCATAATATGTGTGCTGTCACCACACAGAGATCTTAAAGGTAATATGAGGAACTAATGATAGTGTAAACTTCAAATGTAAAGTACATGAAATGAACATTAAACATTTTGTAAAAGCCTGCTATAAACAATACGTTTTCTCATCCTACCAGATTATATTTGCAGACAATGTATATGTAATATTCTCGGTCAGCAAGTTTCATAAATAATGTGATTTCGTAAAATTTTGTGGGAATGTATAAAATCCTTTTCAAAACAACAATTAGTAATTTAAAAAATTGCTTCAAAATTTTGCTTTAAAAAGTGTAAATAGGATTTACACTTGATTTTGATGAACATTTTAATGAATAGATGTCATTTCTTAGATATCTGACCTCACTCAATATTTGCTTGACCATTAATATACATGTACGTCTAAAGTTAATATTATAATTACCACATGGAAACAATTTTTCTCCTATTTTTTTCTTCTTAACAATGTCAAATGTTTCTACGTAAAATGTACCTATTATATTTCATAAATCAATAATAATTTCAATAATGTCACTTATATATAAGTCACAAAATAATAATCTTTAGGCACACAAACACGTGGCTGCAAAGCATGTGACACAACACTGGAAACTAGCGCTTCCAGTGTTATTTGAAGCAACTAAGCCCCATTAAAGGAAAGATGTAATCTAAACATTTTACTTAGAAGTCCCGTCAGTATTCTAAAGCCACAATTCTATTCCCTTCATTTCTATACATATATAAACTTACTGCGACTTTTAAGTACCGTCAGGATGGAAAGGGTTAGAACGTTTGGTAAATGCACAGTGTTATAATAACAAAAGCTACCACGTAACGCCTACATTTTGGGGGATAATTCTTCTACATTGTTTTTCGTTAGTCCTTAACATGTTGTTATTGAGATTCAACTATATAGGTAAAAGTACATCCAAGATATCATTTACTAAAAATTGCATTGCAGTCAAAAATATGATTTTTTTTTTTTTTTACCAAAAACCCTAACCAAAAAATGATGTTGAAATTTAAATTATATATCGTTGAATGACACAAAATTCCTCTTATTTATTTACTATTTCTTTCATTTAGGAAAGGATGAAATGTTTTGAAAGCTACATTATTATTTCTATAAAGATTTAATTCAATAAAATTTCTATTTTCCAATTAATTTTATTTACTCTGAATATAAGTAATTAAAACAATAAATATAACTTTTCGTCATAAACTATAAACCCAATTCACTCATAAAATAACATGACTTTAAGTTTCACCTCAAGAAGTTGGGTGTTAACTCGGAAAGTTTAATTGAGAAAAAGTTCATCGGAACAATTTTATAGAACAAAGAAAACTTCCCTACTAAGTTAACTTTGGACTTAAGTTTTATTATATTGTAACAGTTAACGAAAGATAAAATAGCCTATAGGCGGAGAGGTAGAACTTCAAGAAATTACGATGATATTTTGATGCTACTATAAGTAACGTAATATATATATATATATTCACATCATGTTTTTTTTTTAAATAACTGTAAGTGTTGGAGTTCGGACTAGCAAACCGTCGAAGTGAATGCATGTTCTAGTCCGAGAGTACTTCGTTTTTCTGTATATTATCTACTCTCTTGCCTTCAGTAGTCTAACGGAGAGAAACATCCATTAGAATCCCGAAGAAAAACATCCCTATAAAGTCACTGATAAACCCCTATACGTCCATTTCAATAATGGAGAATATATCTCCATATAGTCAATTTGAATGTAACAGCAGATATTTCTTGTTGAAACTCCATATTCAAGGATTATATAAAGCAATAAAGGTAAAGATTCAAATAATTTACATTATATACATATATATATATATATATATATATATATATATATATATATATACTAAGTCCCGATTTCTCTATTGTATTTCGGTTTCCTGTTACTTGTGTATGTATAAATAATAATTGTCAATACCTGTTAATTACAGTTGCCCGATGATGACATAAGGGAAACAACTGTAGCTCATTTATATTATTAAAATAATTTTGAAACTTTAGCTTTATTGCTATATTGAGTCCTTCTATATTGTAACTAAGAATAGTCACGGAGAGAGATATCCATTAGAATCACACAAAAACATCTCTGTGGAGTCACTTATTATGTACATCCATTACAGTAATGGAGATCAATATTCCCATACAATCACAGAGAGGGATATTAGGCTTACCTTCAATAGTTGAACGGAAAGGGACATCCACTAGAATCACGAAGAACAATATCTCTGTGCAGTCACTGACAGGTACATCCATTACAATAATGGAGATCAATATTCCCGTACAATCACAGAGATACCTACTATGTTACCTTCAATAGTTGAACGGATAGGGACATCCACTAGAATCACGAAGAACAATATCTCTGTGCAGTCACTGACAGGTACATCCATTACAATAATGGAGATCAATATTCCCATACAATCACAGAGATACCTACTATGTTACCTTCAATAGTTGAACTGATAGGGACATTCACTAGAATCACGAAGAACAATATCTCTGTGCCGTCACTGACAGGTATATTCATTACAATAATGGAGATCAATATTCCCGTACAATCACAGAGATACCTACTATGTTACCTTCAATAGTTGAACTGATAGGGACATCCACTAGAATCACGAAGAACAATATCTCTGTGCAGTCACTGACAGGTACATCCATTACAATAATGGAGATCAATATTCCCGTACAATCACAGAGATACCTACTATGTTACCTTCAATAGTTGAACGGATAGGGACATCCACTAGAATCACGAAGAACAATATCTCTGTGCAGTCACTGACAGGTACATCCATTACAATAATGGAGATCAATATTCCCGTACAATCACAGAGATACCTACTATGTTACCTTCAATAGTTGAACTGATAGGGACATCCACTAGAATCACGAAGAACAATATCTCTGTGCAGTCACTGACAGGTACATCCATTACAATAATGGAGATCAATATTCCCGTACAATCACAGAGATACCTACTATGTTACCTTCAATAGTTGAACGGATAGGGACATCTACTTGAATCACGAAGAACAATATCTCTGTGCAGTCACTGACAGGTACATCCATTTACAATAATGGAGATCAATATTCCCGTACAATCACAGAGATACCTACTATGTTACCTTCAATAGTTGAACGGATAGGGACATCCACTAGAATCACGAAGAACAATATCTCTGTGCATTCACTGACAGGTACATCCATTACAATAATGGAGATCAATATTCCAATACAATCACAGAGATACCTACTATGTTACCTTCAATAGTTGAACGGATAGGGACATCCACTAGAATCACGAAGAACAATATCTCTGTGCATTCACTGACAGGTACATCCATTACAATAATGGAGATCAATATTCCCATACAATCACAGAGATACCTACTATGTTACCTTCAATAGTTGAACGGATAGGGACATCCACTAGAATCACGAAGAACAATATCTCTGTGCATTCACTGACAGGTACATCCATTACAATAATGGAGATCAATATTCCCATACAATCACAGAGATACCTACTATGTTACCTTCAATAGTTGAACGGATAGGGACATCCACTAGAATCACGAAGAACAATATCTCTGTGCATTCACTGACAGGTACATCCATTACAATAATGGAGATCAATATTCCCATACAATCACAGAGATACCTACTATGTTACCTTCAATAGTTGAACGGAGAGGGACATCTACTTGAATCACGAAGAACAATATCTCTGTGCAGTCACTGACAGGTACATCAATTACAATAATGGAGATCAATATTCCCATACAATCACAGAGAGGGATATTAGGCTTACCTTCAATAGTTGAACGGAAAGGGACATCCACTAGAATCACGAAGAACAATATCTCTGTGCAGTCACTGACAGGTACATCCATTACAATAATGGAGATCAATATTCCCGTACAATCACAGAGATACCTACTATGTTACCTTCAATAGTTGAACGGATAGGGACATCTACTTGAATCACGAAGAACAATATCTCTGTGCATTCACTGACAGGTACATCCATTACAATAATGGAGATCAATATTCCCATACAATCACAGAGATACCTACTATGTTACCTTCAATAGTTGAACGGAGAGGGACATCTACTTGAATATCGAAGAACAATATCTCTGTGCAGTCACTGACAGGTACATCAATTACAATAATGGAGATCAATATTCCCATACAATCACAGAGAGGGATATTAGGCTTACCTTCAATAGTTGAACGGAAAGGGACATCCACTAGAATCACGAAGAACAATATCTCTGTGCAGTCACTGACAGGTACATCCATTACAATAATGGAGATCAATATTCCCGTACAATCACAGAGATACCTACTATGTTACCTTCAATAGTTGAACGGATAGGGACATCTACTTGAATCACGAAGAACAATATCTCTGTGCAGTCACTGACAGGTACATCCATTACAATAATGGAGATCAATATTCCCGTACAATCACAGAGATACCTACTATGTTACCTTCAATAGTTGAACTGATAGGGACATCCACTAGAATCACGAAGAACAATATCTCTGTGCCGTCACTGACAGGTATATTCATTACAATAATGGAGATCAATATTCCCGTACAATCACAGAGATACCTACTATGTTACCTTCAATAGTTGAACGGATAGGGACATCTACTTGAATCACGAAGAACAATATCTCTGTGCCGTCACTGACAGGTATATTCATTACAATAATGGAGATCAATATTCCCGTACAATCACAGAGATACCTACTATGTTACCTTCAATAGTTGAACGGATAGGGACATCTACTTGAATCACGAAGAACAATATCTCTGTGCAGTCACTGACAGGTACATCCATTACAATAATGGAGATCAATATTCCCGTACAATCACAGAGATACCTACTATGTTATCTTCAATAGTTGAACTGATAGGGACATCCACTAGAATCACGAAGAACAATATCTCTGTGCAGTCACTGACAGGTACATCCATTACAATAATGGAGATCAATATTCCCGTACAATCACAGAGATACCTAATATGTTACCTTCAATAGTTGAACGGATAGGGACATCTACTTGAATCACGAAGAACAATATCTCTGTGCAGTCACTGACAGGTACATCCATTACAATAATGGAGATCAATATTCCCGTACAATCACAGAGATACCTACTATGTTACCTTCAATAGTTGAACGGATAGGGACATCTACTTGAATCACGAAGAACAATATCTCTGTGCAGTCACTGACAGGTACATCCATTACAATAATGGAGATCAATATTTCCGTACAATCACAGAGATACCTACTATGTTACCTTCAATAGTTGAACGGATAGGGACATCTACTTGAATCACGAAGAACAATATCTCTGTGCAGTCACTGACAGGTACATCCATTTACAATAATGGAGATCAATATTCCCGTACAATCACAGAGATACCTACTATATTACCTTCAATAGTTGAACGGATAGGGACATCTACTTGAATCACGAAGAACAATATCTCTGTGCAGTCACTGACAGGTACATCCATTTACAATAATGGAGATCAATATTCCCGTACAATCACAGAGATACCTACTATGTTATCTTCAATAGTTGAACGGATAGAGACATCCACTAGAATCACGAAGAACAATATCTCTGTGCCGTCACTGACAGGTACATCCATTACAATAATGGAGATCAATATTCCCGTACAATCACAGAGATATCTACTATGTTACCTTCAATAGTTGAACGGATAGAGACATCCACTAGAATCACGAAGAACAATATCTCTGTGCCGTCACTGACAGGTACATCCATTACAATAATGGAGATCAATATTCCCGTACAATCACAGAGATACCTACTATATTACCTTCAATAGTCGAACTGATAGGGACATCCACTACAATCACGAAGAACAATATCTCTGTGCATTCACTGACAGGTATATCCATTACAATAATGGAGATCAATATTCCCATACAATCACAGAGATACCTACTATGTTACCTTCAATAGTTGAACTGATAGGGACATTCACTAGAATCACGAAGAACAATATCTCTGTGCCGTCACTGACAGGTATATTCATTACAATAATGGAGATCAATATTCCCGTACAATCACAGAGATACCTACTATGTTACCTTCAATAGTTGAACTGATAGGGACATCCACTAGAATCACGAAGAACAATATCTCTGTGCAGTCACTGACAGGTACATCCATTACAATAATGGAGATCAATATTCCCGTACAATCACAGAGATACCTACTATGTTACCTTCAATAGTTGAACTGATAGGGACATTCACTAGAATCACGAAGAACAATATCTCTGTGCCGTCACTGACAGGTATATTCATTACAATAATGGAGATCAATATTCCCGTACAATCACAGAGATACCTACTATGTTACCTTCAATAGTTGAACTGATAGGGACATTCACTAGAATCACGAAGAACAATATCTCTGTGCATTCACTGACAGGTACATCCATTACAATAATGGAGATCAATATTCCCGTACAATCACAGAGATACCTACTATGTTACCTTCAATAGTTGAACTGATAGGGACATTCACTAGAATCACGAAGAACAATATCTCTGTGCCGTCACTGACAGGTATATTCATTACAATAATGGAGATCAATATTCCCGTACAATCACAGAGATACCTACTATGTTACCTTCAATAGTTGAACTGATAGGGACATCCACTAGAATCACGAAGAACAATATCTCTGTGCAGTCACTGACAGGTACATCCATTACAATAATGGAGATCAATATTCCCGTACAATCACAGAGATACCTACTATGTTACCTTCAATAGTTGAACTGATAGGGACATCCACTAGAATCACGAAGAACAATATCTCTGTGCAGTCACTGACAGGTACATCCATTACAATAATGGAGATCAATATTCCCGTACAATCACAAAGATACCTACTATGTTACCTTCAATAGTTGAACTGATAGGGACATCCACTAGAATCACGAAGAACAATATCTCTGTGCCGTCACTGACAGGTATATTCATTACAATAATGGCGATCAATATTCCCGTACAATCACAAAGATACCTACTATGTTACCTTCAATAGTTGAACTGATAGGGACATCCACTAGAATCACGAAGAACAATATCTCTGTGCAGTCACTGACAGGTACATCCATTACAATAATGGAGATCAATATTCCCGTACAATCACAGAGATACCTACTATGTTACCTTCAATAGTTGAACTGATAGGGACATCCACTAGAATCACGAAGAACAATATCTCTGTGCAGTCACTGACAGGTACATCCATTACAATAATGGAGATCAATATTCCCGTACAATCACAAAGATACCTACTATGTTACCTTCAATAGTTGAACTGATAGGGACATCCACTAGAATCACGAAGAACAATATCTCTGTGCCGTCACTGACAGGTATATTCATTACAATAATGGAGATCAATATTCCCGTACAATCACAAAGATACCTACTATGTTACCTTCAATAGTTGAACTGATAGGGACATCTACTAGAATCACGAAGAACAATATCTCTGTGCAGTCACTGACAGGTACATCCATTACAATAATGGAGATCAATATTCCCGTACAATCACAGAGATACCTACTATGTTACCTTCAATAGTTGAACTGATAGGGACATCCACTAGAATCACGAAGAACAATATCTCTGTGCCGTCACTGACAGGTACATCCATTACAATAATGGAGATCAATATTCCCGTACAATCACAGAGATACCTACTATGTTACCTTCAATAGTTGAACTGATAGGGACATCCACTAGAATCACGAAGAACAATATCTCTGTGCAGTCACTGACAGGTACATCCATTACAATAATGGAGATCAATATTCCCGTACAATCACAGAGATACCTACTATGTTACCTTCAATAGTTGAACGGATAGGGACATCCACTAGAATCACGAAGAACAATATCTCTGTGCAGTCACTGACAGGTACATCCATTACAATAATGGAGATCAATATTCCCATACAATCACAGAGATACCTACTATGTTACCTTCAATAGTTGAACTGATAGGGACATTCACTAGAATCACGAAGAACAATATCTCTGTGCCGTCACTGACAGGTATATTCATTACAATAATGGAGATCAATATTCCCGTACAATCACAGAGATACCTACTATGTTACCTTCAATAGTTGAACTGATAGGGACATCCACTAGAATCACGAAGAACAATATCTCTGTGCAGTCACTGACAGGTACATCCATTACAATAATGGAGATCAATATTCCCGTACAATCACAGAGATACCTACTATGTTACCTTCAATAGTTGAACGGATAGGGACATCCACTAGAATCACGAAGAACAATATCTCTGTGCAGTCACTGACAGGTACATCCATTACAATAATGGAGATCAATATTCCCGTACAATCACAGAGATACCTACTATGTTACCTTCAATAGTTGAACTGATAGGGACATCCACTAGAATCACGAAGAACAATATCTCTGTGCAGTCACTGACAGGTACATCCATTACAATAATGGAGATCAATATTCCCGTACAATCACAGAGATACCTACTATGTTACCTTCAATAGTTGAACGGATAGGGACATCTACTTGAATCACGAAGAACAATATCTCTGTGCAGTCACTGACAGGTACATCCATTTACAATAATGGAGATCAATATTCCCGTACAATCACAGAGATACCTACTATGTTACCTTCAATAGTTGAACGGATAGGGACATCCACTAGAATCACGAAGAACAATATCTCTGTGCATTCACTGACAGGTACATCCATTACAATAATGGAGATCAATATTCCAATACAATCACAGAGATACCTACTATGTTACCTTCAATAGTTGAACGGATAGGGACATCCACTAGAATCACGAAGAACAATATCTCTGTGCATTCACTGACAGGTACATCCATTACAATAATGGAGATCAATATTCCCATACAATCACAGAGATACCTACTATGTTACCTTCAATAGTTGAACGGATAGGGACATCCACTAGAATCACGAAGAACAATATCTCTGTGCATTCACTGACAGGTACATCCATTACAATAATGGAGATCAATATTCCCATACAATCACAGAGATACCTACTATGTTACCTTCAATAGTTGAACGGATAGGGACATCCACTAGAATCACGAAGAACAATATCTCTGTGCATTCACTGACAGGTATATCCATTACAATAATGGAGATCAATATTCCCATACAATCACAGAGATACCTACTATGTTACCTTCAATAGTTGAACGGAGAGGGACATCTACTTGAATCACGAAGAACAATATCTCTGTGCAGTCACTGACAGGTACATCAATTACAATAATGGAGATCAATATTCCCATACAATCACAGAGAGGGATATTAGGCTTACCTTCAATAGTTGAACGGAAAGGGACATCCACTAGAATCACGAAGAACAATATCTCTGTGCAGTCACTGACAGGTACATCCATTACAATAATGGAGATCAATATTCCCGTACAATCACAGAGATACCTACTATGTTACCTTCAATAGTTGAACGGATAGGGACATCTACTTGAATCACGAAGAACAATATCTCTGTGCATTCACTGACAGGTACATCCATTACAATAATGGAGATCAATATTCCCATACAATCACAGAGATACCTACTATGTTACCTTCAATAGTTGAACGGAGAGGGACATCTACTTGAATCACGAAGAACAATATCTCTGTGCAGTCACTGACAGGTACATCAATTACAATAATGGAGATCAATATTCCCATACAATCACAGAGAGGGATATTAGGCTTACCTTCAATAGTTGAACGGAAAGGGACATCCACTAGAATCACGAAGAACAATATCTCTGTGCAGTCACTGACAGGTACATCCATTACAATAATGGAGATCAATATTCCCGTACAATCACAGAGATACCTACTATGTTACCTTCAATAGTTGAACGGATAGGGACATCTACTTGAATCACGAAGAACAATATCTCTGTGCAGTCACTGACAGGTACATCCATTACAATAATGGAGATCAATATTCCCGTACAATCACAGAGATACCTACTATGTTACCTTCAATAGTTGAACTGATAGGGACATCCACTAGAATCACGAAGAACAATATCTCTGTGCCGTCACTGACAGGTATATTCATTACAATAATGGAGATCAATATTCCCGTACAATCACAGAGATACCTACTATGTTACCTTCAATAGTTGAACGGATAGGGACATCTACTTGAATCACGAAGAACAATATCTCTGTGCCGTCACTGACAGGTATATTCATTACAATAATGGAGATCAATATTCCCGTACAATCACAGAGATACCTACTATGTTACCTTCAATAGTTGAACGGATAGGGACATCTACTTGAATCACGAAGAACAATATCTCTGTGCAGTCACTGACAGGTACATCCATTACAATAATGGAGATCAATATTCCCGTACAATCACAGAGATACCTACTATGTTATCTTCAATAGTTGAACTGATAGGGACATCCACTAGAATCACGAAGAACAATATCTCTGTGCAGTCACTGACAGGTACATCCATTACAATAATGGAGATCAATATTCCCGTACAATCACAGAGATACCTAATATGTTACCTTCAATAGTTGAACGGATAGGGACATCTACTTGAATCACGAAGAACAATATCTCTGTGCAGTCACTGACAGGTACATCCATTACAATAATGGAGATCAATATTCCCGTACAATCACAGAGATACCTACTATGTTACCTTCAATAGTTGAACGGATAGGGACATCTACTTGAATCACGAAGAACAATATCTCTGTGCAGTCACTGACAGGTACATCCATTTACAATAATGGAGATCAATATTCCCGTACAATCACAGAGATACCTACTATGTTACCTTCAATAGTTGAACTGATAGGGACATCCACTAGAATCACGAAGAACAATATCTCTGTGCCGTCACTGACAGGTACATCCATTACAATAATGGAGATCAATATTCCCGTACAATCACAGAGATACCTACTATGTTACCTTCAATAGTTGAACTGATAGGGACATCCACTAGAATCACGAAGAACAATATCTCTGTGCAGTCACTGACAGGTACATCCATTACAATAATGGAGATCAATATTCCCGTACAATCACAGAGATACCTACTATGTTACCTTCAATAGTTGAACTGATAGGGACATCCACTAGAATCACGAAGAACAATATCTCTGTGCAGTCACTGACAGGTACATCCATTACAATAATGGAGATCAATATTCCCGTACAATCACAGAGATACCTACTATGTTACCTTCAATAGTTGAACTGATAGGGACATCCACTAGAATCACGAAGAACAATATCTCTGTGCAGTCACTGACAGGTACATCCATTACAATAATGGAGATCAATATTCCCGTACAATCACAAAGATACCTACTATGTTACCTTCAATAGTTGAACTGATAGGGACATCCACTAGAATCACGAAGAACAATATCTCTGTGCCGTCACTGACAGGTATATTCATTACAATAATGGAGATCAATATTCCCATACAATCACAGAGATACCTACTATGTTACCTTCAATAGTTGAACTGATAGGGACATCCACTAGAATCACGAAGAACAATATCTCTGTGCCGTCACTGACAGGTACATCCATTACAATAATGGAGATCAATATTCCCGTACAATCACAGAGATACCTACTATGTTACCTTCAATAGTTGAACGGATAGGGACATCCACTAGAATCACGAAGAACAATATCTCTGTGCAGTCACTGACAGGTACATCCATTACAATAATGGAGATCAATATTCCCGTACAATCACAGAGATACCTACTATGTTACCTTCAATAGTTGAACTGATAGGGACATCCACTAGAATCACGAAGAACAATATCTCTGTGCAGTCACTGACAGGTACATCCATTACAATAATGGAGATCAATATTCCCGTACAATCACAAAGATACCTACTATGTTACCTTCAATAGTTGAACTGATAGGGACATCCACTAGAATCACGAAGAACAATATCTCTGTGCCGTCACTGACAGGTATATTCATTACAATAATGGCGATCAATATTCCCGTACAATCACAAAGATACCTACTATGTTACCTTCAATAGTTGAACTGATAGGGACATCCACTAGAATCACGAAGAACAATATCTCTGTGCCGTCACTGACAGGTATATTCATTACAATAATGGAGATCAATATTCCCGTACAATCACAGAGATACCTACTATGTTACCTTCAATAGTTGAACTGATAGGGACATCCACTAGAATCACGAAGAACAATATCTCTGTGCAGTCACTGACAGGTACATCCATTACAATAATGGAGATCAATATTCCCGTACAATCACAGAGATACCTACTATGTTACCTTCAATAGTTGAACTGATAGGGACATTCACTAGAATCACGAAGAACAATATCTCTGTGCAGTCACTGACAGGTACATCCATTACAATAATGGAGATCAATATTCCCGTACAATCACAGAGATACCTACTATGTTACCTTCAATAGTTGAACGGATAGGGACATCTACTTGAATCACGAAGAACAATATCTCTGTGCAGTCACTGACAGGTACATCCATTACAATAATGGAGATCAATATTCCCGTACAATCACAGAGATACCTACTATGTTACCTTCAATAGTTGAACTGATAGGGACATCCACTAGAATCACGAAGAACAATATCTCTGTGCCGTCACTGACAGGTATATTCATTACAATAATGGAGATCAATATTCCCGTACAATCACAGAGATACCTACTATGTTACCTTCAATAGTTGAACGGATAGGGACATCTACTTGAATCACGAAGAACAATATCTCTGTGCCGTCACTGACAGGTATATTCATTACAATAATGGAGATCAATATTCCCGTACAATCACAGAGATACCTACTATGTTACCTTCAATAGTTGAACGGATAGGGACATCTACTTGAATCACGAAGAACAATATCTCTGTGCAGTCACTGACAGGTACATCCATTACAATAATGGAGATCAATATTCCCGTACAATCACAGAGATACCTACTATGTTATCTTCAATAGTTGAACTGATAGGGACATCCACTAGAATCACGAAGAACAATATCTCTGTGCAGTCACTGACAGGTACATCCATTACAATAATGGAGATCAATATTCCCGTACAATCACAGAGATACCTAATATGTTACCTTCAATAGTTGAACGGATAGGGACATCTACTTGAATCACGAAGAACAATATCTCTGTGCAGTCACTGACAGGTACATCCATTACAATAATGGAGATCAATATTCCCGTACAATCACAGAGATACCTACTATGTTACCTTCAATAGTTGAACGGATAGGGACATCTACTTGAATCACGAAGAACAATATCTCTGTGCAGTCACTGACAGGTACATCCATTACAATAATGGAGATCAATATTTCCGTACAATCACAGAGATACCTACTATGTTACCTTCAATAGTTGAACGGATAGGGACATCTACTTGAATCACGAAGAACAATATCTCTGTGCAGTCACTGACAGGTACATCCATTTACAATAATGGAGATCAATATTCCCGTACAATCACAGAGATACCTACTATATTACCTTCAATAGTTGAACGGATAGGGACATCTACTTGAATCACGAAGAACAATATCTCTGTGCAGTCACTGACAGGTACATCCATTTACAATAATGGAGATCAATATTCCCGTACAATCACAGAGATACCTACTATGTTATCTTCAATAGTTGAACGGATAGAGACATCCACTAGAATCACGAAGAACAATATCTCTGTGCCGTCACTGACAGGTACATCCATTACAATAATGGAGATCAATATTCCCGTACAATCACAGAGATATCTACTATGTTACCTTCAATAGTTGAACGGATAGAGACATCCACTAGAATCACGAAGAACAATATCTCTGTGCCGTCACTGACAGGTACATCCATTACAATAATGGAGATCAATATTCCCGTACAATCACAGAGATACCTACTATATTACCTTCAATAGTCGAACTGATAGGGACATCCACTACAATCACGAAGAACAATATCTCTGTGCATTCACTGACAGGTATATCCATTACAATAATGGAGATCAATATTCCCATACAATCACAGAGATACCTACTATGTTACCTTCAATAGTTGAACTGATAGGGACATTCACTAGAATCACGAAGAACAATATCTCTGTGCCGTCACTGACAGGTATATTCATTACAATAATGGAGATCAATATTCCCGTACAATCACAGAGATACCTACTATGTTACCTTCAATAGTTGAACTGATAGGGACATCCACTAGAATCACGAAGAACAATATCTCTGTGCAGTCACTGACAGGTACATCCATTACAATAATGGAGATCAATATTCCCGTACAATCACAGAGATACCTACTATGTTACCTTCAATAGTTGAACTGATAGGGACATTCACTAGAATCACGAAGAACAATATCTCTGTGCCGTCACTGACAGGTATATTCATTACAATAATGGAGATCAATATTCCCGTACAATCACAGAGATACCTACTATGTTACCTTCAATAGTTGAACTGATAGGGACATTCACTAGAATCACGAAGAACAATATCTCTGTGCATTCACTGACAGGTACATCCATTACAATAATGGAGATCAATATTCCCGTACAATCACAGAGATACCTACTATGTTACCTTCAATAGTTGAACTGATAGGGACATTCACTAGAATCACGAAGAACAATATCTCTGTGCCGTCACTGACAGGTATATTCATTACAATAATGGAGATCAATATTCCCGTACAATCACAGAGATACCTACTATGTTACCTTCAATAGTTGAACTGATAGGGACATCCACTAGAATCACGAAGAACAATATCTCTGTGCAGTCACTGACAGGTACATCCATTACAATAATGGAGATCAATATTCCCGTACAATCACAGAGATACCTACTATGTTACCTTCAATAGTTGAACTGATAGGGACATCCACTAGAATCACGAAGAACAATATCTCTGTGCAGTCACTGACAGGTACATCCATTACAATAATGGAGATCAATATTCCCGTACAATCACAAAGATACCTACTATGTTACCTTCAATAGTTGAACTGATAGGGACATCCACTAGAATCACGAAGAACAATATCTCTGTGCCGTCACTGACAGGTATATTCATTACAATAATGGCGATCAATATTCCCGTACAATCACAAAGATACCTACTATGTTACCTTCAATAGTTGAACTGATAGGGACATCCACTAGAATCACGAAGAACAATATCTCTGTGCAGTCACTGACAGGTACATCCATTACAATAATGGAGATCAATATTCCCGTACAATCACAGAGATACCTACTATGTTACCTTCAATAGTTGAACTGATAGGGACATCCACTAGAATCACGAAGAACAATATCTCTGTGCAGTCACTGACAGGTACATCCATTACAATAATGGAGATCAATATTCCCGTACAATCACAAAGATACCTACTATGTTACCTTCAATAGTTGAACTGATAGGGACATCCACTAGAATCACGAAGAACAATATCTCTGTGCCGTCACTGACAGGTATATTCATTACAATAATGGAGATCAATATTCCCGTACAATCACAAAGATACCTACTATGTTACCTTCAATAGTTGAACTGATAGGGACATCTACTAGAATCACGAAGAACAATATCTCTGTGCAGTCACTGACAGGTACATCCATTACAATAATGGAGATCAATATTCCCGTACAATCACAGAGATACCTACTATGTTACCTTCAATAGTTGAACTGATAGGGACATCCACTAGAATCACGAAGAACAATATCTCTGTGCCGTCACTGACAGGTACATCCATTACAATAATGGAGATCAATATTCCCGTACAATCACAGAGATACCTACTATGTTACCTTCAATAGTTGAACTGATAGGGACATCCACTAGAATCACGAAGAACAATATCTCTGTGCAGTCACTGACAGGTACATCCATTACAATAATGGAGATCAATATTCCCGTACAATCACAGAGATACCTACTATGTTACCTTCAATAGTTGAACGGATAGGGACATCCACTAGAATCACGAAGAACAATATCTCTGTGCAGTCACTGACAGGTACATCCATTACAATAATGGAGATCAATATTCCCATACAATCACAGAGATACCTACTATGTTACCTTCAATAGTTGAACTGATAGGGACATTCACTAGAATCACGAAGAACAATATCTCTGTGCCGTCACTGACAGGTATATTCATTACAATAATGGAGATCAATATTCCCGTACAATCACAGAGATACCTACTATGTTACCTTCAATAGTTGAACTGATAGGGACATCCACTAGAATCACGAAGAACAATATCTCTGTGCAGTCACTGACAGGTACATCCATTACAATAATGGAGATCAATATTCCCGTACAATCACAGAGATACCTACTATGTTACCTTCAATAGTTGAACGGATAGGGACATCCACTAGAATCACGAAGAACAATATCTCTGTGCAGTCACTGACAGGTACATCCATTACAATAATGGAGATCAATATTCCCGTACAATCACAGAGATACCTACTATGTTACCTTCAATAGTTGAACTGATAGGGACATCCACTAGAATCACGAAGAACAATATCTCTGTGCAGTCACTGACAGGTACATCCATTACAATAATGGAGATCAATATTCCCGTACAATCACAGAGATACCTACTATGTTACCTTCAATAGTTGAACGGATAGGGACATCTACTTGAATCACGAAGAACAATATCTCTGTGCAGTCACTGACAGGTACATCCATTTACAATAATGGAGATCAATATTCCCGTACAATCACAGAGATACCTACTATGTTACCTTCAATAGTTGAACGGATAGGGACATCCACTAGAATCACGAAGAACAATATCTCTGTGCATTCACTGACAGGTACATCCATTACAATAATGGAGATCAATATTCCAATACAATCACAGAGATACCTACTATGTTACCTTCAATAGTTGAACGGATAGGGACATCCACTAGAATCACGAAGAACAATATCTCTGTGCATTCACTGACAGGTACATCCATTACAATAATGGAGATCAATATTCCCATACAATCACAGAGATACCTACTATGTTACCTTCAATAGTTGAACGGATAGGGACATCCACTAGAATCACGAAGAACAATATCTCTGTGCATTCACTGACAGGTACATCCATTACAATAATGGAGATCAATATTCCCATACAATCACAGAGATACCTACTATGTTACCTTCAATAGTTGAACGGATAGGGACATCCACTAGAATCACGAAGAACAATATCTCTGTGCATTCACTGACAGGTACATCCATTACAATAATGGAGATCAATATTCCCATACAATCACAGAGATACCTACTATGTTACCTTCAATAGTTGAACGGAGAGGGACATCTACTTGAATCACGAAGAACAATATCTCTGTGCAGTCACTGACAGGTACATCAATTACAATAATGGAGATCAATATTCCCATACAATCACAGAGAGGGATATTAGGCTTACCTTCAATAGTTGAACGGAAAGGGACATCCACTAGAATCACGAAGAACAATATCTCTGTGCAGTCACTGACAGGTACATCCATTACAATAATGGAGATCAATATTCCCGTACAATCACAGAGATACCTACTATGTTACCTTCAATAGTTGAACGGATAGGGACATCTACTTGAATCACGAAGAACAATATCTCTGTGCATTCACTGACAGGTACATCCATTACAATAATGGAGATCAATATTCCCATACAATCACAGAGATACCTACTATGTTACCTTCAATAGTTGAACGGAGAGGGACATCTACTTGAATCACGAAGAACAATATCTCTGTGCAGTCACTGACAGGTACATCAATTACAATAATGGAGATCAATATTCCCATACAATCACAGAGAGGGATATTAGGCTTACCTTCAATAGTTGAACGGAAAGGGACATCCACTAGAATCACGAAGAACAATATCTCTGTGCAGTCACTGACAGGTACATCCATTACAATAATGGAGATCAATATTCCCGTACAATCACAGAGATACCTACTATGTTACCTTCAATAGTTGAACGGATAGGGACATCTACTTGAATCACGAAGAACAATATCTCTGTGCAGTCACTGACAGGTACATCCATTACAATAATGGAGATCAATATTCCCGTACAATCACAGAGATACCTACTATGTTACCTTCAATAGTTGAACTGATAGGGACATCCACTAGAATCACGAAGAACAATATCTCTGTGCCGTCACTGACAGGTATATTCATTACAATAATGGAGATCAATATTCCCGTACAATCACAGAGATACCTACTATGTTACCTTCAATAGTTGAACGGATAGGGACATCTACTTGAATCACGAAGAACAATATCTCTGTGCCGTCACTGACAGGTATATTCATTACAATAATGGAGATCAATATTCCCGTACAATCACAGAGATACCTACTATGTTACCTTCAATAGTTGAACGGATAGGGACATCTACTTGAATCACGAAGAACAATATCTCTGTGCAGTCACTGACAGGTACATCCATTACAATAATGGAGATCAATATTCCCGTACAATCACAGAGATACCTACTATGTTATCTTCAATAGTTGAACTGATAGGGACATCCACTAGAATCACGAAGAACAATATCTCTGTGCAGTCACTGACAGGTACATCCATTACAATAATGGAGATCAATATTCCCGTACAATCACAGAGATACCTAATATGTTACCTTCAATAGTTGAACGGATAGGGACATCTACTTGAATCACGAAGAACAATATCTCTGTGCAGTCACTGACAGGTACATCCATTACAATAATGGAGATCAATATTCCCGTACAATCACAGAGATACCTACTATGTTACCTTCAATAGTTGAACGGATAGGGACATCTACTTGAATCACGAAGAACAATATCTCTGTGCAGTCACTGACAGGTACATCCATTTACAATAATGGAGATCAATATTCCCGTACAATCACAGAGATACCTACTATATTACCTTCAATAGTTGAACGGATAGGGACATCTACTTGAATCACGAAGAACAATATCTCTGTGCAGTCACTGACAGGTACATCCATTTACAATAATGGAGATCAATATTCCCGTACAATCACAGAGATACCTACTATGTTATCTTCAATAGTTGAACGGATAGAGACATCCACTAGAATCACGAAGAACAATATCTCTGTGCCGTCACTGACAGGTACATCCATTACAATAATGGAGATCAATATTCCCGTACAATCACAGAGATATCTACTATGTTACCTTCAATAGTTGAACGGATAGAGACATCCACTAGAATCACGAAGAACAATATCTCTGTGCCGTCACTGACAGGTACATCCATTACAATAATGGAGATCAATATTCCCGTACAATCACAGAGATACCTACTATATTACCTTCAATAGTCGAACTGATAGGGACATCCACTACAATCACGAAGAACAATATCTCTGTGCATTCACTGACAGGTATATCCATTACAATAATGGAGATCAATATTCCCATACAATCACAGAGATACCTACTATGTTACCTTCAATAGTTGAACTGATAGGGACATTCACTAGAATCACGAAGAACAATATCTCTGTGCCGTCACTGACAGGTATATTCATTACAATAATGGAGATCAATATTCCCGTACAATCACAGAGATACCTACTATGTTACCTTCAATAGTTGAACTGATAGGGACATCCACTAGAATCACGAAGAACAATATCTCTGTGCAGTCACTGACAGGTACATCCATTACAATAATGGAGATCAATATTCCCGTACAATCACAGAGATACCTACTATGTTACCTTCAATAGTTGAACTGATAGGGACATTCACTAGAATCACGAAGAACAATATCTCTGTGCCGTCACTGACAGGTATATTCATTACAATAATGGAGATCAATATTCCCGTACAATCACAGAGATACCTACTATGTTACCTTCAATAGTTGAACTGATAGGGACATTCACTAGAATCACGAAGAACAATATCTCTGTGCATTCACTGACAGGTACATCCATTACAATAATGGAGATCAATATTCCCGTACAATCACAGAGATACCTACTATGTTACCTTCAATAGTTGAACTGATAGGGACATTCACTAGAATCACGAAGAACAATATCTCTGTGCCGTCACTGACAGGTATATTCATTACAATAATGGAGATCAATATTCCCGTACAATCACAGAGATACCTACTATGTTACCTTCAATAGTTGAACTGATAGGGACATCCACTAGAATCACGAAGAACAATATCTCTGTGCAGTCACTGACAGGTACATCCATTACAATAATGGAGATCAATATTCCCGTACAATCACAGAGATACCTACTATGTTACCTTCAATAGTTGAACTGATAGGGACATCCACTAGAATCACGAAGAACAATATCTCTGTGCAGTCACTGACAGGTACATCCATTACAATAATGGAGATCAATATTCCCGTACAATCACAAAGATACCTACTATGTTACCTTCAATAGTTGAACTGATAGGGACATCCACTAGAATCACGAAGAACAATATCTCTGTGCCGTCACTGACAGGTATATTCATTACAATAATGGCGATCAATATTCCCGAACAATCACAAAGATACCTACTATGTTACCTTCAATAGTTGAACTGATAGGGACATCCACTAGAATCACGAAGAACAATATCTCTGTGCAGTCACTGACAGGTACATCCATTACAATAATGGAGATCAATATTCCCGTACAATCACAGAGATACCTACTATGTTACCTTCAATAGTTGAACTGATAGGGACATCCACTAGAATCACGAAGAACAATATCTCTGTGCAGTCACTGACAGGTACATCCATTACAATAATGGAGATCAATATTCCCGTACAATCACAAAGATACCTACTATGTTACCTTCAATAGTTGAACTGATAGGGACATCCACTAGAATCACGAAGAACAATATCTCTGTGCCGTCACTGACAGGTATATTCATTACAATAATGGAGATCAATATTCCCGTACAATCACAAAGATACCTACTATGTTACCTTCAATAGTTGAACTGATAGGGACATCTACTAGAATCACGAAGAACAATATCTCTGTGCAGTCACTGACAGGTACATCCATTACAATAATGGAGATCAATATTCCCGTACAATCACAGAGATACCTACTATGTTACCTTCAATAGTTGAACTGATAGGGACATCCACTAGAATCACGAAGAACAATATCTCTGTGCCGTCACTGACAGGTACATCCATTACAATAATGGAGATCAATATTCCCGTACAATCACAGAGATACCTACTATGTTACCTTCAATAGTTGAACTGATAGGGACATCCACTAGAATCACGAAGAACAATATCTCTGTGCAGTCACTGACAGGTACATCCATTACAATAATGGAGATCAATATTCCCGTACAATCACAGAGATACCTACTATGTTACCTTCAATAGTTGAACTGATAGGGACATCCACTAGAATCACGAAGAACAATATCTCTGTGCAGTCACTGACAGGTACATCCATTACAATAATGGAGATCAATATTCCCGTACAATCACAAAGATACCTACTATGTTACCTTCAATAGTTGAACTGATAGGGACATCCACTAGAATCACGAAGAACAATATCTCTGTGCCGTCACTGACAGGTATATTCATTACAATAATGGAGATCAATATTCCCATACAATCACAGAGATACCTACTATGTTACCTTCAATAGTTGAACTGATAGGGACATCCACTAGAATCACGAAGAACAATATCTCTGTGCCGTCACTGACAGGTACATCCATTACAATAATGGAGATCAATATTCCCGTACAATCACAGAGATACCTACTATGTTACCTTCAATAGTTGAACTGATAGGGACATCCACTAGAATCACGAAGAACAATATCTCTGTGCAGTCACTGACAGGTACATCCATTACAATAATGGAGATCAATATTCCCGTACAATCACAGAGATACCTACTATGTTACCTTCAATAGTTGAACTGATAGGGACATCCACTAGAATCACGAAGAACAATATCTCTGTGCAGTCACTGACAGGTACATCCATTACAATAATGGAGATCAATATTCCCGTACAATCACAGAGATACCTACTATGTTACCTTCAATAGTTGAACTGATAGGGACATCCACTAGAATCACGAAGAACAATATCTCTGTGCAGTCACTGACAGGTACATCCATTACAATAATGGAGATCAATATTCCCGTACAATCACAAAGATACCTACTATGTTACCTTCAATAGTTGAACTGATAGGGACATCCACTAGAATCACGAAGAACAATATCTCTGTGCCGTCACTGACAGGTATATTCATTACAATAATGGAGATCAATATTCCCATACAATCACAGAGATACCTACTATGTTACCTTCAATAGTTGAACTGATAGGGACATCCACTAGAATCACGAAGAACAATATCTCTGTGCCGTCACTGACAGGTACATCCATTACAATAATGGAGATCAATATTCCCGTACAATCACAGAGATACCTACTATGTTACCTTCAATAGTTGAACTGATAGGGACATCCACTAGAATCACGAAGAACAATATCTCTGTGCAGTCACTGACAGGTACATCCATTACAATAATGGAGATCAATATTCCCGTACAATCACAGAGATACCTACTATGTTACCTTCAATAGTTGAACTGATAGGGACATCCACTAGAATCACGAAGAACAATATCTCTGTGCAGTCACTGACAGGTACATCCATTACAATAATGGAGATCAATATTCCCGTACAATCACAAAGATACCTACTATGTTACCTTCAATAGTTGAACTGATAGGGACATCCACTAGAATCACGAAGAACAATATCTCTGTGCCGTCACTGACAGGTATATTCATTACAATAATGGCGATCAATATTCCCGTACAATCACAAAGATACCTACTATGTTACCTTCAATAGTTGAACTGATAGGGACATCCACTAGAATCACGAAGAACAATATCTCTGTGCCGTCACTGACAGGTATATTCATTACAATAATGGAGATCAATATTCCCGTACAATCACAGAGATACCTACTATGTTACCTTCAATAGTTGAACTGATAGGGACATCCACTAGAATCACGAAGAACAATATCTCTGTGCAGTCACTGACAGGTACATCCATTACAATAATGGAGATCAATATTCCCGTACAATCACAGAGATACCTACTATGTTACCTTCAATAGTTGAACTGATAGGGACATTCACTAGAATCACGAAGAACAATATCTCTGTGCCGTCACTGACAGGTATATTCATTACAATAATGGAGATCAATATTCCCGTACAATCACAGAGATACCTACTATGTTACCTTCAATAGTTGAACTGATAGGGACATTCACTAGAATCACGAAGAACAATATCTCTGTGCATTCACTGACAGGTACATCCATTACAATAATGGAGATCAATATTCCCGTACAATCACAGAGATACCTACTATGTTACCTTCAATAGTTGAACTGATAGGGACATTCACTAGAATCACGAAGAACAATATCTCTGTGCCGTCACTGACAGGTATATTCATTACAATAATGGAGATCAATATTCCCGTACAATCACAGAGATACCTACTATGTTACCTTCAATAGTTGAACTGATAGGGACATCCACTAGAATCACGAAGAACAATATCTCTGTGCAGTCACTGACAGGTACATCCATTACAATAATGGAGATCAATATTCCCGTACAATCACAGAGATACCTACTATGTTACCTTCAATAGTTGAACTGATAGGGACATCCACTAGAATCACGAAGAACAATATCTCTGTGCAGTCACTGACAGGTACATCCATTACAATAATGGAGATCAATATTCCCGTACAATCACAAAGATACCTACTATGTTACCTTCAATAGTTGAACTGATAGGGACATCCACTAGAATCACGAAGAACAATATCTCTGTGCCGTCACTGACAGGTATATTCATTACAATAATGGCGATCAATATTCCCGTACAATCACAAAGATACCTACTATGTTACCTTCAATAGTTGAACTGATAGGGACATCCACTAGAATCACGAAGAACAATATCTCTGTGCAGTCACTGACAGGTACATCCATTACAATAATGGAGATCAATATTCCCGTACAATCACAGAGATACCTACTATGTTACCTTCAATAGTTGAACTGATAGGGACATCCACTAGAATCACGAAGATCAATATCTCTGTGCAGTCACTGACAGGTACATCCATTACAATAATGGAGATCAATATTCCCGTACAATCACAAAGATACCTACTATGTTACCTTCAATAGTTGAACTGATAGGGACATCCACTAGAATCACGAAGAACAATATCTCTGTGCCGTCACTGACAGGTATATTCATTACAATAATGGAGATCAATATTCCCGTACAATCACAAAGATACCTACTATGTTACCTTCAATAGTTGAACTGATAGGGACATCTACTAGAATCACGAAGAACAATATCTCTGTGCAGTCACTGACAGGTACATCCATTACAATAATGGAGATCAATATTCCCGTACAATCACAGAGATACCTACTATGTTACCTTCAATAGTTGAACTGATAGGGACATCCACTAGAATCACGAAGAACAATATCTCTGTGCCGTCACTGACAGGTACATCCATTACAATAATGGAGATCAATATTCCCGTACAATCACAGAGATACCTACTATGTTACCTTCAATAGTTGAACTGATAGGGACATCCACTAGAATCACGAAGAACAATATCTCTGTGCAGTCACTGACAGGTACATCCATTACAATAATGGAGATCAATATTCCCGTACAATCACAGAGATACCTACTATGTTACCTTCAATAGTTGAACTGATAGGGACATCCACTAGAATCACGAAGAACAATATCTCTGTGCAGTCACTGACAGGTACATCCATTACAATAATGGAGATCAATATTCCCGTACAATCACAAAGATACCTACTATGTTACCTTCAATAGTTGAACTGATAGGGACATCCACTAGAATCACGAAGAACAATATCTCTGTGCCGTCACTGACAGGTATATTCATTACAATAATGGAGATCAATATTCCCATACAATCACAGAGATACCTACTATGTTACCTTCAATAGTTGAACTGATAGGGACATCCACTAGAATCACGAAGAACAATATCTCTGTGCCGTCACTGACAGGTACATCCATTACAATAATGGAGATCAATATTCCCGTACAATCACAGAGATACCTACTATGTTACCTTCAATAGTTGAACTGATAGGGACATCCACTAGAATCACGAAGAACAATATCTCTGTGCAGTCACTGACAGGTACATCCATTACAATAATGGAGATCAATATTCCCGTACAATCACAGAGATACCTACTATGTTACCTTCAATAGTTGAACTGATAGGGACATCCACTAGAATCACGAAGAACAATATCTCTGTGCAGTCACTGACAGGTACATCCATTACAATAATGGAGATCAATATTCCCGTACAATCACAAAGATACCTACTATGTTACCTTCAATAGTTGAACTGATAGGGACATCCACTAGAATCACGAAGAACAATATCTCTGTGCCGTCACTGACAGGTATATTCATTACAATAATGGAGATCAATATTCCCATACAATCACAGAGATACCTACTATGTTACCTTCAATAGTTGAACTGATAGGGACATCCACTAGAATCACGAAGAACAATATCTCTGTGCCGTCACTGACAGGTACATCCATTACAATAATGGAGATCAATATTCCCGTACAATCACAGAGATACCTACTATGTTACCTTCAATAGTTGAACTGATAGGGACTTCCACTAGAATCACGAAGAACAATATCTCTGTGCAGTCACTGACAGGTACATCCATTACAATAATGGAGATCAATATTCCCGTACAATCACAGAGATACCTACTATGTTACCTTCAATAGTTGAACTGATAGGGACATCCACTAGAATCACGAAGAACAATATCTCTGTGCAGTCACTGACAGGTACATCCATTACAATAATGGAGATCAATATTCCCGTACAATCACAAAGATACCTACTATGTTACCTTCAATAGTTGAACTGATAGGGACATCCACTAGAATCACGAAGAACAATATCTCTGTGCCGTCACTGACAGGTATATTCATTACAATAATGGAGATCAATATTCCCGTACAATCACAAAGATACCTACTATGTTACCTTCAATAGTTGAACTGATAGGGACATTCACTAGAATCACGAAGAACAATATCTCTGTGCAGTCACTGACAGGTACATCCATTACAATAATGGAGATCAATATTTCCGTACAATCACAGAGATACCTACTATGTTACCTTCAATAGTTGAACGGATAGGGACATCCACTAGAATCACGAAGAACAATATCTCTGTGCAGTCACTGACAGGTACATCCATTACAATAATGGATATCAATATTCCCATACAATCACAGAGATACCTACTATGTTACCTTCAATAGTTGAACTGATAGGGACATTCACTAGAATCACGAAGAACAATATCTCTGTGCCGTCACTGACAGGTATATTCATTACAATAATGGAGATCAATATTCCCGTACAATCACAGAGATACCTACTATGTTACCTTCAATAGTTGAACTGATAGGGACATCCACTAGAATCACGAAGAACAATATCTCTGTGCAGTCACTGACAGGTACATCCATTACAATAATGGAGATCAATATTCCCGTACAATCACAGAGATACCTACTATGTTACCTTCAATAGTTGAACGGATAGGGACATCCACTAGAATCACGAAGAACAATATCTCTGTGCAGTCACCGACAGGTACATCCATTACAATAATGGAGATCAATATTCCCGTACAATCACAGAGATACCTACTATGTTACCTTCAATAGTTGAACTGATAGGGACATCCACTAGAATCACGAAGAACAATATCTCTGTGCAGTCACTGACAGGTACATCCATTACAATAATGGAGATCAATATTCCCGTACAATCACAGAGATACCTACTATGTTACCTTCAATAGTTGAACGGATAGGGACATCTACTTGAATCACGAAGAACAATATCTCTGTGCAGTCACTGACAGGTACATCCATTTACAATAATGGAGATCAATATTCCCGTACAATCACAGAGATACCTACTATGTTACCTTCAATAGTTGAACGGATAGGGACATCCACTAGAATCACGAAGAACAATATCTCTGTGCATTCACTGACAGGTACATCCATTACAATAATGGAGATCAATATTCCCATACAATCACAGAGATACCTACTATGTTACCTTCAATAGTTGAACGGATAGGGACATCCACTAGAATCACGAAGAACAATATCTCTGTGCATTCACTGACAGGTACATCCATTACAATAATGGAGATCAATATTCCCATACAATCACAGAGATACCTACTATGTTACCTTCAATAGTTGAACGGATAGGGACATCCACTAGAATCACGAAGAACAATATCTCTGTGCAGTCACTGACAGGTACATCCATTACAATAATGGAGATCAATATTCCCGTACAATCACAGAGATACCTACTATGTTACCTTCAATAGTTGAACTGATAGGGACATCCACTAGAATCACGAAGAACAATATCTCTGTGCCGTCACTGACAGGTACATCCATTACAATAATGGAGATCAATATTCCCGTACAATCACAGAGATACCTACTATGTTACCTTCAATAGTTGAACTGATAGGGACATCCACTAGAATCACGAAGAACAATATCTCTGTGCAGTCACTGACAGGTACATCCATTACAATAATGGAGATCAATATTCCCGTACAATCACAGAGATACCTACTATGTTACCTTCAATAGTTGAACTGATAGGGACATCCACTAGAATCACGAAGAACAATATCTCTGTGCAGTCACTGACAGGTACATCCATTACAATAATGGAGATCAATATTCCCGTACAATCACAGAGATACCTACTATGTTACCTTCAATAGTTGAACGGATAGGGACATCTACTTGAATCACGAAGAACAATATCTCTGTGCAGTCACTGACAGGTACATCCATTACAATAATGGAGATCAATATTCCCGTACAATCACAGAGATACCTACTATGTTACCTTCAATAGTTGAACTGATAGGGACATCCACTAGAATCACGAAGAACAATATCTCTGTGCCGTCACTGACAGGTATATTCATTACAATAATGGAGATCAATATTCCCGTACAATCACAGAGATACCTACTATGTTACCTTCAATAGTTGAACGGATAGGGACATCTACTTGAATCACGAAGAACAATATCTCTGTGCCGTCACTGATAGGTATATTCATTACAATAATGGAGATCAATATTCCCGTACAATCACAGAGATACCTACTATGTTACCTTCAATAGTTGAACGGATAGGGACATCTACTTGAATCACGAAGAACAATATCTCTGTGCAGTCACTGACAGGTACATTCATTACAATAATGGAGATCAATATTCCCGTACAATCACAGAGATACCTACTATGTTATCTTCAATAGTTGAACTGATAGGGACATCCACTAGAATCACGAAGAACAATATCTCTGTGCAGTCACTGACAGGTACATCCATTACAATAATGGAGATCAATATTCCCGTACAATCACAGAGATACCTAATATGTTACCTTCAATAGTTGAACGGATAGGGACATCTACTTGAATCACGAAGAACAATATCTCTGTGCAGTCACTGACAGGTACATCCATTACAATAATGGAGATCAATATTCCCGTACAATCACAGAGATACCTACTATGTTACCTTCAATAGTTGAACGGATAGGGACATCTACTTGAATCACGAAGAACAATATCTCTGTGCAGTCACTGACAGGTACATCCATTACAATAATGGAGATCAATATTCCCGTACAATCACAGAGATACCTACTATGTTACCTTCAATAGTTGAACGGATAGGGACATCTACTTGAATCACGAAGAACAATATCTCTGTGCAGTCACTGACAGGTACATCCATTTACAATAATGGAGATCAATATTCCCGTACAAACACAGAGATACCTACTATATTACCTTCAATAGTTGAACGGATAGGGACATCTACTTGAATCACGAAGAACAATATCTCTGTGCAGTCACTGACAGGTACATCCATTTACAATAATGGAGATCAATATTCCCGTACAATCACAGAGATACCTACTATGTTATCTTCAATAGTTGAACGGATAGAGACATCCACTAGAATCACGAAGAACAATATCTCTGTGCCGTCACTGACAGGTACATCCATTACAATAATGGAGATCAATATTCCCGTACAATCACAGAGATATCTACTATGTTACCTTCAATAGTTGAACGGATAGAGACATCCACTAGAATCACGAAGAACAATATCTCTGTGCCGTCACTGACAGGTACATCCATTACAATAATGGAGATCAATATTCCCGTACAATCACAGAGATACCTACTATATTACCTTCAATAGTTGAACTGATAGGGACATCCACTAGAATCACGAAGAACAATATCTCTGTGCATTCACTGACAGGTATATCCATTACAATAATGGAGATCAATATTCCCATACAATCACAGAGATACCTACTATGTTACCTTCAATAGTTGAACTGATAGGGACATTCACTAGAATCACGAAGAACAATATCTCTGTGCCGTCACTGACAGGTATATTCATTACAATAATGGAGATCAATATTCCCGTACAATCACAGAGATACCTACTATGTTACCTTCAATAGTTGAACTGATAGGGACATCCACTAGAATCACGAAGAACAATATCTCTGTGCAGTCACTGACAGGTACATCCATTACAATAATGGAGATCAATATTCCCGTACAATCACAGAGATACCTACTATGTTACCTTCAATAGTTGAACTGATAGGGACATTCACTAGAATCACGAAGAACAATATCTCTGTGCCGTCACTGACAGGTATATTCATTACAATAATGGAGATCAATATTCCCGTACAATCACAGAGATACCTACTATGTTACCTTCAATAGTTGAACTGATAGGGACATTCACTAGAATCACGAAGAACAATATCTCTGTGCATTCACTGACAGGTACATCCATTACAATAATGGAGATCAATATTCCCGTACAATCACAGAGATACCTACTATGTTACCTTCAATAGTTGAACTGATAGGGACATTCACTAGAATCACGAAGAACAATATCTCTGTGCCGTCACTGACAGGTATATTCATTACAATAATGGAGATCAATATTCCCGTACAATCACAGAGATACCTACTATGTTACCTTCAATAGTTGAACTGATAGGGACATCCACTAGAATCACGAAGAACAATATCTCTGTGCAGTCACTGACAGGTACATCCATTACAATAATGGAGATCAATATTCCCGTACAATCACAGAGATACCTACTATGTTACCTTCAATAGTTGAACTGATAGGGACATCCACTAGAATCACGAAGAACAATATCTCTGTGCAGTCACTGACAGGTACATCCATTACAATAATGGAGATCAATATTCCCGTACAATCACAAAGATACCTACTATGTTACCTTCAATAGTTGAACTGATAGGGACATCCACTAGAATCACGAAGAACAATATCTCTGTGCCGTCACTGACAGGTATATTCATTACAATAATGGCGATCAATATTCCCGTACAATCACAAAGATACCTACTATGTTACCTTCAATAGTTGAACTGATAGGGACATCCACTAGAATCACGAAGAACAATATCTCTGTGCAGTCACTGACAGGTACATCCATTACAATAATGGAGATCAATATTCCCGTACAATCACAGAGATACCTACTATGTTACCTTCAATAGTTGAACTGATAGGGACATCCACTAGAATCACGAAGAACAATATCTCTGTGCAGTCACTGACAGGTACATCCATTACAATAATGGAGATCAATATTCCCGTACAATCACAAAGATACCTACTATGTTACCTTCAATAGTTGAACTGATAGGGACATCCACTAGAATCACGAAGAACAATATCTCTGTGCCGTCACTGACAGGTATATTCATTACAATAATGGAGATCAATATTCCCGTACAATCACAAAGATACCTACTATGTTACCTTCAATAGTTGAACTGATAGGGACATCTACTAGAATCACGAAGAACAATATCTCTGTGCAGTCACTGACAGGTACATCCATTACAATAATGGAGATCAATATTCCCGTACAATCACAGAGATACCTACTATGTTACCTTCAATAGTTGAACTGATAGGGACATCCACTAGAATCACGAAGAACAATATCTCTGTGCCGTCACTGACAGGTACATCCATTACAATAATGGAGATCAATATTCCCGTACAATCACAGAGATACCTACTATGTTACCTTCAATAGTTGAACTGATAGGGACATCCACTAGAATCACGAAGAACAATATCTCTGTGCAGTCACTGACAGGTACATCCATTACAATAATGGAGATCAATATTCCCGTACAATCACAGAGATACCTACTATGTTACCTTCAATAGTTGAACTGATAGGGACATCCACTAGAATCACGAAGAACAATATCTCTGTGCAGTCACTGACAGGTACATCCATTACAATAATGGAGATCAATATTCCCGTACAATCACAAAGATACCTACTATGTTACCTTCAATAGTTGAACTGATAGGGACATCCACTAGAATCACGAAGAACAATATCTCTGTGCCGTCACTGACAGGTATATTCATTACAATAATGGAGATCAATATTCCCATACAATCACAGAGATACCTACTATGTACCTTCAATAGTTGAACTGATAGGGACATCCACTAGAATCACGAAGAACAATATCTCTGTGCCGTCACTGACAGGTACATCCATTACAATAATGGAGATCAATATTCCCGTACAATCACAGAGATACCTACTATGTTACCTTCAATAGTTGAACTGATAGGGACATCCACTAGAATCACGAAGAACAATATCTCTGTGCAGTCACTGACAGGTACATCCATTACAATAATGGAGATCAATATTCCCGTACAATCACAGAGATACCTACTATGTTACCTTCAATAGTTGAACTGATAGGGACATCCACTAGAATCACGAAGAACAATATCTCTGTGCAGTCACTGACAGGTACATCCATTACAATAATGGAGATCAATATTCCCGTACAATCACAGAGATACCTACTATGTTACCTTCAATAGTTGAACTGATAGGGACATCCACTAGAATCACGAAGAACAATATCTCTGTGCAGTCACTGACAGGTACATCCATTACAATAATGGAGATCAATATTCCCGTACAATCACAAAGATACCTACTATGTTACCTTCAATAGTTGAACTGATAGGGACATCCACTAGAATCACGAAGAACAATATCTCTGTGCCGTCACTGACAGGTATATTCATTACAATAATGGAGATCAATATTCCCATACAATCACAGAGATACCTACTATGTTACCTTCAATAGTTGAACTGATAGGGACATCCACTAGAATCACGAAGAACAATATCTCTGTGCCGTCACTGACAGGTACATCCATTACAATAATGGAGATCAATATTCCCGTACAATCACAGAGATACCTACTATGTTACCTTCAATAGTTGAACTGATAGGGACATCCACTAGAATCACGAAGAACAATATCTCTGTGCAGTCACTGACAGGTACATCCATTACAATAATGGAGATCAATATTCCCGTACAATCACAGAGATACCTACTATGTTACCTTCAATAGTTGAACTGATAGGGACATCCACTAGAATCACGAAGAACAATATCTCTGTGCAGTCACTGACAGGTACATCCATTACAATAATGGAGATCAATATTCCCGTACAATCACAAAGATACCTACTATGTTACCTTCAATAGTTGAACTGATAGGGACATCCACTAGAATCACGAAGAACAATATCTCTGTGCCGTCACTGACAGATATATTCATTACAATAATGGAGATCAATATTCCCGTACAATCACAAAGATACCTACTATGTTACCTTCAATAGTTGAACTGATAGGGACATTCACTAGAATCACGAAGAACAATATCTCTGTGCGGTCACTGACAGGTACATCCATTACAATAATGGAGATCAATATTCCCGTACAATCACAGAGATACCTACTATGTTACCTTCAATAGTTGAACTGATAGGGACATCCACTAGAATCACGAAGAACAATATCTCTGTGCCGTCACTGACAGGTACATCCATTACAATAATGGAGAGAAATATTCCCGTACAATCACAGAGATACCTACTATGTTACCTTCAATAGTTGAACTGATAGGGACATCCACTAGAATCACGAAGAACAATATCTCTGTGCCGTCACTGACAGGTACATCCATTACAATAATGGAGATCAATATTCCCGTACAATCACAGAGATACCTACTATGTTACCTTCAATAGTTGAACTGATAGGGACATCCACTAGAATCACGAAGAACAATATCTCTGTGCAGTCACTGACAGGTACATCCATTACAATAATGGAGATCAATATTCCCGTACAATCACAGAGATACCTACTATGTTACCTTCAATAGTTGAACTGATAGGGACATCCACTAGAATCACGAAGAACAATATCTCTGTGCAGTCACTGACAGGTACATCCATTACAATAATGGAGATCAATATTCCCGTACAATCACAAAGATACCTACTATGTTACCTTCAATAGTTGAACTGATAGGGACATCCACTAGAATCACGAAGAACAATATCTCTGTGCCGTCACTGACAGGTATATTCATTACAATAATGGAGATCAATATTCCCATACAATCACAGAGATACCTACTATGTACCTTCAATAGTTGAACTGATAGGGACATCCACTAGAATCACGAAGAACAATATCTCTGTGCCGTCACTGACAGGTACATCCATTACAATAATGGAGATCAATATTCCCGTACAATCACAGAGATACCTACTATGTTACCTTCAATAGTTGAACTGATAGGGACATCCACTAGAATCACGAAGAACAATATCTCTGTGCAGTCACTGACAGGTACATCCATTACAATAATGGAGATCAATATTCCCGTACAATCACAGAGATACCTACTATGTTACCTTCAATAGTTGAACTGATAGGGACATCCACTAGAATCACGAAGAACAATATCTCTGTGCAGTCACTGACAGGTACATCCATTACAATAATGGAGATCAATATTCCCGTACAATCACAGAGATACCTACTATGTTACCTTCAATAGTTGAACTGATAGGGACATCCACTAGAATCACGAAGAACAATATCTCTGTGCAGTCACTGACAGGTACATCCATTACAATAATGGAGATCAATATTCCCGTACAATCACAAAGATACCTACTATGTTACCTTCAATAGTTGAACTGATAGGGACATCCACTAGAATCACGAAGAACAATATCTCTGTGCCGTCACTGACAGGTATATTCATTACAATAATGGAGATCAATATTCCCATACAATCACAGAGATACCTACTATGTTACCTTCAATAGTTGAACTGATAGGGACATCCACTAGAATCACGAAGAACAATATCTCTGTGCCGTCACTGACAGGTACATCCATTACAATAATGGAGATCAATATTCCCGTACAATCACAGAGATACCTACTATGTTACCTTCAATAGTTGAACTGATAGGGACATCCACTAGAATCACGAAGAACAATATCTCTGTGCAGTCACTGACAGGTACATCCATTACAATAATGGAGATCAATATTCCCGTACAATCACAGAGATACCTACTATGTTACCTTCAATAGTTGAACTGATAGGGACATCCACTAGAATCACGAAGAACAATATCTCTGTGCAGTCACTGACAGGTACATCCATTACAATAATGGAGATCAATATTCCCGTACAATCACAAAGATACCTACTATGTTACCTTCAATAGTTGAACTGATAGGGACATCCACTAGAATCACGAAGAACAATATCTCTGTGCCGTCACTGACAGATATATTCATTACAATAATGGAGATCAATATTCCCGTACAATCACAAAGATACCTACTATGTTACCTTCAATAGTTGAACTGATAGGGACATTCACTAGAATCACGAAGAACAATATCTCTGTGCGGTCACTGACAGGTACATCCATTACAATAATGGAGATCAATATTCCCGTACAATCACAGAGATACCTACTATGTTACCTTCAATAGTTGAACTGATAGGGACATCCACTAGAATCACGAAGAACAATATCTCTGTGCCGTCACTGACAGGTACATCCATTACAATAATGGAGAGAAATATTCCCGTACAATCACAGAGATACCTACTATGTTACCTTCAATAGTTGAACTGATAGGGACATTCACTAGAATCACGAAGAACAATATCTCTGTGCCGTCACTGACAGGTATATTCATTACAATAATGGAGATCAATATTCCCGTACAATCACAAAGATACCTACTATGTTACCTTCAATAGTTGAACTGATAGGGACATCCACTAGAATCACGAAGAACAATATCTCTGTGCCGTCACTGACAGGTACATCCATTACAATAATGGAGATCAATATTCCCGTACAATCACAGAGATACCTACTATGTTACCTTCAATAGTTGAACGGATAGGGACATCCACTAGAATCACGAAGAACAATATCTCTGTGCAGTCACTGACAGGTATATTCATTACAATAATGGAGATCAATATTCCCGTACAATCACAGAGATACCTACTATGTTACCTTCAATAGTTGAACTGATAGGGACATCCACTAGAATCACGAAGAACAATATCTCTGTGCCGTCACTGACAGGTATATTCATTACAATAATGGAGATCAATATTCCCGTACAATCACAGAGATACCTACTATGTTACCTTCAATAGTTGAACGGATAGGGACATCTACTTGAATCACGAAGAACAATATCTCTGTGCAGTCACTGACAGGTACATCCATTACAATAATGGAGATCAATATTCCCGTACAATCACAGAGATACCTACTATGTTACATTCAATAGTTGAACGGAAAGGGACATCCACTAGAATCACGAAGAACAATATCTCTGTGCCGTCACTGACAGGTATATTCATTACAATAATGGAGATCAATATTCCCGTACAATCACAGAGATACCTACTATGTTACCTTCAATAGTTGAACTGATAGGGACATCCACTAGAATCACGAAGAACAATATCTCTGTGCCGTCACTGACAGGTACATCCATTACAATAATGGAGATCAATATTCCCGTACAATCACAAAGATACCTACTATGTTACCTTCAATAGTTGAACTGATAGGGACATCTACTAGAATCACGAAGAACAATATCTCTGTGCCGTCACTGACAGGTATATTCATTACAATAATGGAGATCAATATTCCCGTACAATCACAAAGATACCTACTATGTTACCTTCAATAGTTGAACTGATAGGGACATCTACTTGAATCACGAAGAACAATATCTCTGTGCCGTCACTGACAGGTATATCCATTACAATAATGGAGATCAATATTCCCGTACAATCACAAAGATACCTACTATGTTACCTTCAATAGTTGAACTGATAGGGACATCTACTTGAATCACGAAGAACAATATCTCTGTGCCGTCACTGACAGGTACATCCATTACAATAATGGAGATCAATATTCCCGTACAATCACAAAGATACCTACTATGTTACCTTCAATAGTTGAACGGATAGGGACATCCACTAGAATCACGAAGAACAATATCTCTGTGCAGTCACTGACAGGTACATCCATTACAATAATGGAGATCAATATTCCCGTACAATCACAAAGATACCTACTATGTTACCTTCAATAGTTGAACTGATAGGGACATCTACTTGAATCACGAAGAACAATATCTCTGTGCCGTCACTGACAGGTACATCCATTACAATAATGGAGATCAATATTCCCGTACAATCACAAAGATACCTACTATGTTACCTTCAATAGTTGAACTGATAGGGACATCTACTAGAATCACGAAGAACAATATCTCTGTGCCGTCACTGACAGGTATATTCATTACAATAATGGAGATCAATATTCCCGTACAATCACAAAGATACCTACTATGTTACCTTCAATAGTTGAACTGATAGGGACATCTACTTGAATCACGAAGAACAATATCTCTGTGCCGTCACTGACAGGTATATCCATTACAATAATGGAGATCAATATTCCCGTACAATCACAAAGATACCTACTATGTTACCTTCAATAGTTGAACGGATAGGGACATCTACTTGAATCACGAAGAACAATATCTCTGTGCATTCACTGACAGGTACATCCATTACAATAATGGAGATCAATATTCCCGTACAATCACAAAGATACCTACTATGTTACCTTCAATAGTTGAACTGATAGGGACATCTACTTGAATCACGAAGAACAATATCTCTGTGCCGTCACTGACAGGTATATTCATTACAATAATGGAGATCAATATTCCCGTACAATCACAGAGATACCTACTATGTTACCTTCAATAGTTGAACGGATAGGGACATCCACTAGAATCACGAAGAACAATATCTCTGTGCATTCACTGACAGGTACATCCATTACAATAATGGAGATCAATATTCCCATACAATCACAGAGATACCTACTATGTTACCTTCAATAGTTGAACTGATAGGGACATCCACTAGAATCACGAAGAACAATATCTCTGTGCAGTCACTGACAGGTATATTCATTACAATAATGGAGATCAATATTCCCGTACAATCACAGAGATACCTACTATGTTACCTTCAATAGTTGAACTGATAGGGACATCCACTAGAATCACGAAGAACAATATCTCTATGCAGTCACTGACAGGTATATTCATTACAATAATGGAGATCAATATTCCCGTACAATCACAGAGATACCTACTATGTTACCTTCAATAGTTGAACTGATAGGGACATCCACTAGAATCACGAAGAACAATATCTCTGTGCCGTCACTGACAGGTATATTCATTACAATAATGGAGATCAATATTCCCGTACAATCACAGAGATACCTACTATGTTACCTTCAATAGTTGAACTGATAGGGACATCCACTAGAATCACGAAGAACAATATCTCTGTGCAGTCACTGACAGGTACATCCATTACAATAATGGAGATCAATATTCCCGTACAATCACAGAGATACCTACTATGTTACCTTCAATAGTTGAACTGATAGGGACATCCACTAGAATCACGAAGAACAATATCTCTGTGCCGTCACTGACAGGTATATTCATTACAATAATGGAGATCAATATTCCCGTACAATCACAGAGATACCTACTATGTTACCTTCAATAGTTGAACTGATAGGGACATCCACTAGAATCACGAAGAACAATATCTCTGTGCCGTCACTGACAGGTACATCCATTACAATAATGGTCAAGTTTTTTTATTGAGACAAACACACAGTCAGAAACACTTAAGGTATATTTTATACAAACCTTAAATCATTTCATTTCTCACAATGCTAATTAAATTATTCAAATAGCATTTTTATTTATTGCAATTTAAATAATTAATAAAAAATATATAACAGTTTACAAGCTACATAAATTATATAATACAAGATAAAGGCAATTTATCGATTCACCTAAGAAACTTAATTATTATTCGTCAAGTATCATAGCGCTATATGTCGAAGTGTGTATTAGGTTACATAGGATAACATCTTTACTGTAAGTTATCCCTTGTGAAAGTTTTTACAACGGTGATTAGACAAATCGATTGCCTTGTCTTTTACAACATCCTTCACTATTTTAGAATAAAATATCATTGTTCCTAAACCATTAATCTTTTGTCTCAAACGTTCTACCTAATAATATACAGCTACAGAATAAGATACAAACAATACACAGTTATTGTTAATATTAGTGGTGAAGACAAAATTCAAAATGAATGACTAGATACATTTATTATTGTAAAGGTTCGAAATAATATGAGTCAATTAACCATTGTGTTTAAGGAACATCCTACGTCAGATATACGATATATAAATGTACAAAACATAACAAGAAATTTACTAACTATATGTCCGCACAACTCGTGATACTAAAACCACCTACTGTATACTTTTAGATAATTTTTTTTTTTTTTTTTTTTTTTTTTTTAAGTAAATATTTATTTTAAGTAGATTTTGTATTGTATTTTAAAGAACGTGTGTATTACAATGGCAGCATTACAAATAAGTGTTTCTATTTGTTCTAAGGTTGTTTAAGTTAATATTTGTAGCTAGGTTGTTGTTTTATTTTTTTATGTAATAGTTAGTTTATAATTTTTAAGAAATAAGTATATTATATTTTTTACTGGAGCAGGACAATCGTATATTAATTAAATTTTAAATGGGTCTAAAATAAAACGATTTTTGTTTTTTATTTTCTTAAGCTAACGATGGATAAAACAAAAGGAATTAATACCCCAGGTGGCAGACCAGATATTCTGGAAAATCCACCCTCTAACACGGAGGTCGGTCCTATGGATTCTGGGGAGGACCAACTATCGTTACAAAATAACCCTTTCAAGAGAAGATCCGCACTGACAAGAACACCACCAGGAGTGGCGGATGTTGGAAGGTCATTGGATGAAGGAAACAATGTAGTTGTTGTGAAGGATGGAGAAAAGGAGATTGGAGATGAAAAAGCTGATCTGCAGGATAAGTTGACAGAAATGGAAAGCATGTTGACACATCTCCAAACACGAGTATTGAAGCTAACCCAAGAGAATGTAGAGTTGAAAGCAGCTCTTGGTGAAATGAAGCAAAATGTCGAAACAAAAACATGTGACCCAGAGAACAAGGACAGGGCTTTAACATATGAAACTGATGAAGAAGAACTCGAAAGAGAAACAGACTGGATTGTAACATCAAATAAAAGAAATGCCAAAAAAAGGAAAGCAGAATATTCACCAGAGGCAAATACAGAGATCCAACTTGCAGTAAAACAGCCAATAAGCCAGAGGAAGGACGTCGCCAAAACACATAAAGCAATTTATGAAATTCCGGGAAAGAAAAAGGAAGCACCTCCTCCACCAATTAATTTAGTAGGAATGCCCGGTTACGCAGAAGTGAAAGCTCTGTTGTCCTCTGTCTCAAGTAGTAAATACAAACTTGTGGCATTAAATAATAATGTATGGAGGCTACTGATGTCAGATTTGGACTCTTATAGAGCCATGGTAAATAAACTGTCTCAAGAGAAAGTTCAATGGTACACATATGAAGATAAAAACTGTCGACCCGTGAAGGTAATGGCTAGGGGATTACATCCGACCTGCGAAAAAGAAGATATATTAGCAGATCTACGAGAAAAAGGATTCAAAATTAGTGATGCCGTAAACATACTGATAAAAGATAGAAATCTGCCAGGAGACCCAAATAAAACAGTATGTCGAATAGGACTTCCCTTGTTTATGCTCACGTTCGACCAAGGTGAAAAGATAGAAAATATTTATAATATTAAAGGAATTTTGAATATGAAAGTAAAGATTGAGCCTCTTAGAAAAACCTCAGATTTGATCCCGCAATGCAAAAGGTGTCAGGGGTTTAACCATACACAGAAGTATTGCGCTCGCGATCCTAGGTGTGTTAAATGTACTGGGAAACATTGGACCCTAAATTGCACAGTGGACAGAAGTGTCCCCCCAACTTGTGTAAATTGTAAGGAGCAGCACCCAGCTAACTACCGAGGGTGTGAAGTAGCTAAGGAACTCCAGAAGATGAGAAATCTAAGAAAGAAAACCGATAATAAAGGGACTGCATTCCAACGTCGACAAGTAATGGAGGGTACACGAGTGGCACATCAGATACCGTCACAGGTTTCTGTAACACTTGAAAACAATAAAACAAGAAGCAAAACTTATGTTGGAGCAGTAAAAAATATGCAAACCAAGCACATAGAAAACAAGGGTGATCAGATGATGCAGGAGGTGCTGAGTAAACTAGACTCCCTACACAAGAGTATGGAAGAGCAGAAGGAATCAAACAAAAAAATATATGATAAGTTCACTAAGCAGGAGGACATAAATAAGCAAATGAGTCGAAGACTTGCAGCTATGGAGTCCAATATGGAAAACATAACTAGAGCGGTAAAAACATGACTGACGCCTTAAGGGTTGCATCATGGAATGCAAATGGACTTGTAAACCACCTGAGGGACCTAGAAGTCTTCTTGAATATTGAAAATGTTGATATATGTCTCATTTCTGAGAGTCACCTATCTAAAGGCTTTAGTATAAATATGCGTGGGTATAGCTGCTATCATGCTGCTCATCCATCGAATACAGCTAGGGGTGGTTCGGCTTTATTCGTGAAAAACAATATTGAACATTTTGTTGATTCAAAAATAGAAAAGGAGTCCATGCAAGTAATAACTATCTGTGCGCAAATTTTGAAGAAAGGGACCTTCAGAATATCAGCAGTGTACTGCCCACCCAGACAGAACATAAAGAAAGATGAATACGTCGATCTATTCGCATCCTTAGGGGGGCGTTTTGTTATTGGCGGTGACTATAATGCTAAGAATACGTTCTGGGGTTCAAGGTTAACTAATACCAAAGGTAGAGAATTATACAGAGCAGGAAGGAAAATGCGTTGTGACTTTCACTCAGGTGGCACTCCAACATACTGGCCGGCGGATAGTAATAAACTACCAGATGTCATTGATTTCTATGTGACCAAAGGAATATCCCGAAATTACATACTTGTAGAAAACAAGCAGGATCTCTCTTCTGATCATTCTCCTGTGGTTATGACAATAAGTGAAGGACTTGTAAGAAAGGAGCCTTCTCCTAGATTAGAAAATAATAAAACAAATTGGATATTATTTCGTTGGATACTTGAAGAATACATGGATCTTAACACACCAATAAAAGATTCATACCAATTGGAAGATGAAGTAGATATGTTAAATACCAACATACAGAGAGCAGTATGGGAGAGCACTTCCCACAAAAAGAGCAAAGGTGTGGTTGGTGTAACCTATTCACCTCAAATAAAAGAACTTATCCTGGAAAAACGAAGAGCCAGGAAAGCATGGCAGAGAATGCGCACACCCGAAAACAAAAATAAACTGAATTCATTATGCAATAAGCTAAAAAAGCTGATAAGTCAGGTTAAAAATGAGGAGGTAGGGAAATATTTAGCTAGTCTGACTTCCCTGAAGGACACGGACTATTCATTGTGGAAAGCAACAAAAAACCTAAAAAGGCCAAAAAATCTGGAACCACCCATAAAGAAGGAAGATGGACTCTGGGCAAAAAGCGCCCGAGAGAAAGTAGATCTCTTCGCAAGGTACCTAGAAGAAACTTTTAAGCCTGGACCAAAGCAAAGTGATCTAGAAGACATCACATCAGTACCGAGAGTGGACCACAAGGAAATTAAAAAGGTGTCATTAAAAGAGTTAAAACAGGAAATTAAGAAAAATCTCAATGCTAAAAAGTCACCTGGATTTGACCTTATTACGGGAAGAATATTAAAGGAGTTACCAGATAAGGCTCTCAGGAAGATATTGTTTATATTCAATGGTGCTTTCAGATTAAAACATGTACCTACCCAGTGGAAGGTAGCAGAAGTAATAATGCTACCCAAACCAGATAAACCACCAAATGATGTGAGATCTTACCGACCAATCTCTCTGTTACCTGTGATTTCAAAACTCTTTGAAAAGATATTTTTGAAAAGACTTTTACCAGTATTAGAGGAAAGAAATCTAGTTCCTAACCACCAGTTTGGATTTAGGAGAAAACACACTACCATTGAACAGGTACATAGAGTGACCAGTATAATAGAGAAGACTCTAGAAAATAAGGAGGTATGCTCAACAGTTTTCTTGGACGTAGCTCAAGCTTTCGATAGAGTTTGGCACGAGGGCCTTGTCTATAAGCTGCACAGAGATCTCCCAAGTGAGTTTTTCCTGTTAATGAAGTCGTACATTTCTGACAGATACTTTCGTGTTAAATACAATAATGTATATTCTTCACTGAAGCCAATCGAAGCGGGAGTGCCTCAGGGTAGTGTTCTTGGGCCAATGCTGTATATTTTGTACATGAGGGATATGCCAGAGCCAACTGAAGCTACAGTGGCGACGTTTGCGGATGACACTGCAATCATGGCGACTGGTGAGGATGCAGTGAAGTCAACTGTGAAACTTCAAAGAATAATTGATAAAATTGGCGTCTGGACCAAGAGGTGGAGAATAAAACTCAATGAAACCAAATCAGTTCATGTGAATTTCACAAATAGGAAGGTGGAAACTGTAAGAGTAAACATAAATGGACAACCTGTACCCTACTCAAATACTGCAAAATATCTAGGTATAACTTTGGATGCTAAGCTCAAGTGGAAAGACCATGTTAAAAAGAAAAAAGAGGAGTTGAACATAAAGTACAGAAAAATGTATTGGCTGCTTGGGAGAACATCTCAACTGTCAATTGAAAATAAGTTATTATTGTACAAACAGGTACTTAGACCTGTGTGGACGTATGGCATACAGCTCTGGGGCTGTACGAAACAAACAAATGTAAAAACCATACAAACCTTTCAAAATAAAGTACTGAGGGGTATAGTTGATGCCCCTTGGTATATTAGAAATGATTTTCTCCACAGGGACTTGAAGGTGGAGTTTGTCAATGAGATGGTGACCAGGCTTGCTCACAGTCATGCAAAACGAATTCAAAGCCACGAAAATCCGGCAATTATTAGCATGTTGGCGGAAACACCAACCATGTTGAGGAGACTTAAGAGAACAAAGCCGCATGACCTGATATAGAAATGTGGCTGATGGCGAGGTCGATGTGAGAATTAATAGAGTATCACTCTGGGATTAGCCGCTGGGCTTTACCCCTACACACGTTGACGATTCAAGAGAGGGAAGTTGATAGATGGGCGATAGCAAGCTCAGTTTCAGCCTTTAGGGAGGTGTTTTTAGTGGGTCGACCCCCACACTACTAGTACTTACGGGAGTGCTAGTGCCTGTTGCAGGTTTTCACCTACCCTCGTAGAAAAAAAAATTTTTTCTTAAACCTGGTGATGGTTATCAAATACAAGCTTCAATGATTAAATAAAGCAATAAAGCTAAAGTTTCAAAATTATTTTAATAATATATTTTTAAATGATTTTGAAACTTTAGTTTTATTGCTTTATTTAATCCTTAAATATGGAGTTTCAACAAGAAATATCTGCTGTTACATTAAAATTAAATACAAGCTTGTTAGATTTTAAAGTAGTTGTTTAAATGGTAGGCTTATTGTATCTTTTAACTGTAATTAATTGTAATAAATTATATCAACTTTAATTTTGCCACCTTTATATATAACTTTTAATTATAATAATCCCAACTTTGTAAATAATAATGTAACAAAGCTTTAGGGGAAAAAAATATATATATTCCAATGTTTTAAACCAGACATAAAAAAAATAAAAAGAAACAAATATGACGAAACAAAACTACCGGGGTGATTCTGATAACCAGGGCACCCAGAGCACCATAAGCTTGGGGCAGGGTTGCCGATGGCATATTCGCGATCCCCTCCCCCCCCCCCCAAACCGTAGTACCGATTCTCGATTTATTTTCAACGCGTTTCAAGAAAACTCCTGGAGATGACATAGACACCATCCCTCTTGACCTCCAGATACACGAGGGGGGGGGGATTTTGAACGTCATATTCGGTATTAGCGACCACTAAAACCCACGTGCAGCGAAATTGGTATCATTTATGCCATTATTTGCAAAGTTACGATTTTTTCAATCATGCACTTTTGAGAATGCATTTATCAATGCACCAATGCATTTCTGGATGATCAAAAGTGGTCACAAACTTTATAGATGACTTCCTGGTTCGAATGCAAAAAAAAACACTTCTCGATCCGTAAAAAGAGCTTTTTTGTGTTTTATTTCCTCAACTATTAGTAATCTATGCATTAATCAATTTAACATTTTATTTTAATAACTTGGATATTTTTAAGCATAATAAACAACACTTCAGTAATTCAATATATGCTTAGATTTATCCATCTTATTATTTTAAAATGTTACCAAGATACATCCATAGATTTACATATTTGAGTAAAGAATAAACCTGTGTTCCAATAAAATTCAAAATGAACAATTAATTATATAGTACCTAATTAGCCAGGCTCTTTTATAGTTAGAATAATCTAATTTTTAACGTTCTGAAAATATTTTAATTCAGTCAAAATTAAAACATTCTTTTTCCAAAATATATTTTTTTATTTCAAGTAGTATTTGCACAAATATAAAAACATTAAAAACATCTTCTATCATTTTATCCCAAAATGAACAATGCTTCCAGTACGTTGCTTATGCGCTAATTACTTCGTACAGGTTAATTGCTTCTGTTATAGATTAAAATATACAGTTCAGTTCCCATCACTAGAAATATAGACCCATATTAAATTTTCTGTACAATACATCTTCTTATTGTCAAAAAATGTTCATATTGTATTTTTTTCCAAATACAATTTCATTAACAAGAGACTTTCTCTAAAACTGATCATGGATAAGCCAGTTTAGTCTCTATACACTTTGTGTAATTTCTTTAAACTAATAAATTTACCTTTACTTTTTCTCTTTTTTGCATCTTGCAAATGGTATTCAATTACCCCATATCAATTTTTTTCAATACATATAATTTTAATCCTTTACATCGACGTTTTGTAACTTTCAGGAATTCACTTCAATAGTGTAGTTAGGATGAACTTGCAATCCCAAGAGAACCTAGCTGGATCTACACTTTTATCATGTATACTTGGGTTAGATTACTATCTTTATCTTTCCTATCACCTCTCTCTTGACCAAATCTTGTTATTTTTCAATCCAGACACCATTAGAGTATTGAGAACTAGAGGTCATCAGTTTACCTACTTTTATTTTATAGACCCACGAAGACCGGTGTTTCACCTTTAAACAACAAGCAAGAAAAAAATCAAAGTTTACCTGTATTTACTATTTTACTATTATAGGCCAAATAATAAATGTTACTTCAATTGTTTAACAAATTTACAACTCGGATTATGTACTATGCTAGTGTCCAATATTTCTGTTAATTAATTGTAATACTTTTTTTTTTACATTTTTCAACTAAACAAACAATTATTTACTAATATTATGATATAAATAACAAATATTGTCGAAATTAATAAATAAACTTATTGTTATATACTTATTGTTCTATTTTGAAAAGATGTGTTTTAATGATAGTGGTTTAAAGGTATCCAGTATTATGATCACATGACGTATATCCATATTTCATTATGGTTTAGTTGTTAATCCTTGAACATATCAATCAACCCATAGAATTATGGGATTTTCGTTATTGATGACATTCAGTATTGAAATATAATTAATTAATGTTCGATTGACTCTATTGTTTTGAAAGCAAACGTTATATTCTTGATAGTAGATGGGAACTAAAGATACGGCATGTGATAATGTTGCAATGTTCTAAGATTAAATAAAATATATGTCAAATTAAAGTTAGAAGTAATACTTAACTGTATTCTGATAGACACATTCATTATGATTTAATAGCTTAACTTTAAACAAAATAAAACCTCATTTTTCAAGATAGCAAAAAATCGTCTATAAATTAGTCATTAATATTTCCTGAAATATACATTTTGTGTAACTGTTTTGCATTTAATATTAGAATGTTTTCTTAGATTGTACCATCAAGTTTTTTACCACTCTAATTTTTGAGTTCAATTTACGAATATTAAAATGTGTGATATAATTTTACCATCATAGATAGTTGTTCCTTAAATTATTGTTTGTAAACATAAGATTTTTCACATATTTTAATCAGAAAGCACGATTTATTTTTTTCTCGCATTTACAATGTATGAAGAACATAATGTATGAAGAACATAATGTATGAAGAACATAATGTATGAAGAACATAATCGCTACGTAATGGGTCAAAATATCGCTGTCGTGTTATTTGCAGGTATATATTTTGAGGGATCCAAAATTACAAAAACTGGTTTTTTATTGAGTCTTTCTGTCGTCTGCTTGTATGTTATAACATGTGTCATCATATGTGTAATAAATAACCTACAGCCCAACGCGAGGACAAATGTTAATAAAACGTGCTATTTGGACATATCTTGGGATATTTATTTCAGTTTTCTTAATATTTAAAATTTGTGTGTGGCTCTCACGAGAAAATACTACATAATTACAATTTTCTCAAAACACTTTGACTCAAACCTATGACGTGTAAAAATATATTCCGGGTCAAGAATAATTAGTAGAGAACAAAAATAAACCTTGACGCTGTCATTAAAACGTTTTTAAATAAACTGTGCAAGTTTAGGCCCTTTTGTAAATTTATAAGTACTCTTTGAGTGACACGTATATTGTTTTTTTTTTTTTAACTTTGGTTGACAACCACAGAACTGACATGTATGGTCATGATTAGATGTGGTTTGTTTTCAATTAATTGGTTTTCGGAATGTGTGAGTGAGAAATTCCTCGCAATATGTTTCACTATTTATTTAGATCTAGTAGTAAATAATAAATACTTATTGAAATAAAGCACACGCAAATTCTTTTGAAAATTCTACATTTATTAGATCTAGCCCAACATGGTTTCGCCAGTTACGACATTGACCTGGCTTGTCCAAAGACTGTCATTGTAACCTTCGTCAATGCCGTAACTATGGTTGGTTAGACTTAATAAATGTAGAATTTACAAAATAATTTCTGTGTGTTTTATTTGAATAAAATGTAATTCTATAAAGTACCGTCGGTCGTCAGCAGTATAAAGAATAATAATAAATTACATTATCCAATTCCCACAATATAATAAATATTTCAACAATATTACATAAGGCTATTCCCAGTTATATTCAACAATACACCAACTCGTAGAAACCTGCAATAAGTACGTTTTACAAGAACCATATAAAGAGAACTAAAACAAACTGGAACGGTGAAACGACCTGTGTCTGAAAATTGAGCTTCCACTTTATACTGTTTACCCTTTTCTCTATTTGGCCACTTTTATCGATCCAATTCTTTCTAATCCTCCACAGTAAATCCTTTACCTTAATAAATTTTTATGTGATTTACCACTTTCACTAACCTTGGAGCTTCAAGAAAAGATAAGAACAGAAATATAAATTTGGATTTTGTTTATTTGAATAATTCATGTGTTAATTAAAGGTACTACTAAACTAACCTTTATTATTATTCACTTTTTTAATTAACTTTTTGTAACTTAGTATACCTTTCCTCTGGATTTCCCTTTTTGGGAGTAAAAAGTAAAACCCTTCGAGAGTTTAGTACCATAAAAATCAATAATTTCAATAATTGCTAATTATTTACATGACATAGAAAGCTTTCATAATTTATTAATTACTCTCATATTAGGTTATTATGATTGCATAATAAACCCATTTTTGTTTTAAATTTAAAACTTATACACATAGTGATACATATACCAGCATTATTAATCTTTTAATATTAAATTTGTCTTTATTATTTCATTATGAATGAAATTTGTTGAACTATATTTTAAGTTTAAAGAAATTTATATTTTATTTTGATTTCTGGTCATGAATACTTTTTTATCAACTTTATTTATGTAAATTATTGCTACAGAACATTGTGAGTATTATTTGATGTAGTTTAATTAAAAAGAGAAACGAATTTGTTTCACTATTTTTTCTAAATGTAAGTCGATACCTTTTATTATTGAGTCGGTTTCCGTTATTACTATATCTGCTTAAAGTTGGTCCTAACCGGTGGAATTTTACAAAGGAATGAAAAATCTCGATAACAGGAAATTGGCAAGTTGATCTGTAGTCTAAAGTTAAAGTTGAATTTTGGAAATTATTCCGTAAAATTGTTTATAGTTTAATTGATCGAAATCATGATTAATTTAGGTTAGGTTAGGTTAAGTTAGGTTTGCCAACACTGATGACGCGATTTCTTTTCATTATCGGTTATTTAAAATGTCTTAGTTATTATTAGGAAAACGATCTTAGATGCAAATTTTTAGCTCAAAAACTCGTCAAGACAAGCTTTCTTATTTTAATTTTACTATAATAAAGTGTATTTATGTCAAATCTGATTTTACTATGTTTCATGGCACGGTTTCAACACCTCACCATTCTCAAAATTTGTTATGAATTAATATTTAAGTAATTCGATTTTTATAATATTGTTAAATAATTCACACAATTTAAACACTGTATATGTAATCATTTGTAATAATTTCCGCCCTCGCTTACTCCATTATACAAACACGTTTAGGGATAAGGAAACTATATTGTTGAATAAATACTTTAAACAAAAAGTAGGCGCCGTGAAAGACTATCCTAAACAAGACTTATCAAAATTGAAGCAACTCTGCAGCGTTTACCAATAGACCAACAGAAAGTCACACGTTGTAAGAAACAAGAAGTTGTACAAGGTTTCCAACTAAAGCACAAGAGCGAGTTGTAAAACCAACGGAGTCAGCTTGAGAAAATTATAAAATATTGTCAAAAAATATGGTTCAAGAGAAACATTAGAATGTATGTATCCTAAGAAAAAACTGAGTGAGTAAAATTGATGACTTTGATCAGTGCGTTTTAACAAGGATTTTAATAAATTTTCATATTTCAGAGAAGAAAGTGCCAACTGTAAAAACCATCCGTATCAAATTTTCTGATGACACTGTTTACAAGAAAATCTTGGAAACTACTCGCAATTGTTTTTAAATGGTAGAAAACATGAAATTAGAGAATAATTCTTATCGAGAAAAATGAAGTAAGACAGCTCCGAATAAGTTGTTTACGACAATCAAACAATAGAGCGAAGAGAAAAGAAATATTGTCTACATGTACGATACTTATTTTTACTCATCTCTCACACAATAAAACAAAAAAAAAATTGCTGTAACCCGTGATGGGTTATGTTTCATAGGTCCGGCAAGATATGAAAACAAAGAAAGGTTTTTGGAAAAGTTATTGGCTCAGTTTCAAGGCATTCAGGAGCGAACCAGAGGTTTACACTCTGACCTTAATAGTTCATCATGGCCAAAAGGTCCTTTCCGAAGAGGTTGGGGGTGAACGAGGTTCTAACCCTATAGCTACTAATCGTCCCGGTTTCAGATACAAAAGATTAAGTTTTTGGAAACCATCCTAACGTAAACGGCGCGTCTATCAATGGTCCTATGGCGAGGAAAAGACTGATATTCTTTCGCTAAAAAGGGAAGGCTAATATTATCCAGTGGCGAGCGAGGAGGCTGAATATTCTCCAGAGGAGAGCAATTATTATTATTAGGAAGGCTGATTATTCTCCAGCTAGGAAGGGGGAGGCTGAATATTCTCCAGCTAGGAACTGAGAGGCTGAATATTCTCCAGCTAAGAACGGGAAGGCTGAATATTCTCCAGCTAGGAACGGAGAGGCTGAATATTCTCCAGAGGAGAGCAATTAGGCTGAATATTCTAAAGCTAAGAACGAGGAGGCTGAATATTCTTCAGCTAGGAACGGGAAGCTGAATATTTAAATCACAAGCAATCTGTACTTAACAATGACTAGGGAAATACCGATATCCTTTTTGGAGCTCTAGGGATACTCTATTTACCTATCCGTGACAATGTAATAGTAACAATTTCACTATAGGCCGATACTAATTCTTTATTTAGTATTCTAAGCTTATGTAGAAGTGTATAATAATTTTTATTGCTTACCCAATGTGTCGAAACAAAGCTTCTATGAACGTATCGCAATCTTCTCTTGGTGGAAGCTCGAACCTAGAGTGTTTTCTGCCTTGCTTTCCGTGTCTTTATACTCTGCTCGGCGGCGATCATGCGCACTGGTTAAATTAGATCAGTCTGTGCCCAGCACTTATAACGTACACATCTATAGGTCTAAAGTTCATTATTTCTGTGGTATTTCTAGTATTTCTCGAGCACCAATATATATTTTTTAATGTTAAAAATCAGCTCGATACACCTTTAATGGCCATATGAGATCACGGTGTATTATGGTTCTCTGCTTATGACAGATCACAATCCAATCGAGAGGGTTTGGAGCTCACTAAAGGGCAATGTTGGTAAATATGTAAATTTTAATTTCAGTGATGTTTTAAAAATCAAACGAATCAATTGAATGTTTGTCAAAAATGGTGCGATGAGTTTGTAGCGTGAAATGAAAATTTAATTTGAATTTTAATGAAAATCTCGCTGTGAAAGTAATGAAAATTGAAAACAATTAAAATGAACTGATGAAAAAGCACTTTATAGACAAAGATATCGATTCTACAATTAATTTGAACGATGACGATAATAGCGAAGACGATAATAGCGATATTAATGATGACGATAGACATAAGAAAGAAAATTATTTTGATAATGATGTTAGTAGAATTGAAGGGTTTTTTTTAAATTTTACTATGGATATAAATTTTCAGTAACCATATTCCTTTTATTGTTTGGTTCTAATCAAACGATTATTTTAGACTATAAAAACAGTGATAAACTTACAGAAATTAGTTTTTAAGTGTATAAAAAAAATATAATCAAAGACTGCTTTAAACACTGTTAACTACCAAAACGTCGAAGGAATCGCTACCATTTTTTGAGAAAAGGTCAGATGCCCATTCGTACACTTTATATAACCGATTAATATTACACTATATTAATAATAAATTTAAGTAAATCAAATTAATTTGATCAAGTGGTATTAAGATTTGAAATGATCGTGGTTACATGGTCTAGATATTATGAATAGGTAAGTTGACAGTGTACAGTTTTCAACATATCCAAACCAACCTTCAACAAAACGTAGAACCAAAATACGAAAAACAACTAACTGAGAAAGACATACATTGAAATTTAAAAATACTACAACACTGCAAAAAAGGTTGTGTATTTATTACATTAGAAGAATACCACATAAACAAATTACAGAATACTAACCCTAATCAGCTACTCAAAACTAAATGATAATTTCAGTCTCATACTGTTTTTGTATTTGGTAAACAAGATAGAAAATTAAGCAACCTGAACTAATAAGCTGACCAATAATTGCAATCCTCCCCCTCCCATTTTCTACTTAGATGATCTCTAAAACTAGCAAAACCACTATCTAATCAATAATATTTTGAAGTACGACATAAACAAGTTCCCCGGCCAATAAAAAAACATTTCTAAATGTGACTGTAAATACGTGCCCGTGTATTTGTGTTCTGTTATGTTCTTCTTTTATTTATTTACATTTTATAATTCAAAGCATTTGAAAATGTCTGAAGTGAAATAAGTCAAAAGACTCATACATTGTAGTAAAAAAAAAGAAAGAAGGAATATAAAGGGTTTTCCGACACTATAAACAGGCAATTAGAAATAATTAAACAAAGCAGTAAACATAAAATCAAAAATAATCCTTAATTACCTAGAAAGAGGGGAAATGTTTAGTTATTTCATTTTTAGGAACATATTATTCTTCAAAATCATTCTAGGAAAATCTGCTCTTTCCTTAATTTTCTTAGTTAAAATCTCTTATTAAAAATATGGTTATATCCTTCTTGTAGGACATAAAATATTCCATTATTTTTCCTTTCCTTATAAGTGCAATTTAATGAAATGGAATTTTACTAAATTTACAATACAGGAGGGAATACAATAAAATAAATTACTTGCAAATATCTATACAATTTATATTTCTTACTCACATGGTTATACGGAAACGCATACATAGTCATAGGAAAAATGTGAGAAAAATTTGTTTAAACAATTGTTTTGAAATGGACCAAATCCAATAACACGAAACAGATCCAATCATTCGAAACTATATTCCCATGCAATTTTACCGACATTCCTGTCAGCTACAGACTGAGCAGACATATAACGGATACATTGAATTTCATAATAGTTAATTGAAATCTCCAATACAGCCGCAACTTTTACATAAATATTTGATCATTCTATTATAGTCAATAAAAATAGGTTTTCGTCATTTGGTTACATATCCAAGATGGCTAATTATGTTTCTAAAGAATTTTTGAACGAATACAGTTTTTCGTGGTTTCAGTTCAGTTGTGCGAAAAAAAATTTACTGTCAAAAATAATTAAGGCGTTCTATTTTCCAAGAATTTTCATTTTTAAAACAAACGTCAAGACCAAACTTGTGTTTGTTTCTAAAGTATTTTGAGTCGTCTTAAAACTTTCCGTACATTCTGTATTGATTCATTTCATTCCTATAAGTTTTAGCCTGAGATTATAAGTTTATTTAAAATTAAAACTGTTAAGCCCTATTTTTTAAACACTTCCGATCTCATATGTTTTTGTGGCCTTTTTAAAATCGGAGATTTCAAAGTATACGGTTATCAATATATATATATATATATATATATATATATATATATATATATATATATATATATTAAAGATTACACTTCAACGTTTGAAGACAGATAAGCAGGGAAGTGGATGTGACAATAACACTATTGAGACTATTCCCTGTTACACACATTTTCTCGTTTTAATCTGATAATTTATTTAAGATTATAATAATCATGGACATACCTTATTTTCCAAATTTTACAAGTAAAAATTATATTTTTGAAGTGCCTGAATACATCTTCAAACACTTCCAATCATCATGACATAATCAAAATTATACATGAGTTTAACACATATCTTAAATGAGCAAACGTCCAATGAATGTTATTTCTGTAACTCACGCTTTAAACTAACCCTTATTTTTTCGTAGGACATTACCCCTTACTAAGAATCAAATTTTCGGACCACTAGTTATTGAAATATTTTCAAGTCAATCAATTATAAATTTCACTCTATTTCCATCACCTAGAAGTTCAGTTAGATATTTAACCTTTACAATGGACAACCATTCATCAGTCAATTTTGATTCTATCTGAATACTTTTTTGATTTAATTATTGGAGAAAATGTTTAGTTGAACGACAGACAACTTTATTTTTTAAATAATGACATATATTTGTTCTCAAAACCATAAAACATATAAAAGAGATGTGATATCCATATTTTTCTTCGTCACTCCTTGCTTGTCGAAATATTTTTTTTACAGTTAATTCCTTCTAGAGGTCATTTACTATAGTCTTATAATATTTTATATTTTTAGGTATTTATGGAAACAAATAACTTTGTGCGACAAAATTGAAGGAATGTCTAGAAATGGATAGGGCTGGTTAAAGTTAACTTATTGTTGTTACGGTTTTATAACATTGACCTTCAAAGTGTTAAAAGTTAGTATTTCCATAAAAAGAAATAACATATTTTTTCACATATCTAGTTTTCAACTTTTTATAAAATTATAAAAATGTATGAAGATTGTATTTACAAAGTTAAATATGATACTACGAAATGGAATATATAACTAAGTATATTAAGTTACATATCTTTTATCAATAAAAACGCCTACAGTTTTAAACTGACTCAATATAGTGATTAATAATACTATAAAATTTCAGAAATGACATTGCTAAATCATACGCTTTAATAAAAATAAATTGTATTTTTATCGTAATCCTAATTATTATTAATTGTGAAAGAAAACAGAGAAATGAAAGGGGAAGTAAGTAATTTTTTGGCCAGTATATTTCCTATATCACGAACTATCTTGAGATTAGATGTCCTTCTATGAAAAATAATTTTAAAATGCCAAACTGCTCAATTACGCTGAATATTCCAAAAGTATTTAATCAACTATTAACTGGAATAAGTTCTCCATTCAAAAACAATGCCAGACGTGCGTACTATTGGAAAACAGAGAACAATGGACTTGAAGAATTTGGGAATGTCGGGGTTATTCGAATGAAATGTTAATCTTGAAGGGGAACCATTCGATGAAAGGTGTGTGAAATGGTCACGATCAGTTCAAAACAAGGGACATGTGATAGAATGAAATTCACCCCAATCAATCAAACCTCTGAAATATACAAACTATGAATTGTTTTAAATATGTTTCAACATAAGGTATATTGTTGTATGTTATTATTCTCTATTATTTTTTACAAAAAAGTGACGATTAGCGAGTAGATTGCTAACAAAATAATGGAAAAAGTAATTCATTTGGATCTATCTTTTAACATTGCAAAAAGGTTATTATTAATTTAAGATAAATATTAAAAGTTGTAAATGAATACATATTGAGTTTCACTTGGGAATTAAAATATAAATTAAAATTAAAGTAAAACTTCGACACAATTTCTCACTAATAATACATTTAATAAGTATTTCAACGACAATGTTATCATATTCAGTAATGTATGAGCTACAATAATTAAACTGTAACTAACCTAGTATTTTTTTTTTTGTTTAGGATTACAGAAAATAAACATTATAGTGTACCTATGATATATTGGTTTCATTATTTTGTATTCAAAATCACCACGATTTACTACTCATATAAAAATAAAGAAGTTAGTGAAAGGAATTTTAATAGAATAGTCTATGTATTAGACCAAAATAAATATAAAACATTCTAGAAATCATTTTCAATTAATTGTCATGCCAAGTAAAACTATTAAAGCTGAAATTTGGATGAGAAATTAAATTAAAACTACTCTTTGGTCATTTAAACCCGTCAGTATAAGTCGTGATAGAATATACTCACTTTTCTAGAGGAAATTGTCAATTAATTTTCAATAAAAGGAAAAATTACAATGTTTATTTCATTGATAAGTGTTGAAATTATAAGTTTTTTTTCCTCATCATTGTACTTATTTGGGACTGACCAAATATAAAGTTATTAATAATATTCAGTACTTTTCGTATTTTGGTTATAAAGATCATTCTTAAAACCAATAGTATAATCATGACATTTTAAAAAAAGAAATACCAAATCTTAAAACATTTTATTAACAAAACTAATATCTAGGACAATTTACAAAAATTGTCATTACAAATACGATTTAAAGTGTATTAAAAATTCAAACATACTTTATTGGTGATTTTATTTGTCATTAACAAAGTAAACATCACTTCCAAAATTGTATATTTTCACGACGGTTTGCAATTGTGGAATTTCCTATAAAGATAGAAAGAGAGAAATATTTGCCTAGCTTATGAATGTTGGTGTAGGTTGATCTATGTAATGGATTTTTGAATTGAAATGAGATTATTCAACATGTTTTTAAGGAACATTTTGGGGAATTTATATTAATAAATTATACAAAATTATACTTTTTTCAACATTTACAAGAACGTCTGGTAGTGGTTTAATTTTTCCATCATCATTTTACAACTCACCATTTAATAAAACAATTTCAACATAAAGAAAACAAACAAATAAGACGACGTTTCTTGACTATGTCATCATCCTCAGTTAGAGTGCCTGTAATATTCAAATATAATTACTTGATTATATTATTGGTCTGAAATAAGATTTAGAAATTAAAGTTTTGTTTATAGAGTTACTTGAAGCACAAACTTACATTATAGAACTTATCTTGTGTTTGAGTAATTAGCAATTAATTGGTATAGTTAAATACATTAAATCATACTTTTGATTTTAAAACAAATTAAATGATCTTCTTTTTTAAACATAAAACTTAATTTTACGTTGATTGTATTTTTTTTTATTATTATTATTTTTATTTTTTGTAATAATAACAACAACACTAAAATTTTAACTTCACTTCATTACAATAATGTTACTTTTATCAGACAGGTCTCGACCAGCTGTTTATTAGAAATCAGTTTAATTTAACTTTAGATTACTAACTGATTTATCCCGTTATCTATCTTAGTTAGGGTAATATTTAACATAGACTCTTGTTAAATGTCAACTAGATAATTTGTTGAAGGTGATACATATACAGATACATCCAGTAATATTGTATCATACTAAAAGTGTTGGTCGAGTGAAGCATTGTTTTAGATAAAAGATAATGATTTGTAATTCTTAAAGATCGCTCTTTATATTTCTGTGTTTTATTAATACTTATATTAGGTATTTATTTAATCCTCAGCGTTTCTTTAGATAGGAATTGTGTGAACAGTTTTAAAGACACCCTCAATACAAATGATCACATTCAAAAATTTCAAATTATCTAACACTTCCATGGCGATATATTATTTCAGGTTTTTGTTTCATTAGAAGCCTAACTTTGGTTCTAGTTTTATTGTTCGAGCTGACAATTCTACAATTTCGTCAATTTGTTACATCCACATACTCCTATAAATTTTATTACATTTTTTAAAAAAGTTATAAGGATAAAACATCTTAAAATATTATTTTATACGAAAGATGTAATCAAAAATATACATTGGGATAGTTTGGCTTACACCTTCTGGGGCAGAGGGCTACATAATTAGTTGAAACAATAACATGAACAAAACTGTAAATTTAATGTAGTGATATCACATTAAAACGAGTTTATTAATTTATTCAATAGCTATAAATTCATGATGTAAAATTTGTATATGCTACAAATAATCATTATTTTAATAAAATCGATGTGCTAGACATTTACCAAGATATCAATTTGTATATTAAAAAACCTTAAACATTTTAACTAACATTTAAAGCTAAAGTACTTATTTAATAGAATTATTACCTTCAGGAAGAATGTGAATCAAGGTGACCCAAAACCTCTACGATTACTGGTTCAGGTATTTACGAAGTCAGACACAGAGAGAGCTTCAGCCTAAGACTGAGAATGCTAGCGGAAATGGATTGATTGGCCTTACAGAATTTGCGAAAAGAAATATAGATAGGAACTACAATGATACAATCATCTACATAAAATCAGACATTAGACCATCACTTCTAGCTTTAGTCATAACCAATTACACTTTTAGGATCATGTTGCCATAAAAACCCTGGTAAAATCAACAATTTATATCGGTTGTGAGTTCAGGGCCATCAGGGTTTTGAGAGGAATTAAAGAATTTTTAAGGAAGACGACTATGCCAAGAAAAAACAAAATGGAAAGGTGTCACCTTGAACCTGCTTGCTAAGTATCGTACATGCAGGTATGTCTTATAATGGGTTTTGAAGAAACAAGAGAAGTTTTTGGAGACAACGATGGGTTATCACAACGATGGGAAATATTAAAATTCAAAACTATTTTCCACTCAGATTTTAGCAAATTCCCTGTGTATTTAGCAAATTTACTTTTGGAATTAGAAATATTATCATATAAAATAATGCATGTGCCATTTTATGAATTGAGTCTATAACCTATTAAAGTTTTATCTATAGATATTGTTACCTCTTATTCCCTTGATATAGTGCTTCTAGCTAATCTCAAGTTACTTATCAGCAGTTATGCGTTCTCAAACTAAAACTAAGTTCTCAGCAAGAGGAAATGCTAACTTGCATTCATGCACCTGGTAATCTTTGTGTTTTATGCTTGTAAGCATGAATAAACCCATCGTTTAAGAAGAGTTTAAGTATAGGCTCAAGTGTTCGTTAAGACTCTACATAAGAAGGACCTTAGAGTGACAGGATTAAGTCTGCGAAGAATGACTGGATACCTGACTGGTCAATGAATTTTCCGTAGCCTTGTAAACCAAAAGAGGTTACTCACGGCACACATTTTGTGTAAATATGAGTTATGTAAAATATATAGCCAAGTTCCAACGTGTTGTTTTTGACAGCCCCGTTTTAGACAGGAAACTATTTGATTCCCTAAGCACATAGTGGAGTTGGACAGACAGTGAAACAGTGCAATATATCATCAGAAAGATCTCATGGTTTTCATAAAACCTGAGACAGAATTGATAAGTAAGGTCCTGTGAATGAGGGTGAACGGGCAAGAAGCTATATAGCTGAGAGACGTACCCAAGACAGTGAACATCCCTCCTATCAATAATCCCTTACAAATCTAGGGAAGATACACATAACAATAAATATAATACTCAGGATGAAACTGATACTCTGTCTTAAAAGAACGCAAATTATTATTCTGTTTTACTTATATCCTAGGATTTTATGGCGTTAACCTTGATATTAATATAATCAGATCAGACTGAATTAGCCTTTAACAGTCACAAATAAGAAAACACTAAAGATATATCATTTTAAACCTCTTCCACTGTAAAATACTGAGAACATTTATTCAATTATTTTTTGTCAAAAAGTAATAAATAGTTCAAATTTAAAGATATGAGCAAAATTCCACTAAATATTTTCAATTACTGGAAGAAATTTAGTTTATTACCGAAATTAAGTTGTTTTTTTTTGTTTTTTAATAGTAACTGTCTCATTTTTTTCACATATAAACATAATTTATTGATTAAAAGTTGTACACAAAATTATCCATAAAATAATTATAGTTTGAAACAGTTATATAATGAGTTGCTTTTTTGAAATTTTGTGCAACACATAAATGGTTTACCGAACACGTCTAATGGTTTTAAAAATGAATTTTGGGGAAATAAAACTAACATCGAGACCTATAGAGCTTTTACTACAGCATAATAATTACGTGTGTTAAATTATTTTAATTAGCATAATCGGTGGACGTTTAATGTCAGCGATTCATGATATAAATCATATTGACAAACATTTTCATATTTGTAATGCGCTAATAAGAGAGAATATTTACGTAATACACATTTACTTTACCTTATTTTGTTTAAGAAGGATTGAACTCATTTCTAAATAAATAGTTGTGGTAATGTACTACTTTGTACAAAGTGGATACTTTGTTAAGTTTCATTCTTAATGGCTTTAGAGAAAAATAACTTGTACAAAATATTAAACTCTTAACAAACGCAAGAAGCATTCCTAGACGAAAGACATTTATTGTGTTGAACACATTTCAAGTAACATTTTATTACTATTCCGTAACTCTTTTTGTTCATTTATTACTGTTTTACTTATACATATTTTGTAAAATGTATATTAGAATAAACGCTAAGTATCTACAGAGTGTTCCTAAAGACATCAAACAAAACAAAAAAGCAATTTTTTTACGATACATTTTACAATATTTATTATATTTAATCTTCAACTTTAATAACTAAATGTAAAGGGTAAGAAATGTATTCGATATGTTCATATCGGAAGTCATTTAAATATCGATAATATCTCTCAAATTAATTACCAAAAAAGCTCGCAAATTATCAAGCGTTTATTTTAGCACATCTTTCTACATTTTTTCTGATCTTTTTCTGATGCTCATCGCCTTCAACTATTATGTAGAAGTGATCAGATGACTCTGGGTTATGATGTCAAATATAGGGGTTAATGAAATCGTACGTTAAGACCCTGAAGAACATACGATGCCGTAAAACAATCTGGTCCATCCGGAAGTGTTCTGGAAGCAGAACTGATCCATCAGAACATTGGACATATTGGAATGTTGCTGTAGCATATTAAGGTATATAATGCTCTGGTCTTAGAATCTTGTCAATGAAAAAGAGGCTAGTAACACGCTGTCTCCATAGCTCACACCAGAATATCTGCTTACCTCAATTTTGTTGTGGTCTACTACCCTGTGGTTTACTGCAGTCATGCATTGTGGGTTGCTGCCGCAACAATAGTGTTAGCACCTACCCCCATCCCACCCTTCAAGTTGATGATTCAAGAAAACTCGATCTCAATAGAAACTAGTATTACTCTCAAACTTTGTCCGAGACCGTTGCTCAAAAGTACATTCTCAAATCGTGATGATCCTTCATCATGTGTTCATTTAAATGCTTTAATATAGATGTGTTTTACTTGTTTGCAGGGATAAACACCTTGAACATTGGTATGGGACATTTAACCATTGCTGTAGCTTCGATGTCTCTTATCTCAATATGATTCTAGAACGAACAGATCCTGAGTATTCTATAATAATGTGGTGAATGGGTGATATGAAGTTAAGAATTTTCTCTTCCACTGACTTATAACTTCTATAGAGGCAAATGTTATATTAATTATGATAAATTATGGAAGTTTGTTTGGGTGAATCAAACAAATATTTACATGCCTCATGGCGAATATTCGAATTAAAACCTATTTTTTACAGAAGCAATTTCATAAATAAAATGCTTTTCAGACAATTTGCGAAGGGGATCCTGATTACTAAAACAAAGAATAATGGAGGGATTCCTGATCACTATAACAAAGAATAATGGAGGGAATCCTGATTACCAGAACAAAGAATAATGGAGAGATTCCTGATCACTATAACAAAGAATAATGGAGAGGTTCCTGATCACTAGAACAAAGAATAATGGTTTTGAATATATACGTAAGCGTGTATGATATCGCGCGCTCGTTATGAGCGATCGTGTGGGCGATCTTTCAATCACTATTGTTGTCTAATAAAATTGGTAAACATATTACTTTATGATTACCAGTAACCAGTAAATCATTAAGTGAGTAATTTCCAATCAATTAATGTTATATCAAGGTTTTACAATATTGCTATTCAATTATAATTAAAATCAATATATCGACATCAGATACGCCTTTAACTCCTATAAATGGCAGGTAATTATGGAAGAACTTGAAAGGAAGAAAATCCCATAATATTTGTTAAGAATGCTAAGCAACAGGTGGATCTTCAACGAAAATGACGAGTGGTCCTTGTAGGATGAAATGACTTGTGGGGCACCACAGGGCTCCAAGATTGGCCCTTTAAAGTGGAATGCAATGTATGACGACTTTTTGGAAATGGAGCTCCCTCGAGACACAACCATCTTTGGCTTTGCGGATGATGCGATTGTTGTTTCTTGGGCGGACGACGAGATGATTTTGGAGGCTGGAATCAACGAGGCTCTACGTAGAGCCAAAGGATTGCTGGAAAGTAAAGGCCTACAGATAGCAGTTGAAAAGACAGAGGCAATGCTGGTGACAGACAGAAGTAAATTTAATTGCCCAAAGCTCTTTATCGATGGGGCAGAAATTCCATGGAAGAACCAAATAACATATCTCGGTGTTCAGCTAGACAGAAGATTGAGCTTCGTCCCGCACGTCAACGATTTGGTGAAAGGGATATGGAAGTAAGTGCCCGCCTAGGACGGGTGATGCCAAATATCTCCGGACCAAGAGAAAGAAAGAGGAGACAATTGGCCTGTGCTAATAGGTCAAAAATAATGTATGCAGCATCGGACTGGGCTGGTGCGGTTGGAAAGAAGTCTGTGCTGAAGCAACTGCTGTCGGCACAGATGCCAATTGCGTTAAGAATAGCTATGACTTATAGGGCGGTCTCAACGAGTGCATTACAGGTGATATCCAGCACCCCACTTTTGGATTGATTACTTACGGAAAGTCGGGAGATTCATGTGGCAACAAGGACATCGGAAATGGAACCAAGGAAAATAAAGACAGAAGCCAGGAAAACGCTACTTTATATAGTTGGACACCGGAAGATGGACCAACCGGTTAATACCAAATGTGGAGAAATGGACTAGCAAGAAGCATGGAGAGGTAAATTTTTACCGGTCTCAGGCCCTATCAGGACACGGATGCTTCTATAGTTACCTGAAGCGTTTCACGATTAGAGAAGGTTCTGTGTGCGACTTCTGCGATAAACCATGCGATGATGTGGTGCATACGTTTTTCACATGCAAACCGTTTGGAAGAAGACAAAAAAGAAGATGAGTGAAGACGTGGCTGTTGAGGTCGACGCTGACAACATGGTCAACTTAATGCTGGAGTCAATGAATAAGTAGGAACATATAGCCAATTTCATTGTCAGAATCATGAAAAGAAAGTAAACTAGGAAGAAATATGGAAGGAGGGTTGCCGACATGATGGATATAAGGTAGTTCCGTGTTTGACAAGGAGCCCTGGGAACTAGGAGGTGGGGGTTTAGTGAGGCATACCTTTCTAAGCGGAGTCCCACACACGGAGTGGTACGTACGACCATCCCGTGCTTTAGTAATCAAATGTAATGAGCAACACTTGAGGAAACTTTAATAACCAAATGCATTAGAACACAACTATGAACAAAAAATCTCTTTATTCGTAAAACATATATATATAAGACGACTATTCAATGACCAAGTCATCATTCTCAGCTCTTCTTTTCACGTTTTGACCATCTTCAGCGTTCTCCAAGATCTCCTGACTTATCCATGTGTAACATTTTCCTGTGAGGAAAACTCAAAAAACGTTTATACAATAACAAACCTCGAAATTTGGATTAGTCCACCATTCAATAAAAAATTGCCTTTATCCTCAAGAGACGTTGACTCCTGTAATGCAAGATTTCCAGTAGAAATTTAAAACTTCATCCAAGATAAAGAAAGTCTTCTCGAAGACATTATTTTTCACAATCCCAAAATAACCTATCCTAACCTTAACTTAACTCAAATGGCATGTATTAATTTTTATTTTGTTTCAATAAACCTACTTGAATTTTAAAATTTATTGAGTATTGGCAATTTAAAAACTGTCTAACTCCAATACAAAAACTGTCACCCAATATATGTAGTAATCTATTAAACTACTATATCATGTCATGTGTCAAAGGGAACTCCATGTCTGCTTATACAGGTCAAGTACTCAGGCTGGGAATGTTAATCAGTAAATGAGGGATTGTCAAGATCAGAACTAATATCATGTATTAAGACACTATCAAATCAAATAACAGATGCTAGGTTTATTGATATCAACATTAGTCAAAGCATTTACAGATTTAGTAGTCATGAAATATGTAATTATTCTGAATTTATATTATGTTATACAGATATAGCCTAAGTTTCATTTAATTTTAAAATAATGTAATTTTCCGTTATCATTAATACTTGTTGCTTAATTTATAGGTAAATAAGATTTATTAATAGTTTTAATTAAAAATAAAACTGTTTTAATAGAAATTAAAATAAATAAATATATTAAAATGTTAATTCCATTAACAGACAAAGGAATGTTTATGTTAATTTTATAAAAATCAAAGTAGTTTCTACCAATAACACAAACGTATTTCCGTAACTATAACTGTTTGAGAAAAAGCATATTCACATTTTAACTGGCTATATCACATATACATCTTACAATATAAGTCTAAATACTACTAAAATATTTTAAAACATATTACGTATACTGAAATTTTCTCTAGATATGAATGAAAATTTTGTAGTAAATCTAGATAAATAATCACTGATATATTTCAAAATTTATCAGAAAATGTAACAGAATTGTGAATTTTATGATGTCACATTTCTGTATCTTGGATTAGAGGTCTTTACATTACATAGGTATTGTCTTGTATTGGATGTAGAATGATAGTTTAATTATTAGAAAAGCCAGATGGACTATGAAAAAATATAAAATTAACACACCTGCTGTTAGACATTTTAATAGTTGATTTGGGGCCGGTAATGAATCAGGTAATTGATCTTGAAAGTTTAAAAGAACTGTCATATGAGAGATTTTAGAAGAAACAAAGTAAAAAAAATATAATAAAATATTTTAATACAAAGATTAATAAAAACAAAACTACTGAATACAGTTGAACACTAGTGACCTGTTCGCTGGAGCTACATAGATAAATAGATTAAAAGATAGCCTTATTTTAAGGGCCACCAAATCCTCTCTTCCCCTTAACCCTATAAACAAACAATCCACAAATGAAAATCAATACAATGAGGTAAAAACTAAATTAAAATGCAATATAAATTATTATTACTTAATACAAAATGGTGATAAGACAAAAATGTAAAAACATAAATTACAAATTATTCAGAAGAGAGACCGAGATAGATAGATACTAAATTTATTTAGTTTTGGGGCGAAATTAGGACCATTCCACCAAACCCAATAACGCAAGGAATTACAAAGTTCATAAAATAGACTTGTACACTTTATAAAACAATGTACACTTGAATAATAATAATAATAATAGTAATAATAATTATTAAGACAATAAAGGTAATAGCAATAGAACAAAAATCAAAAACAAAGTAATGCTTACAGATTATTTACAATTTTATTTTAAAAGAAATTGTTGTTTCTAATAAACATTCATACTACTAAAACAATAAACATACTTCTGAAGAAGACTTCAAACGTTCTTTCAGATCGTTCTTTCTCCCACCACAATACATACAACATGCACAGTTTTTAAAATTACAAGTAGAATAATGAAACGGTTGGAACACAAAAACATCTGTTATCTTAGTTACGCTCCGTTATTTTATTAAGGATTTTTAGATAATTTTTTTTTAAATCCGCTCTAAAATCCCATTTCATTTAAAGATTAAAGTTCTTAATGTTAGAAACAGAATAAATCCATTCTCTTATGTGAAAATCTGAAATAAAATTCAAACACATGGCTTCATATATATATATATATATATATATATATATATATATATATATATATATATATATAGTATATATATATATATATATATATATATATATATATATATATATATATATATTATTAAAATTAAGTAGTATTTAAAATTTTATTTTTGGTTTTGGTTTACTTTATATTTTTGGAATATTCGTAGACGAAAATAAGTAATCTAACCTATAACACAAATTCACAAAAATTAGGTAAAATGAAAACATTTTATGAACGTACATTCACAATTACAAACAAAGAATTTAAAAAATGTTTTTGATATTTTGTTATGATTATTACAGTTAATATAAACATTTATAAATTTCTACAACCATTTACCTGCCACACCTCTTTACTGATTTTATCATAAATGGAATCATTCTATTATATCTATTCGTATTAAAAAATGTTTATTTATTAGGATAAATAATTTATACGTTTTGTTTAACGTTCACTTTTACCCCACACATAGGTTCAAAATCTAATCTCGCTATGGTAAAGAGTGTCTCCATAGCTAACAAGCAAAGCAATTGTAATAATAATATAGTCTGCCATTTTAGAATTAATAAATGAAAAATCACAATGGACTGACAGACAGAAGAGATCTTTATATAATCCTAGAACCCGAAAATGAATAGATACATCGAACACGTGACATTAATATTTTCACTCTATCACTACAATTCCCTTGTATCTTACACTGAAATTTGTAATTTTAAAGTGATGACATAATTTGATAAATCAATTATTTAATTCATTTTCCCAGATTATCATCATTACAATTATACCTTGTTAATCTACTTCCTATTAAAACGTTATGAGTAATCTCCTCAAAACATAACAAATCTAATAAAAACTGATATTTTTAACAAATGAAATATATCTCAACACTATATAGTTTCAATTACTCCTCAGTTGTAATCAGCACAAAAGACCTTGAAAAAAGTTCCTAAATTTATTTGGACAAGAACATTGTTGAGAACGTAATCTCAATTTTTTCCCTACCATTTATTACAGTTCTCTATAAGGTATATGATATACTTTGGTAGCTTTATTTTATAGGAGTTTGTGTTAATGTTTCTTACATCCATTTTTATTTACACCGCACCCGCATGTAAACCCAAATTTTAATCACATCACTTCGTTTCATTTCAATGTCACCCCACTTTGTATTTAATGATGTCATCTGAACATCAAAAACACCCATATTATCCAAGTTCAGCCTATTACGTTCATGAACAATATTTTTCAAGCCTACAAAATCATCTTTCCCTCACAGCCAACACATGAGTACTCAAAGTACCACTATAATACAAAATTACTACATCTAAAGCTCTCATATATCTCCCTCGTTATATACTCATATTGTATATAACATCTAACCTTATTATTTACCCTCCAATCTAAACATAAAACCTCCTTCATACATTGAAAAATAAAATCCACCTTCCATTACCCACACACATTCGACCAGCAATTTGAACCAAACCTACAAAAAGTCCTTTGTTCCTATAATTACACATGCAGTCAGTGATTTTTTTCAGGTGCTGTGAAACCGGAAAAGGTAAACCTCGTCCAATCATCTGGTCTGTTCTAGTCTCGTAGGGGTCTGTTTCGTTATGTAATTGAAACGACAGTATTACTGAGAAATATGGAGGAAGTTTTCAAAAAATAGCATTTCATTTACTCAAATATAACAACAATTTTATTAATATATTAACTCTATTAACATTTAAATTTAAAATCACGTACAAATCAATTAAAAATATATTAAAATATGTAAAGTGTTTGATTTAATAAACTATTTTTAAAGTTGTATCGCTTTTATGTGATAATTTCTGCAAAGATGAGTTTTGAAGTAGCAACACGTTGCTCCTTATTTTATTATTCTGTAATTATATTCGTGAAGATAAATAATTATAAATTAATATCCATCGGCCCACTCACAACCGAAAGTAAATTTTCTATAATCATGGAAATAAATTATTTTCAATATTATCTAAACAATATTCTTAGACATATACTTAAAATCAATTATCGTCTTTTTTAAATCTACTTGAAAAGGCGCCATTAATCCATAAATGTCATAGGTGCTACTTGAAACTATAAATGGAATTAACTAGTAAAATAAACTAACGCAGACGTCTCAATATGATCAATTGTTAATCAAACCTTTAAACGACTGAAAAAAATATCTTTATAAATAATTGTAATGATTTGCATCGTATTCCATAAAATATACATTTTGCAACTCTACTGTAATTGTTTAATTAAATATTTAAAAATGACATACATTAATATACCTTAAAGAAAGAATTTGAAATACCTAAAAGAACACATGTTCTTCGAGCTTTGATTGGTGCACATTTCATTATCCCGTTATTTGATCTCACAATAAACCACCTCTGACCACTATAATTTTTCAATATTGTATTTAGCTAAATATAATCGCATACAAATGATATGAAAATATAAAGAGAAGATTATATATATTATGTATTACTTTGTTGTAATACATTAAATTACATTAATGACCCAAGAAGTGTATTTTAGTGGAATTTTAAATCCATCCTTACTCTTCAGGTTTTTATAAAATCAATCAACGTACAAGTTAAAAAGTAAAAGGTAAGGGATAAATATTTTGTTTCATTAAATCGTTTTATCCTGTTGTTTTACCGACGTAAAAGATGCTATTTCCCTGCAGATTGTAAACTCAACTGTTAAACTGATCCTGTGTTTGATGGTTTTGTCGCTATTCCAATCCATGTTTTACTTCAAAGCTATATACTCACAGAATTATGCTGACTGAACTTGATGTAGAAATTTACATTCGGACTACCGAAATCAAAGCCAAAGCTTTTAGATAATTGAACCCCAATTCACGCTGTCTATTTTATGTAATGAAAAGAGCTTTTCGTCCATTTATCACATTATTTAACATAAGCGATTCTCCATTTGGTGTACATAAATAGCCATTTATATATTTTATGAACACCACGAATAAAACTGTATTGAAAATGTGTAATGGCTGATGGCAAGGATATATGTGCTCTGGATAAATATTTCCTGATCCAAATGTTTTAATACATGAGATTTCAAGACTTTGGTTTACACATTTCAACAATACTTTATTGTTTTATTATAATCGGTTTCATAAATATTTATTTAATGACTTTCCATGTCGGTGTCTATAGTTCATTTTTATTTAAAAAAAACACAATATCAACACTTATGTCTAGAGGTTCATTTTTATTTTTTTAAACACAATATCAAAACTTATGTCTAGAGGTTTTTTTTTATTTAAAAACCACAATATCAACACTTATGACTAGAGGTTCACTTTTAATAACAAACCACAATATCAACACTTATGTCTAGAGGTTCATTTTTATTTAAAAACCACAATATCAACACTTATGACTAGAGGTTCACTTTTAATAACAAACCACAATATCAACACTTAAGTTATGTCTAGAGGTTCATTTTATTAAAAACTGTTCTACTACTATGCCAATCCCCAAACCGTAATATAAGGTATCATGAAGAGTCATTAAATGTTGTTGGGAGAATCTAAAAATTTCACAGAAATATATTATTTCTTTCAAGGTTAAAATAAAGCAAAAGCTTAAAGTTTCAAATATTTTATTAATATAAATGAGCTACAATTGTTTCGCCTTGCGGCATCATCGGGCAACTCCCGATGATGCCGCAATGCCCGATGATGCCGCAAGGCGAAACAATTGTAGCTCATTTATATTATTAAAATATATGAAACTTTAAGCTTTTGCTTTATTTTATCCTTGAATATACATTTTCAACAAGAAATATCTGCTATTACATTAAAGTTTATTATTTCTTTGTTACAGCGAAACAGAATTTTATTAAATAGAAATAACAAGTTTACGTGCACAATTGTAATATTAGACTATTTTATTTATTTCATGATAATAATTTTATTTTCCTCATTGCCATTCAATTGTCCAATATAAGTCATAAACAAAATCAAATAATTATTTTCGCATTGATTGTACCACATTTTATACAAGTTTGTATTATATGTTGAAATGGGAGCTCGTAGATTCTTAATAGAAACCCTTAAGGAAATACATAGGATATAAATCTCAAGGAGGTGCTTCGTGACTTGTGACTAAAAGGAATGGATTATATAACGTTTCTGCAAGTAGTTATTTATTCATACACTTTTAATACTTGGATTGGTAAATTAATTCAAATAAATTAAGTAATACTTTTGTTTCCTCAAACGTGTAGAAATAAATTATACCAAACAAGCTACAGTTTGGGTATGTAATGCTAGGTTAACTTGGAAGCTAGCCAAACACTGTTTGCTTTACTTCCGCTCTTGAGTTAGGAAAAGTTATGTGGTTTGACTGAAAACATCTGGTCAAGAAGATTCTACGCATTCTACACACTTTTTTCGCTTATAAACACATTAGTTTCTTCCACATCAATGTTCTGTTAATGGCTCGTTGATTGGGTTATAAGAGAGCTGAGTTTTAAGAAGAAATAAATTGCTAAACAAATACTCTTTGCGTATTTGTTTCTCACATACAATATATTATGTTGGAGTAATAATTCGAATTTAAATTTTAAACCGTTTTGGAAACCAATTTTAATGATATTAAAAGTTTTATAACAACAACAATAAGTAGGGCCTACCATTTGTATTTTCCTGGGAAAAATAAACTTTAACCTAACTTATTTATTTCTACTATTTAATGATCTACTGGAGTAAGAAAAATTAACTCTACGGTAATTCTATCTGGATTACGTTCAGTTCATGAATTCTTTAAAGGAACCTCAATCACTTTCATTTTCCTGTTTTGATCAAAGCAAAGTAAAACACTTTCAATCCTAAGCTTCAATGATCGTAATGGTTGCAAAATATCGTAAGCTATATAACCACGTAAAACTTCAAAACTTGTTATTGAGGAGATACACACATTACAAATAATACTAATGAAAACTTGTATTAAAGGAAAATAATAATTGTCCAATCCTACAAATTTCAATACTAATTATATAATTATAATAAAGTTTTAGATGTAACTAATCAATACATATCTTAAAAGATATGTCTTTACTTTATTGTCAAATCTACGTGAAACTAAAGTGTCTCTTGCAATTGATTAGTAACACATTATCGACAGAATAATTTGACATTTAATAAGTTGTATGTATTTAAAACCATTACACTAGTACTTGGTCGTGTGAGATACGTTTACTTATAAATATATTATATTGTGAATTTCTTTCAGAAATAGAGATTGTTTAGTAAATTTAGGAACCGATGCTATAAAATGTAACTATAAAGAACTACTTTTTTTTCCCTAATAAGAGCAATTACTTGCTACAAAATACGTTTGTAAATTTTCAAATGGTAAGAGTATGAAATTGTTTTTGTTTTCTGTTGTTTTTCAGAAGAATCTCCTTTTCTATAGATTCTACATTATGTAATAAAAATTAATTGATTTCGGTTTAGTGAGTTGCACATGTTTGTGCTCAGGTCGACCTCGTCAAGAGACAAACCTGATCTAAAAATACAATTAAACACTTCGAGGACTATTACATCAGTAATTCAGCTAGCTGAAACCATTGACGTGTTGAGTTCTACTTGTATTTTAGTTGTTTAAGAAACAGAACGAACAACTGCAACAAACAATAAATAACTAGTTCTCGAAGTGTGGAATACCGCTTTAGAATTTGTCGCCTACCGCCAATTTTTTAATATTATACAACATATACTATTTAATTACATGCACGAATATATCTTAATATATCTTAAATAATATTTATTTCATATATATTTGCAAATTTAAGCGTTTTCTATTTTATGACTACCTGTGTATTTATATTTTCCTCTACCCTTTACAAAACTTCAAACACTATCTAAAAACATATTACAGCATTAAAACTGGAGCAGATGTTAAACAATGTGAAATTTTAGGGATTTAAAAATTATAGCGACAAGTAATAAGATTGTATTAACGGAAAACAATATTTATGATCAACCTCCATCTTACTATTGCAAAAAATAAATAGCGACAATTACAATGAAACATAAGACATTAAATATATTGTTTCGGTTAAAACTTATTTAGTTTTTGTTATACAGAAATAATACAACGAAAATTATAAAAAATGAATTGATTATCTTTATTATTGTGTAGCTCACCATTCATGACGTAAATGATATTTTGTTTCAGATATTTGACATTTAAACTAAATCCAAATTTCTTCAAAAGTTTGAACATTCTTCCTTATAATTTCAAGTATTCTAAACTAATAATCCTAAATAAAATTAACAATTTAATCATAACAAACAATTTAATCTTTAGTTTAAAATTTTCTGTATAGATTCTGATTTTTCACTTCCTAAAAAGAGAAAACTTATCTGCTATTCACCGTGTTTAAAATAGCAAAACTCTACAGAATACAGAAAAGATTTTTTCATATTTTTTAAATGAAAATTTTAACCAAATAGATGTTCAAGTCTAAAGTGTTAAAATCTCTACTTATTATGCCGAGTGTGTCTCTAATTTAATACAGTAGGCTACAAGCTACGTATGAATACTTGCAACTGAACAAAAGAAGAACACCAATCAACCTAAATCTATGACGTATAAACCTTTTTGCATTGATGTGAATTTTGTAAATTTACATAATAAATCGTTATTTTAAATTTACAATATCATATTGTCAGGATATTATAGATTTAGTTATATATAGAGTTTTGAATAATGTATGATAATTTTGTCTGTCTTATTTTTAAAGTTTGATGCACTCTTCGTGATAAAAGGGCCCTTTAAAGGTGTGTACACGTCTATTCAATTTACTTATGTGGAAAGGAAAAATATATCATGAAATATTTTTCAACTCTTACTTTACTGAATAAAATTGGTACATCCACCGTTTAGACCAAAATACTGATAATCTCAAATTAAAGGAACTACGTACAACTGCGAACAAAAAAGAATATGCACGAAATTCATAAAGATTTCTTAAAAAAAAAAAAATTTACAATATTTTTTTTGTTTGGCAAAAAAAATACAAAAATTACAGGTTTATTGTATGGAATTTTTTTTTTTTTTATTTGTAGGTACTTTTTTCGAGTACATAAAACATAAAAGCAATTTTATATTTTTAAACGTAGAAAAGATAATAAAAAATTTATATATATTTTTTTTATTTGGTCCACACTTGATATGTAAAACAATGAACTATTCAGTTGTAAAAGCTAATGGTTTAAAGAATACACTTAATTTGATTTACAGTTATAAGCAACTGTCACTAGTTCATGAAATTATTTATTTACTTTACTCCCATAGGTGGTCCAAGCTAGATATTTGAGGTACATACAGACCCTATTATGAAACTAACACAGGAAAGTAAAAAACCGATAGTTTTTAAAAGGATTAAGTTATAGTAGAAATCAAAAAGTCCATAAAAGACAAAATGGCCTTCATATTCACGTAAATTAGGAAATGGCACGAAACCAGGTGATCCCTCATTTTGGTAATTTTCATGAATGTTTGGAGCTCTAAATAGAATTTTTAAACGCCACCAAATTTCTAACTGATAAATTGAAAACTATACAACAAAATATATTTACTTTGTTACATTGATAATACAAAAAATAGTTATGTAGCTCTGTTACGGTAAGTATATAATCTTATTTAATGTAGCAGCAGATATTTCTCGTTGAAACTACCATATTAAATGGAGACCCCATTTTGAACTCAGTTCATATATTTGATCCTAAATTGAATGTTAAACTCTTACTTATAGAAAATAAAAGCAATAGATTAAATAATTTAGATTGTTTAGAAATTAATAGATCTATTTCACTTAAACATATTTTTAACATAAATGACCAAATTGTATTAAATTCGTCACCTCTTCTAAAACCCACCCTAATATAATTCATCAACCTTCCTCTACCTGCTAGGTCATTCCCCCTACCCTTCCCAATTTCTCTTATTGTATTTCAATTTCCTGTTACTTATTTATGTATAAATAGTTGTCAATACTTGGTAACTATCAGTTGCCCGATGATGCCGCAAAGCGAAACAATTGTAGCTCATTTATATTAATAAAATAATTTTGAAACTTTAGCTTTATTGCTTTATTTAATCCTTTAAGTAGATAATGTTTAAATCACCTTTTTTTTTTTTTACAAACGCTGAAATTATTAAAGTTAACATTTTGAAAAAAGTTCATGTCTAAACCGATTTTGATCAACCTAATTTTATGATTGTTTAAAAAAGTTATTGAGTCTTAACCATATCTTTTGCAAGTACGTTTCATCGATATTTCTTAAGGACTATTTAATTGTAGTAAATCTTTGCCCTTTAATCTAGTAACGAATGTGAAAATAATTTATTTTAAAATCTCATGTCAATTCAAAAAAACAAAACATAATGACTTGGCACGAGAGAATACAGGTCGTAAGCAATGCACGAAGAGGTTTTTCTTGCGAATAATGAATACATATATATATATATATATATATATATATATATATATATATATATATATATATATATATATATATATTGTTCTAACATACAATATATTTCAAGCTTTACGGTTTTTCTAATAGTTTCCCCTCCCGTTTTACCTTGTTTAAGGCAATCGTAAGAAGTAAACACAGAACTTTTCAATACCTACTTAAATCTTAAATTTTAAATTATAATTCGACATGTTATGAATTTTAACATTTTAAGTGTGATACAAAACTATAAACCAAATGTTTCATTAATTTTTATTAATATGATTTCTGAACCAACTAATTCTATTTTTCAGAAATTTAAAGGTGAATTTATTTTTTCACAATTTCCTATTAGGTTTTGGTTTTGGTTTTCATGTTCGAAAGTTGTATATTGTAAAAATAATTTAGAATGTCTATCTCCTTAATGTTGAATTTTTTAAACAAGTGTCAAGAACAAACTCTTCTGTTTTCAAAAGTGTTTGAGGCGTTAAGAAACTTTCTATACTCGTTGTATGTATTTATTCTTTTATCTTCCAGCCAGAGTTAGAAATCCAATTCCAAAAGTTAAGCTTTCAACTCAATTTACGGTCGCTTCCGAAATAATTTTGATTACTGTTAGTTAAAATAGAAACCAAAAGGTGTTGAAAAATTAAAACTATTTCATTTCTCCATTATTACCCAATTGTTTTATATATTTCTTAACTATTTCACACAGTTTATTCTAAGTCTTAATAAACATGGTAATTTTTAAATTACTTTTCCATATTTACTAAATTCATCTTCCAATAGTAGTGTAAACACTTGCTCCGGTAAAAATGTTTTTAAATATTATTTTGGAGAATAAAATTTTAAAAAAAATCAAATCAGATTCGTTATTATACGCTTAGATATTACATCACCATAAAAATATATGAAAGGAAACAGCTTCAAAATCTATTTGTCTTAGTTTAGTTTAAACCGAACATTAATATATTGTTTTTGATATTTCAATTCATGTCTACTAGGTTTCAATAATATGAAGGTCATAATATTGTGCTATAATAAAGACGCTTATAAAATTGTATTTAGCTGCCAAAAGCAATACATACAGAGAAAAGTAAATTAAGTAGAGTAGGATTAATGTGAAATTTCTATTTCCATTCTTAGGATATAAGTGGAATGGTTCTTCAATAAGACACAAAGATAGTTCACGTGTTCGTAAACGACCTTTTTTTAAAGTTTATGTTTACGAAGCACTAAACAAGCTACTCCAACGCTCAGGGTTTTATAGCTACTATACCATTAAAACGTATAAAAATCGTACGTTATGCCGGAGTGCTAGACGTGCTTTAATGTTATATTACCGCGCATTTCTAGTAAATGGATAAAATAGAAAATTAAATAACGTTTTCAAAATTTGGTAATACAATTTTATTTACATGCATTTATAGACGCGTGTAAATTTATTTTGCCTTTAAATTTGAAACGTTACAAATATCAACGTAATAACTATATAATTCATAGTCCTAAAAGGATTGAATATTAATTTCATTTTAATTGCATTTGTAACCAAATTTAATAAAGACGCAATTATCCACTGAAATTATCTAGTTTCAGTTAGCACAAACCATAAACAGATTGACATTTAAATATTAACAAATCTGATAATCTATTAACAATTGGTTATTTCAATCAATGCTAGGAAATTACGTGATACATAAATAAGTTGAAATCGATTACAGAGCGAGTGTTAAAAGCAAACATTTAATGTGTGGCTTATACATCACTTCATATCTACTTTATTACTAAAAAATGAAGATGAATAAGAACTCACAGCTTTATATTTAGAAAACTTAATTCTTATCGCTAGCCTTAAGGTGATCTAATAGGTTTAATTCTTTCTGGCACACTATTTACAGTAAAATGTATGTGTGACAGAATTGAAGAAGTATTTAAAAATGGAAGGAACTTGTTAAGTTAACTTTGAGTTAAAATGTCACGTTTTAAGAAAAAAGCAATTATAAATAAATTATTTTAATTACAGTATGCGTCAAAATATACAGCACTGAAATTGTAAGATTTTATTTGCATAGTTTTACCAACATATACAAGTAAAACGAAGCAAAATTGGTTAGACTCGGGTAATAACATGTTCAATATGACGTCCGTTCAGTTTTAGTCAACACTTGTGCCGTTTTTGAAGATTTTGCATCATTTTGGTGATGAGGGGTTGATTCATGCTCCTTATACAAATGGTTATTACTTCCTGGAGTTGGACGATGATAGCTGATGGGTCATCACAGAAAATCTTCTCCTTCAACATTCCCCAGACTAGGCGTCAGGTGGTGTTAGATCGGGGTAGTGGGCTGGGTGAGGAAAGTTTGTTCTAAGGGAGATGAGGCGGTTGCCAAAAGTTTCTTGAAGGAAAGCAATATTGGTTAAGGTAGTGTGGCTGGTTGCGCCATCTTGTTGGAACCAATGTGAACGAAAAGACAGGTTTCGGGCACGACAAAATCTCCTGAGGTCTCCTATAAAACGATCAAGAATGACCCTATATCACAGTGCACCATCACAATCAAACAGAGCAGCAGCAGCAGCGTACTCAGGGATGGCGGCTACACCGTGGAACTGGTCACTCCACTTTCTCAGCTTCAAGGCGTTCACATCAAAGAAGGCTTGCTTGGCAGCCGGCGCTTTCGCGTAGCTTAGTTGCATGCATTCTCACCCCTCAGGGTGTATCGTCCATGATGGCGGCGGATACTTGTAACTGTTTTAGAATGGCATAAACAATGCTAAAATATTCAACACTCTACAGGTCCTGTATTACAAGAACTTGCTCTTTATAAAACGCAACACTCATAAAGTCCTATATTATTTACTTATAAATCACCTCTAAATTATTTTACAGGGAATGTTGTTTATGAAACAGAACTTCTAATTTTTACATGTAATGCAGAAACATTAGTACAGGACCTGTAACTTTTATGGAACAAGGCCCAGCTGGTTACTAAAATAGTTACATAACTAGACCACACGATTTTCTTAGTTCTGTATATGTTTAAGCCAATATATCAATAAATAAGGATTTTATAATTATGAATTACCTGGTGTTTTAGACATAAGCCCAGAGAGATTATACTAGTGGGATGATACTGGTGAGAAATTCGGCATTTTTACTCACGAACAGCGGTCTTACCAATTCCGAAAGTTTTTGCGAAACATATTCGATTTCCATTGTTATAACTTTAGAACTAACTTTCATGATTTTGGTTTCGTGTTTTAAACTATATCACGATTTAGTGACGCAAATTAGTTAACGTGACCATATTCACTTAATTAAACATGAAGAGAGAGGCCAACTAAACTGTTCTGGCATCTCCAGTTTGTACCACACCCGATCAGCTGTTGGCTTATCATCTGTATAACTTTGTAGAAAAATTTACTCCTTATTCCGTTTGACTATGCTAGGATGCATTACGGGTTGCCTAGAGAGGCAGATCCAAGGATACGTCACGTTACTATAATACTTTTGGGAAGTACAAAATTGTGAAGTCCAAGAATTTGGATATTTACTAGGTCCTTGAGGTTTTGCTCGTAAAATGAGTTTAATGGTATTTTGAAGTTTACAAAATATTAGGAGTACTGAATGGTTGTTTACAAATGTTTTTGTGTAAAGGGAATTTTGATTCATTGACATATTGATAGAAGAAGTCGTTTGTACAGTAATTAAGCGTCAAGCACAAGATCGGATATATTCAATTAATACTACAATATTTTTTTGTTATGAAGTCTAGATATAAATAAATTGAATTTAAATGATATTAATTTGTTTTGCATCCAAACAAATATTTTGCACTCCAACTCCAAATTCTACCTAAAATATAACTTCATTTGTTCATTACATTGCATTAGCATATTCTGAAGAGCACAGTCAGACTATAAATTCCAAATCTCAATTTTTTTTTCATCCGACTTTAAAAATAACTATGGATTTTTCATATAATTCACTAAAAAAAGGTTTTCTTGTTTTGTTTTTTTGTAAAATGTCTAGTTTTATAGTTGTTTCAATTTAAAAGCTTTAAATAGCTGCCATTTAGAAGCAAGTTTGGTTACAATAATGAAACCTAACATACTAACTGAAACTAACATAGCAACAATTCACCCGAATTGGGTTTAAAGCTGTAGACCTGTTTTTGTTTTAAAAAACACATAAGGTCGGAAAGACGGACAACGAAACCAGATTAAACCTCCGGTTGTATTAGGTATTTGTCTTCTTTTTAGTGAGGGAACCATACTCTGATGTTCGTAAGGAGAGTTCGAAAACACAATGTGTATTATGTTACATGCATAAAAAGTAAATCGCTATGTAGCCTACATTCATGAATTGATACATACATTGATGAAAATTTAACAATATTATGTTTGAATAAATTTGACTATAACAAAGTATAAAGTTCTTAAACAAATTCTCTATTTTTCCAATTATAACCTAGAGCTATGAAATACAATGATCATCAACTGTGTTACAAAATGAATACTTAGCATAATATATGAGTTAAAAAATTAAATTTACATAATTATGATTTACAATATGAAAACAAAATATAAATTAAAATGTCTGTTTGAGATATTAGCTAGGAGTTTGATTATTGAAATCGTGATGTGTTTAAATAATTTTTTTTTGAGAAATACGATGTTTTCAAAACTTTTTGAATCGGTGAAATTTTTGATAAAATAAGAAAATCTTAACGTTGTTGTTGAATTGAAAATTATCAAAGAAATATATTTTAATATTACTAAATAAGGGAATATTAAATAAGTTAAAATTTGTGTCCAATATCGACCTTTATCGGAAAACCTGCATTTTTTCTCTGATGCCTCCCTAAGTAATGATATATTAACATGTAGTCTGATTTTGATAACCTCAATGAGTTCCACCATTATTTTGCAGCTTATGATTTGTTTGAGTCCTACTCAAATTTTTGTCAGAAGTAAATAATTCACAATTATTGACAAAACTGTACAACATTTTAAATCGACAATAATAATAGACTCCAATTTCCATAACGTGACGATGTTTTAATAACAAGTCAATGTGCACAAACTGTAGATGACACGAAAAACTTAGTCATTGAAACGTCATCTCGTAAGCATATTTTCTGGTTTGGGAACTAAATTCTCAGACTTGATTTTCATGAACATTAACAGCTATTGTATATTTGTTTTACATATAACAATAAATTACCTTTTATGGTCCATCTTGTGACTTCAGTCGATTTCTACGTTATAACATGTTTCAGAGTAGTAAATCCATCATTAGATATATGTTTAATTGTTCACTCACAACAGCTAGTCGTATATTATAATGTTTACAACAACACTAACACTAACACAAAAATAACTAAAACAATAATGTCTTCCACTAGGTGTGCACACCCAGGCATATCCGCTAAAGTACTGTTGGTATAAGTGATGAGTCCAACTGATCTTTATCTCTGTTAACCTTCGATAAACGATTGGGACTGGAATGAAAGCTGATCGTTCAAAATATCGTCTGGTTAATTTTTTGACAGTACAGGGTGTACACCTAGTGAAAGACATTATTTTTTGATTAATATTTATGTGAGTGTAAGTGTTATTGTAAACATTTTAATGTACGACGAGCTCTTCCGAGTGGACAATTAAACGGATATCTGATGATGGATTTACGACTCTGAAACATGTCATAACGTAGAAAATGACTGAAGTCATAAGACGGACCATACAAGGTAATTTATTATTATAAGATTTAAAATCCATCAGTATTTATTTGCTTACCTAAATATGACATCAAAGTTGTTACAGGTGTAGTTAAGACGTATAATCAGTATTTTACTGTTTAAAGATGGGACTGATTTCGTTTTATAAATCTGTCTATTTAGTGATAGGAATAACTAAGATGTATTTGTTGATAATATTTTAAAAATTGCGTAATAAATATAATATTACTAAGTCTTTTAGCTAAAAATGTAAAATGAAAGACCGCGCACAATTAGGTAAACACTATAATGTAATTTAAACACCGAGTATGAAAATTATGACCAATTTAATTAAATTCAAATGTAAAATATTTTAGAATTTAATTGTCTTAAAATTATTTTACTATAAAAAAAAGTACATTTCCGTGTTCAGAACGCAATTTCTTTTAATTTGACATAGAATATTAAACTATTATAATCTTCTTTTCTCTACTCTCCAAATTTGCCAATAAATAATCATTATTTTCATTTTGTAAAATTTATATTTTTTGGTTTTGAGTTAATTAGGATATAAAATTTCGTAAAGTCTTACCTTAATTTCAAAATAGTTACAATTCTGCTACCGACTCTAGACAAACGATCTTCGTTTTTCCTCCGAATCCTAAGGAGGGGATAAACCTAAATTAATTAGGATTATGTGCATCAAGTTTATGTTTTCAAGAAAACCAGTAATATTGTTTTCCTTCAATGCAAGAATAAAATCACCTAAATACAGCGCGTGTTAACTTTACATCACGGATATGAGCGACAAGCAATTAGTATCCCATCACTTACACAACAAAAGGTAATGAATGTTTAATTCATGATTTCCCAGTGACCTTTCCAAGGTTAAATTAAAGTACACAGAGCGCACACGTCTCTTACCTGCAACTTACATTTCCATCTTTGTCATTAAGACAGTGTGGGAAGCCTTGGATTTTATCAAGTTGTATTGTGATTTTAATAATGCAGTGCAAAAGGTAAGTCTAGTAATAATTGAATAATCAAACTTATGTCAACAGGCCTATATCTAAATGACGGCAAATGTGAATATACTATTTCACTTTTTCATAGCTTATATTATTTTCGTTAATAATATATATCCATCTAAAATATTCTACAGTTAGTCTGTGTCGATTACCTATTTTTTATTTTATTTTCTCATATTATATAGATGAGTCAAATCAATAAACTATATCAATGAAATTCCTTTTCTATGACAAATATATGTTTGCAGATTCTTTCTGTCCTTTACGAATAAAAAGTGAACCGAGTTTCATGAAATTTGACATGTGTTTTTTTTACTTTTCATCAATTTTTGTAATTTACTCCAGAATTTATTTTAATGTAAAAATTATTTATTTATTATTATTTTCTTAACTATAATTTTATTATAACTTTTTATTTTTTAAAACCGAATTCTCAAAATCGGTTTTAACGATTTTGAATATTTCATTCTAAAAAATATTTTTCAAAGACCGAAACTGAACGTGTTGGTTTATGTCTCAAAAAAATTACAGTTTGGGGGTTATTGGTTTAAAACGTGGATCTGAACTATGAGCAAACATTTGTAACCGATTTTGACAAAATATTTATTGCCCATAGATTTTCTGATTTTGACCAAAAATTTAGAAACCTGCATTTTTTGGAGAAAGAGCTACAAAATTGTTTTGATTGGATCCTTATTGGCTATATTTGAGCAAAATTATATGAACATTAATGATAAAAACATATTTTTATGTTTCTTCTTCTGACAGCTACCCTCAAAAAGGTTCCGAAATATGACCATAATATACTTTCTATCAAATTTGATCAAAATCGGTCCACACGTTTCAGTTGTATAAAGCTGAAAATGTGTTAGGCGACAGAGAGACATCACTCTAACAAACACTTTTTGACTCAGAGGACTTCAAAATGGATATATCTACAATCTACTATAGCCTACATCCTTTACCCCTCGCACAAATATTTCTATACTAGCCTACGAACATCTGTTTCTTAAAATGAAAATGTGGCCTTTTTTCGGTCCCTAGGTTTCATAAACGGATAATGCCATTGTAAATAAATTTAATTTAGATTTAAATCAGTAGGTAGAAACATAAAACTAACACAAATTTAAAATTACGAATATATCATAACACTGTATTTATAGATGAATAAGAATCTATGTCATATGAACAGACAATTAACTGTCGTAAACATTTTGTAATAGTTAGGAATCAAAAATTGAAGTGTACTTCCAAATTCTCATTTACCAGCCTATAATTGCAAATATGAGGTTTAATGAAATAAAATGGTCTCTCTTGACGTACTTTTCTTCTCTACCGACCCTGGTGCTATTCAAATATTTAATTTGTTTATTTTCTGCACTTTTCTTATTATTATTCTTCTTTTTTTAATCGATGATGAGTGAGAAGTTTTCTCCTTTAAACAACAAGGAAAAATGCCATGTGTTTGCAAAATATTGTCTAGAGACTGTACTGCGGAACGACAACATTGTGCTGCTTTATTATCCCAGTTGTAGTGCGTACACTTTAAGACATAAATATCTCAAAAATGTTCAGGTCGGAAAAATCTCACAACACTTTTAAAATGCCTACAACTGTATTTTCACGATTGTCAATGTTGACTCTACATCAACGTACCAAAACTATAAAAAAGATAATCTTACGAATCGTTCTGCAGTCAGATGTACTTTGAACTAATATTTTATCTAATTTAGATTTTTTATTAAAATACACAATTGAATGTTCTTTTTTTTAACATTGTATCTATGATAATCGTAATGACTCTAAATATTTGAATAATGTTTTTTTGTTGTTTTATTAAAGTTAAGTACAAACTTGTGCAATATTTTTCAGTTTAAATTATGTTTTTTTTTACTTCTTATTTATAATTTTATTTACATCTTAAAGAGTTTTTTGTACAAATTTGAAACACTTGTTTATCAATTTCTATAAGTTGAAGTTTAAGATATTTATTTACCATTTCATATATCGAAAAAAAAATAGATGTAAACAATATGACAAAACACCACATTCTGTCAATAAATTAATATTCAATTCTCTAACTTTGACTACAAATAAAATTACAATTTCACGTTATGATATTGTATAAAAAAATTATAATGAATTTTTATTCAAGAAATTAAGTTCATAATAATGGACATAATAATGTACATAATAATAATAATAAAGTTTAAGACATAATAATAATTAAGTTCATAATAAATTAGAGTGTTCAATACCACAGGATAAAACTGCAGCATCACATGACGTTCCACATTGCACTGCAAACCAACTTTAAGCACCCTTTTTTTTAATTTAGACACATAAAATGAAATTTGTATAAATATTTTTAATGCGTATATAAAAGAAAATCATTAGAATGATTGTCTGGTGTCAACTACTAGAGATTTTAAAGTATTGTTTTTCCTCATACTTGTGTATAATTGGTATTAGGTAATACAGTATTGACAAATTAAAATTTGTGATTATTTACAAAATATATTTTAGATATTTACGCCGAGATAGCGGCATGGATCATTTTTATCCCGTTTATTGTTTTGTTTAACATTTTTCCTTTACAATTTATTTTGATTTTTAGTTTTTGATAAGTTAAAGATCAACAAACACCCGCTAATTAAATGAGTCGTTAATTCCTTGTAAGATTTTCGGCTGTAGATTATGTAAAAAGGCGAATTAGTTAACACGGTATTTAAACAAAATGTTTTCGAAATCCAACATGAATTTTAATGGTTTTATTTTTTATTGTTTCACCTCTTCTCCAGAGTTGTCTATGTTAAAAGTAATAAAATTTAAATCCGTTGCTTTTAAAGAAAAGAGGAAGGGTTTGAAAAAGAAATCCAGTTATAGTCAAGTAATAATTGTATTTATTGTAACCAATACCATTTTGTCAACTCGGCTGATAGTAGGCTACGTTTATATGTAACCTAATTTTAAACGATTTAAGTTCGGGTGATAATAAATTATCAGACGTAGAGAGAAAATTACACAATAATTGAATGGAAATAAACAACAACATTACAGTTTTAAACAAACATGTTAATTAAAAATAATTATAACACTATGTGTTTTAGAACAATTACGCAGGCTGTAGTTACTGTGGTACTATGCTTTGGTGTTGCAATCAGTATACCAACTAATAGACCTCACTTTGTGAAATGTATAAACAGCAGAGAATGTGGACCTAGAGAGTGTTGTCTCATAGGTAAGTAAAACCGAGAACAATTATTTATGAAATTCTTTAAGCGGTAAAACAAATACTCCAAGAAAACTAGTATGACTTTCCATATATTATCATTTGTTTAAAACAATACAATCCAACATAGTATAACAGCGCTTATTAACCACTTAAGATATCTGCAATCTGCATATCGTTACTGTTTTTCAAGTGTAGAAACAGATAATTTCTTTCAAATTGTGAAAACTTACAATCTTCTTATAGTTCACAGAGTTATCACTAATTTTTATTTTTCAATGAACTACTCTTACACTACAACAAAACAACTTAAGGCAGTAGTTATGCTGTTAAAGAACAAATATTTATTAATTTGTTTAGAACTATAGAAACTTTTGTGCTAAATCTTCATCTTCATTGGAGATTTTTAAAATTCGGACTCCAAATTGGTATCCTTTTAAACTGTGATATATATCAATTTGACAAGAATTTATAGTTGGATAATAATACCATAATTAAGCCTCTTTACACCCCCCCACACACACACACCAACACACTCAAGCGCGTACACACAACACGATCTAACACTTACACAGGTACACACATGCACTTATGCTTGAGTGACTTTTAAAAACAGATTAACAAACACTCAAAGTTAAGCATACAATCACTTGAATTAATTTTTCAAAATTCAATATAGAACGACGAGGAGAGAGTTACAATTGTGTAGTAATATCAGCTTCTTAGATTATTTAGTAAAACATATTTTGTTTTTATGATCAAATAGCCCTTGGCTACACTTTTAAGTTATAGCCTACCTGTTTACAACATCTTTCATGGAATGTGTGTCCGAATCTATAGTAATTATACTCCAACAAGGATATAACTAAATTAGCTTTAATTTAATTTAACGTCATAAAACTTTCCCATATCACTACCTGTATTAGACAAGCAAAACATGGTTCGATTTCACAACGTTCAAAACATACTTTTCCAATAATTATCGAAATAGCTTACATATTGTAAAAAGTCTCCATGTCTATTTTATTGCTTACAAAAACCCCTACAATACTGCACACCCTGAATTTAGATTATACATAAAACATAACTTAAACTGAAGTATTTGAAAACACACAATTGACATAGGCCTACATATTTTCAGATTTTATTGATTAAAATTGTAATTTTATAACAAATTTTCTTTGGCATACATTTAAAAAACTAATTTCATGTTACAAGAAATAAAATTTAAGTGTTTCCAATCAATTACATAGACAATCGAAGAGCAAAGACCAATGGAGGGGACCCATTAGTATACTTTTTTTCCGTGTAATGGGTCTCACTCTAAAGCCTATTCTTATAAAACATCAATATGAAATTGTCACGTTTTACAGTGAACGAGACTTAGGTTAAAACCGGATATGCTAAAACGATTTTAATTGTGGTCTGTATTTGATATAATTAAATACACTATCGTTAAATTTAAGGACAACGCAATTGGACAAAATATGAAAGATTAATTTTATTTTAACCAAATTTATTGAGAAACAAACGTTATAAAGTTGGACAATGAAATTTAAAATTAACACTAACGATTAATTTGTATGATTTTATCGTTTTTCACTGTCAATATATTGTTAATATATAGTAATATATACACGTATATAAACGCACCTGGCTCCAATACGTGTTAATAAATAGTTAAATAAATTAAATGCTTATTTTAGTCTATGTAACACGTGGATTTAGGAATGGTGTTTCATAAAATATAGCTTTGTTGTACGAGAGAATAAATTAAAACTGACTAAAAAACCCTATAGTAAATGTAACATTTTAATTGCAATTATACATAAAAACCGGTTGACTGTACTGTTTTAAAATATCCCATATTCAAAGTTGCTCACTCACTCAAATGGTAATAATGAAAAAGGATTACTATGTCTGAGTTTCGTAGTTAACAATTAAAGTATAATAAAGATCTAAGAATGTATAAAAAGAAGCTAAATTTGCTTCAAATTTGTCAAAAGCGTGTCTAAAGCATACAAATCATATTTAAATTAAATAAATTGGTGATAAGGGCAGAAATTTATTTTGTTCTCTGAAAATTATTCTGAATTGTAAATTTCTTTTATTTAAGATTTGGCATAGTGGTTTGAATTATTATTAATGTACACAATTATTTGCAATTTTAAATGAAAATGATTTTAATATATTAGGGTTTTATAATGACTCAAAACTGAAGTTTGAGATATTGAGATCTTTGGAAGATAATAGTAGAAGAATGTAACAATTAACCTCAAACGTATTTGTAAATATCAGAAATTCTTTAAAAACAGGATCACAGTTTGAATATCTTCTCATTTAGGTCAATATTATTTTAAAATCGACTTATCATTAAACATGAGTGTTTGGTTTTTTTATTTAAACATCTGTTTAAAACCATTTTAAAGTTGTTTTATAATGTAATATGAGATTCACAAATTTCCATTGAGGTGAAAATCAAAGTCTAGTGCAGTAACATCCATCTCACACATGAAACATTTGAAAACGTTAAATGTGCAGTATTTGGAAAAAGATAAATGTCATACTTTTTGTATGATTTTTCATTAATAACTGGAGAGATATAAAATAAATATGTATGCCTCAAAACTCAGGGTTGATAAACTATGTCAAATCATGAAGTAACTAAACACCATCTTGTAATTTACAAAATTTTACTCAATTCCAAAATGGTGTAACAATAAATGTTTTTATATTTCGATTTAGTCTTATATTTTTTAGTTTATAAAAAATATAAAAGAATATAATAATGAAATGGTCATTGAAGACTAATATAAAAATTAATAACAATTTATGTTATATTTATAATAAAACATGATTTAAAACCAACCTCTCCAAATAGAATGTTAGTTTGTTTTCAATTTACAGCCTTTCAATAAGATAGTTAATACCCAGCCTCTTTATTTAATGTTAATTTGTGTTTATAAATTACAACAATATTATTAAGTACTAGCCTTAAGAAAATTTTGTTAACTACTAAAACAAATTTATTACGTCTTGTTTAATCCAATAATCCAAATAGGAATTTAGATTTAAAACCAATTGGTAAGCTTGTTCCATCTGTTAAAGGTTTTGAATGCTTTGACCTTCTGGCAAAGTGTTAATATTAACAAATTTAACTTTTACAATACTTATTATACTATTCTCTGTTTAGGCATGTCAAGATACAGCATCCCAACATGCATAGCTTACCCAGAGAATGGTGACTTCTGTTGGCCTGGAATGAAAGGACCTTTCAACATAACATTGACCTATCCTGGCGACCAGACTGTTAGTTTCATGAACATCTACCGCATGTCCTGCCCGTGCACCGAAGGCTTAATATGTGGAAGAAATGCACTTTGTATTAATCCTACACTTCCTAAGAACGACAACAGCTTACACTTATATTAAGTCTGTATAATCAATATTAAAATGTTCCTTTTTCCTGCTTGACTCTATACTACTTTGAATTTATATTTAAACTATTCTCAGCTATATGTGAGTTTACTTATTTAAAGCATTTAAAATAACGCCATCTTCATAAATATCTCTATATTTTTTTTCGTAGAACCAAAAAGTTTTTTTTCTTGTTGTTTAAAAGATAAAAACCTATCGGTTATAATAACCGTACAAATAAAAGTATAAACGACCTTAAAATAAAGACCCATAACTATCGAATATCATCAAGGTTGAAAGAGAACAAAAGTTGGTCAAGAGGATTGTTCCAAATTGTCCGTGAGAGTCCCACGATGTCAGCCAGCGCACTAGTAGGCCTACAGAGTAGCGTGTATATATCGGCAAGAACCAAGTTCGCAATATTAACATAAAAGTTAATGTCTTTATTTGAGCATAACAACACTGAAAAGAACAACATGGTAAAACGTAAACTGGAAATTTTCAGCGCAAGATGAAATAATATTAAGTTCCCGATTCTACGGAATAAAACTTGTCCAACGAACATAAATTTTTTTTTTCTTTCACTTCGCTCTAAAGTGTAATATTAAACGTCGATAGTCGTTCACAATTTAAGAAATATAACACTTTATTTTAAATCCAACCTACTTGCTCACGTAAGTTTAAGTTTAGTTGTAAACACAATTTATCGGCGAACCAAACACAGCTGCAGTCCAAACCTCACTCTACCTAAACACACAACGTCCAACTCGATCAGCTGATAACCTGTCGCAAACAAACTAATCGCTATCACTCGGTATCTTTAAGCAAACGTAGGCTACAGTCACAGTGGAACGCTAAAGATTTTTTTTTAAATTTAATTAACGTGAACCAATAATTAAAGTATGAGACGTAATACATCTCAGGAGCAATTAATCTTTGTTAATCTGTTAATCATAATATTTCTGTCAAGGCACCTTGAACTCACAAGTAGGTTTTTAAATGTATCATGTGCTTCATCCCAAACGGATGTGAAATTAAACTTAATCATTTTGATCGTACCTCGAAGCGTTTTTCTTGAATTTTGGTTTCCCTGCTCATTGCCCTGCTGTACTGGTTATGTTAATAATTTATTTACCTCCATTTTGTTCACAGATCAAAGTCCTTTTTTGTTTCTTTTTAACACGTTTTTATTAGTTCAGTTTCCGTCATAGCTGTCTGTCTGTGTGTCTGTCCGGGTGGAATTTTGCAATCGAGTTTAAACTAACTTCCCGATAAGCTAGAGACCTGACATTTTGAACATATGTCAGAATTGGATGACAATACAATATTCAGTTGGTTTCTTGTCTCTACATTTGTTTAAACAGCAGGTAATAAGAGGTAATATTTTGAATTTCAGACATTTGCAGCTAAACATGATGTAAAATGCATTCGGAATTTTCTATATATGTCCCTGTCAAAGTATCATCCATTTATACAAAACCGATTGAAATATTTCAGCCGGACGTAAGACTAAAAAGCAGAAAATAATAAAAACAAAATTTTTAACATACCACGTTTTTAAAACGGACTAAAATGTATAATATAATTTTCCATGACCCTTCTACAATTTTGAGGGAGGATTGTTAGTGGCTATGGATATATTTGGAAAACTAGAAGCGAAAAACGTAGGGCGCAGCCAGTAAATAATACAAGTAGACAATCCGGATAAATTCACAGCTAATTTCAGTGAATCGGAAATGAGTTTCACTGTAATTTAATTTATTTCCTCCTCCTTAACTATCATAGATTGCCTGCGCCCCACGTTTTTCTCTCCAAGTATTCCAAATATATCCATAGCCACCAAAAATCCTCCCTCAAGATTGTAGAAGGGTCATGAAAAATTACTTAGTACGTTTTAGTCCTTTTTAAAAATGTGGTATGTTAAAAAATTATTTGATTTATTATTTTACTTTTTTCGTGTGGTTATGACGTTTCGCCTATTATTCAAGAATTCAATAAATGTTGTTGTATCTTGCGTTGGTATAATCCGTGTCACTTGTTCAAAATAAAGTGTATACACCACATAAGCTGTATGCAGAACACTTAACTTTAAGATTTAAACATTTTAGATTGAATGAAGTAAACACGTGACCGCGTTCTTGTTCTAATCGATACTTGTTTCATTTATCAATACTCTAGGTTGTGTGTCTTGAATTGATACACAATTTGAATTTGAATAGTTTTGTAGAAAATTTTGTTAGATTGGCATACTCTTTTATCGTTTTAGTGAGCTCAAATCTGCTTTTATGTGTATATACATTGGAAATTCCTTCAAAACATTCGTAATTTGGCCTACGGAGCATCTATGCATAATCTATAAATTAGTTTTTATATTAGTGTAATTGTGACCTGATTGTATTAGCTGCTCTGCAAATTTTGAAGTTTCATTATATTTCTTGAAATTTCTGTTTCAGATATGATCTTTAAATCTGGTTTTGTAAGTTCTTTCAGTTTGGCCTATATATTACTTGTTGCAATCGTCACAGATGATTTTATAAATGCGGCTTGAGTCATGAGCGTGTTTATATTTTTCTTGGTACTTATTACTCCAATTAAATTATTTGTAGCCTTTTTTTTATGTTTTTTGTTCCGAATTTGTCCAAAAAAAATATTAGAAAATAAATAAAATAAAATAAGATTTAAAATAATTTGCTGTTATTTATTTTTCATCTTTAAAATATTAGTATATTTATTTAGTAGTCGCTATTGTACTGCCACAGTGATTCTACAATTAAACACTTCAACAATTCAAATAATAATCAAACGAAAACACAAGATATGCCCAGCACTAATGTTGCACAATACGTCAGCTGTAACAGATATACTGCTATTAAGCATGTCCTTTTGTTTTGTGCTTAGTTTTCTTCTTGTTCTTAAATATTCTATCTATTAAATTGTGATTGTATCCGAATGGTTATTTGTTTTCTTATATTAATTTCCTTGTTGAAATGGGGTTTTGTTCATTGGTATCGTTATGGCTCTGAGTATGAGAACATTTTAGGCTGCCATTTTATGGTTATAAGCTTAGCTGTAGGAGTTGTGTATTGTTTGATTAGTTTGTGTTTATTTTCTATACATTTTAAATGTACAGTTTTCTGTATTTACTGTGTATTAGTTATGAAAATGTGTAGAATATTTATGCATTTGTTATTTTCTATTTTACTGGTAATTTTGAGGGAGGGTGAGTTTTATTTAAGTAGTTTAGAAAATTATTGATTTGTCAGATATTGCCTTTGAAGATGCATATAGTGTCGTCAACGTATCTGTGGTAAAATTGTATTTCATTGGAATATTTGTTGGATTGATTCATTATGTGGGTATTTTCAATGTGCATTAGGACAATTTCTACCATCATGCTGGACAGGGGATATCCCATGCTAGGCCTTGTGTTTGTGTGTAATATATGTTGTTAAATTCGAAGTAATTTTGTTGTAAGCAAATTTTCAATAGTTGTATGAGTTCTTTAGAAGTATTTGTGTCCAGGTTTTCTTTTATGCTATGAATGGTTTCTATAATTATTTGGGATATGGGTGTATCATTTTTCAAAGCCGAATGATACTAGTTTGGCGTTATAATTTATTTCTAAATTTAAAGATGACTAACTAAATAAAATTTTCAAATCTTGAGATACAAAAAAAATAGATATCAGGGATGATAATTCAACACCTGAATCATTCACGAAAACAATTTTACATCAAAAAGCATTTGAAATATTATAGAATTATTAAAAATATACAGTGAATAAAATTAAAGGGAAAGGTGTAATAAGATTAAATTTAAAATTTTTGACTGGCGACAATTAGCTATATAAATTTTTTAATAACATACTGCTTTTCATCTACTTAAAAAACTAGAAATCGGTTAAAAGAGAAAATGAACTAATTGCGGCGATATAAACTTTTAAATAATTTATAATCAGAGCAAACTATTTCGATGAAATGTATTTGAAATTGGACCTTGTATAGTCGGAACCATTTTGCTAAAGTCTAGTAAAAAAAATCTTTAGCAGATTAAGTAAATGATAAACTAACTAGACTGCACAAAGAAATCACACATTATCTGAGCAGCAATAATATACTGGTATGTTTATTACTTCCCGACTTACTTGGTAAGTTTTATAATTACCAAGTCAAAAACTCAACCATCGTTTCTTGACTGATCTTCACGTTTCAGGCTCAGGAATCCGAAAAAAGTTATATTGGACACGAGGTCTATCCATCGTAATGTTGTCGTCATCCATTGGCGTCATTGTTGTCATCTTTGTCGTCAGTACCTAAGCACGATAGTGGCCACAAAATTAAGATAGAAACAAAATTTAGTATTGGGGACTATAGGGTACACATACTATTTAAATTCAGAAAAATGTCAAAATGGCAACCAATTTAAACGGTAGGTTTTTGATCATATGTTGTGTGATCATATGTTAAACATGCAAAACAATAAATTCTCTAAAACCTTGCAGATTTCAATTCCACATGCACTTAAAACAACCCCCACTTCTCTACGATGATTCACAACAAAGTTATTGCCAAAAATGTTATTTCGAACACTAACTTCCCAATTAAATGTTATATAGTATAGATACGAGATCCAACAAAGGCGAGTCACCAACATGAGCGTAGCGAGACCTACGAGAGTCGAGACACAGACTAGAGCTAAACGAGTGGAGATTTTTTAATATAATAGACATGTACGAGATCGGTTTGTTAGGGTCTAGTCGATCTCAAGAATGTAGTTACACATTTACGAAGTTTACACAGCCTATATAACATGTTTCAAACAAACTTACCTACTGGGTAATACCCCAATACGTTTAATCTTTCATAGAAATACTAAAAAATCAACTTTTATATATTGCATTTAGATAATCTACTACAGAGGCTTATTTTAGAAATGTGGGATATTCATTGTTGTTATATGAATCACACACCTACTGTGGAGATTTTAATAGTAACATACTGACATTTACTTTTTAATTGTAACTTTCCAAATTCAAAGTATTTTTCAATTGATTATTTTTTTCCACGTATATGAGCTTAGACGTAGCTCATGCATGGCAAATTTAAAATTGCTAATTCGGTCCTAAAATAATTTTAGATAAACCTGGTCAGAGAATTATTATTGTGAAAATACAATGGTTTCATTAAAACCCTATAAATACTTTATATTAGGAGCAGATTGGGAAAAAAATATGTTTAGTTTATATCAAGATTGAAGTAGTTTTCATAATTTTCTAAATAATAATGTCCAGAGCCTGTTTAGTATTCACGTTTTGCTCTAGGTAATCAAATAAATAGATTAAGATAATTGAATGATGTTCTAAATACACAATTAAATTTGACGTCTAGGGAGATAACATCTAGAGATCAGTTGGATCTCAACTGTGTTGAATACTAATTATTCTTAACTTCCTGTATATTTAAAACTTTTCCACCGGGCTATAAAACACTGTTTAAAACTGTTGAGTAGGAACTTTATATTACTTAATAAGGTCGGAAAATTATTTAAACTTTGGTTTCCTTAACGAAATGAGATTAAATATCTAAAAAAACTTTTGTCAAGTTGGATAAAGAGTGCTTAATTTTATTAAGGGGTACTCCTGCTGATATATTCCTCAATTCAGAATACTCTTCATTATGTTTAACTCTGAAGATAAACTCTGACAGGTAAGATTCCAGAATGTGATGAAATTGTTCCAGAAGATCACGCTGAAGTTTGAAGATTAACAGACCTTGTCAAATGCTTTAGCAACATCTAGAAATATACTAGAACATATTTTGCGTTCTTCCAGGACTTTTTCTATTACATGTACAACTCGATGTACTTGATCAATTGTAGAGTGCCTGTCCCTGAAGCCAAACTGGTGATCAGGAGTCAGTTTTCTTTCCACAATGACTGGTTTAAGACGTTTTATAAGCAGTTTCTCAAAAATCTTTGACATTGTTGTTAGCAGTGAAGTTGGTCGGTACGAAGTTTTATCATTAGGATCTTTTCCCGGTTTAAGAATCATGATCACCTCAGCCATCTTCCATTGCCTTGGGACATACTTTAGCCTCAATGCAGATTAGTAACCGATGCATAACATCATTAGTATGGTTTCACAATTCGTCTTTATAAGCGTTTCATTAGAAAAACATGTTAGTTTTAAAACGACCTATGTAGGCCTAGTGTTTTTGTATTAGGTTCTTTCGATAGTTATTTTGCACATATTTTTTTGAAAAACACGAATTTGTTATTATTTTTCTTTTAATATTTGTATTATACTCGTTATTTGTAAACCATTAGATCGTACAACCTAAACTCTGAACACTACTATAGGCTACCTTTTGTTACAAATAAATATTTACAAATTTTCTTCCTATCCCTACACAAGTGCAATAAATAACTCATTAATGTCCGACCATATCTGCCTGTCAATATATTTCCCTCCGTCTTTTATGTATCTATAACTCCTATTAATATGTGAAGGTAATTATTTTTTAAAATTATTAACACAAAACTTTGAGTTCTCCGCTGTCCTTTGCGGAAAGGAAATGCACCTCGAGACTGTAAAACGTTACCCAACCTACTTATACCAAATAAATATATTTATAAATATGTTCTTTGTGAGGTCAAAATTTTTCGGTATAATGTTGCCAAAATTTATTATGTATGCACGGTTTTACAAACAATTCAAAAACTTTGTTAACAAAAACAATTAATTGTCTGTATATTTCAAAATGCTTGTCCACTTTAAGAAAATGTTTGAACTATAATTCTTCATAATATGTGTAACGAAAAAGAATATACTTAAGTTTTAAAGTTCGATACTGATGGATTCTTCATATTATTAATATGGTTTATTCAGACATATACAACATTTGTTCATATGAAAGTTAATTGATAACGTTTTGAGAGTATAAACTAACTTTCATTTTCAAATGTGAAACTAGAACATAAATGAGATAAACATCAACATATTAGTAGCCAGGGATAAACTATCCGTTAAACTAGTTTATAATAAGGTCATTAGGGCTTTCGTTAATAAAAACTCAGTTCAAAATCTGAGATAAAAATTCTTCTGCTTTCAATAAGGCTGAAATTTTACCGCTTATTCCAAAATTTAGAATCAAAACGCGAAAGTGGAGGGAAAAAGGAGGTTTACCCGATAAACAGTTGGGAAAACTTTCTTTTGGCTCCATCCCTTACAATCAGTTGCTTGTTGTCCTTTGTGTAGTGTGTTGTAATTCTATCTGATCTATTTTGTATTTAGTCTTAGCTTTGACTTCTCGGGCTTAGTTTTAGACTTGAGTTCTTTTCTTAGAATATAAACCTAATTTTAGTTTCCAAAACGACCCTAGGCTACGCTAATGTAAACGGTCTAGATTCATACTTGATAACGAGAGTTGATTTATAAACGTGGTGTATTAATTTTCACACACACACAATGATGGAAAATGTCCTATTAAACCAGATTAATAATAGTAGAGGTATTGTAAAAAACAAAATAGTTAAACGTATAACCTCTAAAATAAACAAATCAACAATAATAAGAACAGTAACAAGAATGTTTGTCAAACTATTCATTTTGAATGCTAAATATATTGCACTGCTCCATTGTACGATTCGAAACATATAAAACTACAGGATCTAATGCTTCCGTACAACAGCCCACTTCTGGTAACTTCAAAGACTGATGTTTGTGTGCTCCGATTCCTCCCGTGCAGTCTAAACCTGAACCCACAAAACTACAACTGTTGAACCCATATTGGACCTTACATTATCGTATACAATTTGACTTCTTAGGTATAAATTCACTGGTCATACGTAGCACACAAAAAAGTGAAACATTATCCACTGCTTTTATGAGTTATAATTAGCTTATTAATATTATTAGTGATTTTTTGTAAAAAACTTGACAGCATATATAACAGTGAGATCCACACCTGAAAATATAAAAGTGTGTCTACCTTGAGTCTTGGAACACATTGTGATTTGTTTTGGAAACTACTTATATATAGCCTAGTGTATCAATTAAGCCCCTGGTAGATATCCAATATTTAAAGAACTTCTTAAATTAAAAAAATAATAAATTAGTGTACGTTTGTTATGACACATTTAGTTTTTTTTCCAGTTTTGAAATTTAGATAGACATCTTGGAGCTAATGACACATGACACGCTGTTTTTCACGTCATTTGGTTTTATAAAATGTGTTTTGATGAATTTTTTTGAAAAACCCAATCCAGTTTCTAAATATAACAGGACCAAGGGTCATAAAAGTCCTCAGATCAATTATTTTTAATAAATAATTGTTTTTGCGTCACATGTTCCGTTCAAGAAAATAAACACTTCCGGTGTTCAAATCCATTAATTATCAGGGTTGTTCTAGAATATACATACTTATTATTTTATACTATACTGTTATTCTATGTGGTAGATATTAACAACATAATTGAGTCGTTCGTTACAGAATAAAACACGAGAACACACACAATACAATAATAATAATTTTTTTTTTTTTTTTTATAATAAAACTTTACAAGTTGTGTCAAACATTGCACCATGCGATAAATAGCCGATATCTTGACAAGGAAAAGGAATATTGAAAATCTAGTTGTAACATTAGTTTTACAATTAAAAACAAGTGAAAAAATCTGTCATATGATGTCTTCCTATTTAAATATTTAAGGTTAAATCAAGAATTTTTTTTTAGATGGTCGAAAAATTTGTAATACTTATATGGAACCAAGGGTCTCTATTTTACCTTCTTATTTTAAGGCAATGAAGACCAAGAGGTTTTGATCTTTTCATGAGAAAGAAAAAAGGAGGGAAATAATTCAGTATACAGTAGTTTTTAAAAATATGCCTATATTGGACAAGTTTGCCAAATTTGTTTCACTTGTCTCTCTCTCTCTCTCTCTCTCTCTCTCTCTCTCTCTCTCTCTCTCTCTCTCTCTCTCTCTCTCTCTCTCTCTCTCTCTTCTCTCTCTCTCTCTCTCTCTCACTCTCTCTCTCTCTCTCTCTCTCTCTCTTCTCTCTCTCTCTCTCTCTCTCTCTCTCTCTCTCTCTCTCTCTCTCTCTCTCTCTCTCTCTCTCTCTCTCTCTCTCTCTCTCTCTCTCTCTCTCTCTCTCTCTCTCTCTCTCTCTCTCTCTCTCTCTCTCTCTCTCTCTCTCTCTCTCTCTCTCTCTCTCTCTCTCTCTCTCTCTCTCTCTCTCTCTCTCTCTCTCTCTCTCTCTCTCCCTCCCTCTCTCTCTCTCTCTCTGAGTACAAACAGTGTTGAATACAAGAATACTAAACACTGTAATATGGAATACCATATAATCATACTGTTTTATCGCTATTGCACTACTATTATTTAAGCTTAAAGACACAATTAAATCCGCAGAAAGTCAAATTAATAATGTATGAGAATCCTAATTCACAAGCACCTAGTGATAATTATTTTCTTTTAAAAACAAAAACTTTTCTTGCTAGTCATAGTATTTAAAATATAAGCCAAATTTTACTTCTTTATTTTAACACAACGAGCAGCTTGTGCAAATATGTTTAACTTTTTTAACGGTTTTATCGTTATCTCTATAAAATTAGAAAATGAAATGACTAACGTATATACAAGTTTACCATAGATTATATAGTAGCAACACAGGCAAACAAAGCTATTGTTTCTAAATGACACAGAGTGATCGTAAAGTTAACATTGTCTCTAATATAATTACTTGTTTGTGATTATACATCCACGTGTGAGTATCAATGACTTACCCATTGTCAAGGCTGCATTGCATCTTATCATTAGACATGCTGATTTACTAAATTAGTTGGTTTAGTATTTAACTTTTATTAAGTCGGGAGATTTCATAACGTATATTTAAATCTTTTACGATGACATTAATTACACTAAAGAATGGATAAAATATCCTACTATATCCGTTAAGTGTTTCAATAACTATTACTTGACCAATACCATTTTTAATATACCAAATCATTTATTTGTACCTAACATACACAAATCACATTAGTTACTCAAACAACGTTGTAAAATCTCTAAATTATGACATCCACACACATTACTGTAATGCTCTTATTTATGATAGCTACTTAAGACTTCCTTAAGAGAACTTAAGACTTAATTAAAGAACACTAAACTGTTACTTTAGAGTATGAAATTTCTTAATCAAGTTTGAGTTTGAATTTAATAATAGTTTGAACCTAATGAGTACTCAGGGATATACAATAATTCAAAATAAGTAACATTTTTGAGAAAACATTATTGAGAGATATTGATGAAATGTATAACATTTATGTATTTGCAATGATGAGTTAGAATTTAACATTGGTTTGAACGTAATTGATACTCGGGGTATCAAAATATTTAAAATAACTCAAAATATTTAAGAAAAAAATATTGATGGATGTTGATGAAACGTAGCAATTAAAAAATTTAGTACAGTTACACGTTTGTTGATAAGTAGTGTATACGGATTCCAAACAGAAGTTACAGATCGTCGCGCTATCTACGAGCTACGCTATCAAGTACTGGAAGTTAGACTTTCTTATCGGCAAAGCAGACCTATTTTTTCCTCAAGATAAACAATAAGTTTTATAATAAATACCAATAAATATGTAAAATAAAAGAAACTAATTTTTTTAAACTATTCACGAAACTATAATTGTATGTGGTACTAAATATATAATTTAAAAAAATAGTAATATAATTATATTGTGGAAAAGTAATATATCACATAAGAAATATTGATTCCCGACTGGGAGTCGTGGCGTACTCTTGTAATCCAGCTACTTGGAGGTCGGGTGTTGTGGATGGTTTGAGGTTATAGGTTCTGTTAAAAGGTCTCTGGAATTCCAGGTGGCCCGCTTCCCGGCCGTGAGCAGTTGTGGGTATTAACAATCCTGTCCGGTGGCCGTGTAACATATCCTGTAACCAATACAATCAGACCAATTCCTTTTGCTTAAAAAAATATTATTTTGATAAATATCAATTTATAAAATGTGTAAATACATAAATTAATTTTGTTTGGAGGAATTAATTTTATCAATCGGACCGATTCTTTTTGCTGTAAATTAAGTTTTAATTCGATCTATAAATCTATTTATAAATTATGTAAATAATAATTGATTTTGTTTAAACCAATTCATTTTATCTGGTTTGTCGCGGAATCGTAAGTGTAAACAAATTATATGTGTTAAATGGTGCTGATGGTGAGTCGTATTATCGGCAATGGAACAATTAAATCGAATGTTTAATATTATATTTAATGTAACAGGAGATATTTCTTGGTGAAACTCCATATTCAAGGATTAAATAAAGCATAAAAGCTAAAGTTTCAAAATTATTTTATTAATATAAATGAGCTACAATTGTTTCGCCTTGCGGAAATAGCGAATTGTTCAAACCAATCAATGTTAATTCGTGATAACTTACTAATTAATTATTAATTTAAGTATATTTTAAATTTTAATTGATCTAATTATTAAAAATTATATATTTATATTTTGTACAATAATCTCATGTAAAGAATACCTAAAAATCAGTTCTTATACCTCTGAAACTGTTACCATACAAAAAGAAAGTTCTAATTTCAGTAATTCCGCTTTTTCCAAGTAATATTATTTAATAAATTGTCTACAATATTCCATTTTCTGCTACACTTAGATATAGAAATTTAAGCCATCTTTTTATTTTATTTTCGAAATTTTATCAAAATTATCAGAAGCATATCATAAAGGAAAGTAAGACATGGATATATTAATTAACCTATAAACTTATAAACATTAGATTTCCATAGTAAGAATTTAAATGTATTTTAAGTATTCCTCAATTATTTTCTCATTAGAGTACTGGTGTTAATACTTAATTTATATGGGTAAAGAATTTTATAAAATTGTCTTACTCGTTCATCATATTTAATAACAAATTACTGTTCAGCGTGAACAATATGGTTAAGGGGTGTAGAGTAGCTCTTGACCCACAATAGAACTAAGAGAAATAATACGTTACCTCTAACGTTAAGAAAATACTTAGCAATTTACCTTCCTTAATCAAAGTAATGCTAAAGGTACATATATAAAATAAGAGTTCATTGAAGGTTAAAGATTAAATATGAAGCAACGTAAGGAGACTTCAATAAAGAAAATCTTAAGTAACGTAAATAATTAAGGGAGCCTTAGACAGTGAGAGTTAGTCCTCACATCGCAAAATGTTATAAAAGTACAGAAACAGTAGTAAAGTAAAAACGGAGCATAAAATGCTCCTCAGTAAATACCTAAAAACAAAAAATCCTTCGAATATGCTAATAGCGTCAGAGTTGGAACAGAACAAGAGATTGTCAAGAGAAGCTTAATAGCAAAGATGAAAAAGATAACTTACGAATAAATGAAGCCATCGGGATTACTTCATTCGTATTCACTATTAGTAAGCCTCTAACAGGTGACTTGATTTGAAACAACTTGATCCTCAGTAGCGGAGGATTCTTTGAATCCATTTAATAAAATCTTTCAGATCTAATAATCGATAAATGAAAGGAATACTGATATATAACTTCTTATAACTGAGAGAGTATACAAATCAATTAAAGACTATAGGCATTTTTCTTTAAAACAAAGGACAAAACCTAACCGGTCTTAAAGGCCAAATATTCTTTCTTCATACACATAATATGTTGTTTCTGTGGAACAGACAAAGAACTACAAAGTTACTAAAAGATCATCTATTCCAAACTAGTTGGAGTATTCGGATCTTTCACTTTAAATTAATTTAGTCTCAAAGTGGATTATAGTTATAAAGAAATATTGTGTACATTGAAGGTAGCAGGACCGGTTTTTCTCGGCCATCATCGCCTATTAAAAAATGAAGAAAAGATATAAAATAAAGACCACTAACCCTCGAATAATCTAATAGCATAAAGAGCCTTAATTCCAATTTTACTAAAATTTTGTTCTGGAGAGCATATAGTATACATATATTTATTTATTTTAACTGAATTAAAAATAATGAAAAATTAAGACGTTGGGAAATTGGAGGGATATTTCATTTCCTCGGTTGACAAGGTTTACTTATGATTTTGTTATATATATTATTTAAAGATTTTTAACTATTTCATAGGCAACCAATTCAAATCCATAGCCATAGAACATACCGCTAGAAGAAGTGAAACTGAACGGAAGGTTTAGTTTTCACTAGCCCTTCCCAGTGATAGAACGACCATTATGGAAACTAAAAAACATATATGAAAGAAATAATACCTAATAACTAGAAACTCTTTTAAAATTAATTTATTTTTATTGAACGTGAGTAAAAGTTTAAAACAATCTTCCTTCGTGTAATAAATCATTCAATGGATTTAATATTATGTTTAACGTGTATTTAGAATTTGTAAATTTATTTTACACCATCAGCAAAGAGATCAAATATCTGATTATATTTTATTTTTAAATCAAATGAATGGTACTTAAAAGAACAAATATAAAAATCTCGTCCAGTTATATCAATTCCTCAACTAAAACAAGTTCACTTTCAGCGAGTATTAGAATAATACGTTTGGCTCCTTGAAGTTACCAAAGTATGCCGTTAGCTGGTAGCACTTGAACCTCTATTTTTTAAATTCGTTATAATATGAGATACAGTACCTAATCTATTATATGTATAAAATCAATTCTTAAACTTCTTCCTGATTCTATTTATATCAAAATACAAATAAATTACGTCACTGTAAATTATCGATACTGAAGAAATAATATTGTAAGTTTACCTGTTGTTTCAATTAAACCTGTCCATGTTTCTATAAAATTCCTGTTGAAAATTGTTTTATGGAATCAAAATTGCAATCGATTCATATTTTATATATCGTATTCTAAACCAAACTTCACAGATCATGAAAATCACAGTAATTTCCACTATTGGAATTTAATTAAATTTACCTAACACTGTCAGAAAACCTACGGATATTGGACAAATAAAGATAAAATAGGCCTATCCCTAATAAATCTGTAAACAAGTTAAAATGTGCCCAGTAGTCTGCGAGAAAACGTCTTTTATAACCAAACAAACGGACGGAAGTCATTTCCAAGTGATTGTGTCTTGATATGGCTAAAAACAATCAAAGTGTTTAAAATACTAATAGTTCCTCTTGAGGCCAATCATTATTAGGCCTGTCTAATAATTATTGCAACAAAGAGATATTTTAATAGCAAGACTTGTTTTAATATATGGGCTATTTTAGTGTTTGTAAATAATTTGGTTAATTGATTATTGACGATAGTACTGACCGATTCATGATTAAGCCTATATTTTAAAATAATATAATTTAATACATAAATATATAATATTCTAAATATATAATCATCTGAAGCCAAGGTATACAATCTCCAATTAAACATTGTGGGCTTATCAATATGTTAGCGTGACATTGCCTTAGTTTGTATAACACGTACCCTAAGATTAGTTTTACAATTTGTAGAAGCATTAACTGAATAAATCGTTGAAATATTCCACTTCTTGTTTTGAATCGTTTAGACTCTTGTTAACTACTTGTATTTAATTCCTCGTCATCAGTACTTAAAATACTTAAATTGTGTTCTCCTATTTTAAATTAAACCGTTTTTACTGTTACAGTAAAATTTAGGCATTTATTTCTAAATAAATTAGGTATTAGTTAATGAAAAAAAAACTTTAATATGTAAACTGTGTTTAAACTTCTTATTTTATGAGATTAACTTTAAGCTGAATTTAAACTGGAATTGTAGGCTAAGTGAAACTGCAAATTGAAAATACGAATTCTTCATTGATTGATTGTCCGTTTGTAGACTACAATGTTACAATCAATGTTCAACTTTTTCGTGCTGGTTTTCTGTCTTACAGCAGTCATTTGTTGTGTAGCCTATCGATTGTAACGAAAATACTAGCAGAGTTGAATCACTCAAATAGGCCAAAAAGAAACAAACAAGATCTTGATAATTACCAATAAATTCCTTGATCTCAATAGTGACGAGCAACATCTGTTCACCTATTAAATTATATTAGGCTATATCATATGTTTTTTTACCGATACTATTGTAGCTAAGGAAAAACTTAACACAGATGATCAGTTTTACAAAACATCTGTTTTTTAAAATACGTTCAATCTTTCCCAAAGTTTTCTTTTTTATAGAATTGAATCTAACCTATATACTCTTACAAGAAATATAATATATATATATTTTATTTGATATTTAACTCACATTATTTGTGGTATATACAAAATTTAATTCCATAATTTATATGAAGGAGTATGTCTACGTACACTAGAAGACCTAGTACTGAAACACGTCAAAGAAAGGTATGAATGTATTTATCTTGCATATTATTTGTACATTCCGATGTAGTTAATACTAATAATATATATTATTGGGACAATGAGTTCCTATTAAATTCAAGCTTGTAGTGTTATGTAATTTTCTTAATGCTCATACTTTATGAACTTGGTTAAAGTACACTATAGAACGGTAAATTATATCACGAACCATTAGGTTGAATCTAAGCCTTCATACGTTGCTGTGTTTCCACTTCTCCCTAGCAACAACTATCAGTATTAGTATGTAACTACGACAATAATCAAATATTGAATAGAGGCCTATGCAAAATATAACTTAATAGACTCGACCGTCAATTTAAGAAAAGGAACAAAGCGTCTCTAACCCAACTACCTATTTCAGTACAATTGCTCTTCCTAATATAACGTTTAAACCAAAAATATCGCCGACATAGTTGTTGACAAACTACACATTTATTGCCATACAAGTAGTACTGATGTAGGGTAAAATGCACTAAGACTACGACCTCTAGATATATGCATTGTGCCCCCCATCCCCCGTATCTGAGATGCAGAACTCTCTTCTATAGACACATCTACAGCTTCAATCCTTTGAATGTTTAGCACATAAAGTGGATCAAGGACAGCTACCTACTACCAGCCTTTCAGTCCTTTTTGCGTTACTGCACCGCGATATACTAACAGATGGTGTGGGGTCTAGTTCACCCTCTTGGCAGAATCTGCATGTCCCATCGTTTTGTATTTCAATCTTTCTAATGTATTCCATGATTGTACAATGCCCCGAAAGTAACTCTGTCTGCGTTTTCAGTGTATCTCTACTTAAACATATACATACTCTCGACCTTCTCTTGCTCTTGTTATAATTACCAAGGAGTTCTTTCGCCAATCTTAGCCGTGGTATCTGGTGTTATATCCCGCCAGTGTGCTCTACCATCTTACTTCTGTTCCACTCAGGCCCCTTCTCAATAGGTCATCTATCCACCATGTGTGGAAGCACCATGTTCTTTCTTCCATGTTTCATAGTCATTTCTAGCCTGCCTTCCCCACTTTGTTTGGTGTTTCTATATCAGGATAGCGATTTCTACTGAGTAGCCTGTTTAACCTTTCTCTACTTGGTAGTATTAGCTTAGAGTTGTCAAGGAAGCTGTAGACTCCCCATGCACAGAGTCATCACGGAGTACATGTTCCATTTATCAGCACGAAGAGTTACGGTGACATCCTGCACAAGCTTGTTATTTTTCATTTCTCTCTACAATTCAAACTGACGCTTACTTCATTTCATTACTTAGCTCTAGACTTCATTTCACTTCTCTCATTAGCAGCTAGGACAATTGTGTCTACCTGCCCAAATCCCCACTTGGTCAGGAAACGCTAAGTACTGTAAGAGGTAACCAATTATCTCACAGACAGTGCTATACAATACTTTATGCCTGATGCCATTCACCCTCGCAGCATGAGTTGATTTACACTTTAAGGTTGGGCTAAAAAAAGTTGAAATTAAAGAAAAAAGAAGGAATAAAGATATAGTAGGTTGGAGTTGAGGTAAAATGGGTTGACAGAATAGATCGATGTAGATACACCTGCACAGTTATGATGGTAGTGCAGGTTACAGGAAAGAACTCAGAACGTGAGGACCAGTGGATCTGATGGGGACTGTTTGCAATGAATACCTACTAGGCTATGGGTTCACAAACCCCTACGATAATATTTGTCAAGACATATTGTGACTACTGCTTAAAGTCAGTACTCACCAAAAAAGCGTACTTAAAGTAATATATTATAAACTTCCAATGTTCTAGAAGTGATCTAAAACCACAATCGACGATATTTTCAAATATATATCGAAAAGTTATGAATAGCCTACTGTATTGGTAAGAACTGACTTCAAGCCTTCCAGTATCTATCTGGTGCTTTACTATTTTTTACTTTCCTTAAAACTTTGAGTAATATCTTCGTAGTAACAAATAAAACACAAATCAGATATCTATTTATATTTTAGTGATGAGATTTTATTGTTTAAATATGTATAATCAATTAAAAGGCTATTAATACGTACGAGAATAAACACAGAAATATACATTTTTTAATTATTTGATTTTTCCGCTTATACATTTTTACTAGCAAATATTGAATTTACAATAATATTTCAAGTGAAAAATATACGACATAGACTGGGAATAGAACCGAGGACCTTTGGCTAAAGGTCCTGGGTTCGGTTCCCAGTCTAGGTAGTATATTTTTCACTTGAAATATTATCACAGAAATATCTTTCGAAGACTTCAAATAGGTAATGGTAAAACTTATTATTATTGTGTATTGTTAATATTTCTTCAAAACGATATGCAATTAACCTTCAAAATGAAGGATTTAATTAAAAAGAGTAACACTTGTGGGAAATTCAAACAATAAATTTGGTTGTTGGTTTAATTATTTCACTGCTGTTAGATGTACGAGACATTCACCCAACGTTTATAGTACCGCTGTAAACCCGCAAGCAACTAATGATGACTTATTCATTGAAACGTCTTCTTAATAAAAGTCAAGGGTTTGTTATAGCATCTCTCATTTGGTAAATATTAAGTTTGTTGAAAATGTTACAAGCAGCTAATTAAAACAGTTATACCATCATCAGGATTCTTCTTATTTCTTGCTACGTGCGTCCAATACGATCTCGTATCGATGGTCTATGCATCTCATACACTTCACTAGCCATCATAAGCAATTTCTTGATGCACAATATAGTTCGCATTTTCTCCTTCTGCTTCAATTTCGAAGATGTTTTGTCAACTTCTGTTTTACAGTAATCTTGTAATGTGTGTTTAAGTGTTTCTGTTTTCAAATTAATTTTTTTTCCACAACGGGAATCTGACAAATTTAATCTGAACACGTACTTTTCTAATATGATATACCCTGTTCTAGTTCTTGATATGAATGTATGGATATGTGTGTCAGTATTTTTGTTATAATTAATTAAAGATCATTGAACTCCGTTTGGATTAAGTAGAAACTTAATTCTTCCAGTCCAATCCTCTCTCCAAATATTTTATGAATGTGTTTAATTTTGCTTATGCCAGATGTTCACATTTTCACCATTTGCAGTTTTGGTGTCAAATTTGCTGCCAGTGACGCTTACTTCATCTCCTTTCTATATTTTAATGTCCTGAAATATCTTTAAAACGTATATTTTTATTAAAGTTATGTAGCAGATGTTTTATGTTCTGAACACTGTAAATAATACGTGGGTGGCTTATAAGATGAAATTATTTGTAATGATGACTTGAAGTCCGTCAATATACAGATCTTCTTAGCTAACAGATTGATGCAAAAAATTCTATCAGTTGATAGTCTCAGTAGTTCAGTTCCTATGCTACATGGTGATGTCGAAAGAACAAAATATTCACAATTTAAATATTTACAAACACGCTAAATTATTAATTATTTATTTTGTGCATATTTTTATATATATTAAAATATATATTAGAAATACAGTTTTCCTTATAATATCCAAAATAAATTAGAAGTATAGTTTCATAAATAGATTTTATAACAGTGTTATCTTTAAACCTTTATATTTGCAGTATCGGTTAAAAATAATCAGATTATCTGGCAGAACTCGATTCCGCGCTATAGCTCGTCTAGTCATAGAACACAGGAGTTGGTTAATGACCATAGATGCGAGCGAGGATATCACGGACAATATCAGGACGAATATAAATGCTATTCAATCAAAAGTTCAGAAAGGTGAACTGCGCATAACCAAAGTAAGTATTTTGGTTAGATACTTCATTTTTGTGTATAGAATATTTTAACTCTGATGTTTACGTAGAATGGACAAAGTTAATACTACAAAACTGTTTATGCATTTTTCTTATAGCTATCCGTTATGAAGACCCCTGAGCCCAAAAAAAGTAGTTTCGGAAATACCTATGTCTATCTCTCTGTCGTCTGTTAAATACTCTTTAGCCCAAAAACAAATATACAGATTGATAAAATTGGAAATGTACTTTTCCACTCAATGATAAAATTGGAAACTCAATGTACTTTTCAAATTTTAAAAATACGTGGCTTCTAAAACCAAGCAAAACCTTTTTATCACAGCTCTACAAACATTCAATTTCTAGAATTTATATTTAAGAAGAGAAAAATAACCATGAACTCTTTCATAAAATATTTTAAAACCATTAAAAACGATTTCCATAAACTTAGTGGTTTTTTTTATAACCTATACCAATGTGCTAAAACCAATGTTCTAAAATAATTTAACTGCCGTCTCGTTCCTCTTTGTTTTAATACTAGATCACTGGGATATTTCACTTTTTAACTAATAACTCTAGTACCACATTTTGACTAGATAACACAAATACATTTTGCATTTTAAAAATAAATATGTAATTTTAAAGTGAATTTAGAACCAATATAGAATTTTTGGTTATGATTTTATAGCCTTATCCCTCTTAAAGTTTAAACTTTATCAGCATTTGTTTTTACGAGAATGTTTCTGCGCCGGTTATTAATCTAATTTCCGTGATAGAAACATTGGGTATTTTTGTACATAACAACAAGTACATAAGTATTATAGAATTCATTCATTATCAAAAAGTACAGACCATATAATCGCTGGTTAAGATCAATTAGTAACTCGTGTACAAAATTACTACTACTAAGGAAAACATTCGTTTTAATACATATCTAATATCTAATTCATTTTTTATTTTGTTATGTTTATGTTTGTTCTTAATCATTTCATATTAATTTTGAAAATCTGCCCTTCAGTGCATTTATAGCGAAAACCCTAAAAGTAAAAAGTAGTAATTTATATATATATAAATATATTCCTAATACCTCAACTAGTTTGGAATTAGATGATATTTTAGTAACTTTGTAGTTCTTTGTCTGTTCCACAGAAACAACTTATTATGTGTATGAAGAAAGAATATTTGGCCTTTAAGACCGGTTAAGTTTTGTCCTTTGTTTTAAAGAAAAATGCCTATAGTCTTTAATTGATTTGTATACTCTTTCAGGTATATGAAGTTATATATCTGTATTCGTTTCATTTATCAATTAGATCTGAAAGATTTTATTAAATGGATTCAAAGAATCCTCCACTACTGAGGATCAAGTTGTTTTATAATATATATATATATATATATATATATATATATATATATATATATATATATATATATAACTAATATATTTGTTCAAATAGTAATTTCCGCAACAAGAGCAATTCTTAGAAAAAAACTGAAGACGATCATTTCGTAATTGAATTGTAGTCTTGAACGAAAAAGTGTTTATTGTATAAAGTTGTCGTTTCTTTCATTTCTTGGCAAATATAAATATTTCTTTGCTTTAACATTGCACCATGATATTTTGCACCATGATTTTAATTTTATTAAAATCATGGTGCAAAAAACCTTACAAGGTTGAAAAATATCCTTTAAATACGAAAAGTTAACAAAAGTCAAATGAGTCTATGATCTCCGCTAAAGAGACAGATTTATATTTCTTCCACAATCCTTTAAGTTTGATTTCTATAAAAGTTTAATGATGAAGGAATTCTTATGCAAAAAAGGTACAACCCCCAAATAAAGAAAAAAAGATTACATGGTTAATACAATAGAATACCCTTTAACTCCTCAAAATCAAAGGAGCCTATAATGTAGCATAGAGAACTCCTCAATTTTAATCTCAGTCCCGGCTATCCAACAATAAACTATATGTTTAATGAAATGGGAATAGTAATTATAAAATTTTATAAAACCCAAGATTAGGAAACTTTTGAAGGTTGATAAAATACTCTATACATCCTGCATATAATAAAGAGTGAAGGGAGCGTGTAAAGTACCCTAAAGATGGAGTTTTCATTTTATCCTCAGTCCCGGTCCCTGTGTTTGTAAACATCACATAACCTTCTCTATACTATATAAATAAAAAGAGAAAAAGTTCATAGTTTTAATCCTTGAAAATCGTAAATATTTAAGTCTATTTATATGTTTTACAGTTGATTACTGTGTTGCGAAAAGATTATCAATATAGGACGGAAGAAGAAAAATTAGCTCTCTATGACGCAATTGGAAATTTCAAGTGCTTCCGTCGATTTCCAGAAGTAAGTAGATAAATATTATATATGTAATTTCCAGAAGTAAGTAGATAAATATTATATGTAATAAATATTTCCAATTCTACTTTAATTTCTCTTCGTCTAATACGTTACGCAGTTGGAAGTTCAGAATACAATGATTTTTTTTTTTTTTTTTTTTTTTTTTTAGAGAGAAAAAGTTTCGCCGCGTCCCAGATCAGTATACATCTTTCTTATTTACATTATAAACGTTTTATGTTTACAATTAATTTATTTATTTTTAAGAAACACATCCTATATTAATTTAGATAAGGCCGAGCAATGAAGACTCCATTTCAAATATAACACCAAAAAGATATTTATTATTTATAATCTAATCAAAGAGGAACAAAATAAGTCTAAAAATGTTGATACATAAAAAATATATTTTCGAAATTATTGTTTTTACGGAGGAATACCTTCTTTGTTTTATTAAATATTAGTTTGTTCTGTGAATTATGTTTAATGATAACTAAATAATATAAAGTGCTTAATCTTGATACCACTGTCTTGAAGTCCAGAATACAGGCGTCTAGTTGGACATCGAGTAGTACTCACGCTTTTCCTAAATACTTAAGGTATTATACATTGAGTGCACGATAAAAGTGATTCTAACACATTTACTAAATAGTAACATTGAAAACAAGCATTAAAATGGCTCTTTATTCATACAAGAAACCAAGAAAGAAAGACAGTATTTTGCGGCGAGGATAACTATGGAAAAGATATAGGGCACTCTTTCGAACACGCCAACTAGCTCTAGTAGTAATTGAAAGAGGTCAGTGAGAGAATGTTTGGATGTTACATTTTATGGGATAAGTTACAAAACACAAATTTTAGGTTAATTGGAAAAAACTCGTGAGCCACTATATTTTAATTTTTTTCTCTATAATGTAGCACCTTGAGAGTCAAAACATATATCTTTCTCCGTATTTTAACTCCCTCCTCTCATTATTTGCATTTAGATTAGTTATTTAAAATACCTACAGAAATTCCTTTGACAGCAGTGATACTTTTCTTCATAACAATACAAATGTGATTCAAGAAACATACCATTCTCAAACACAACTTATAATTATTATTTTATTTTAAGGAAGTTCGCCAGAAATTAGTAGCCCACACGTATTTCGAGTACTATGGAGCAAACCGCGTCCTGTTACGTCAAGGCCATGACTCCACTTGCATGTGTGCAATTCTGAAAGGCGAACTTGAAGTAACAGTTGAATACATAGACCCAGTATTTGGCACGTTAAAAACAGAAAGAAAGCCAAATAGGTCTGCTGGAAGTATGGTTGGAGAAATTTCTTTGCTACATGGGACTCCACGGACAGCAACTGTTACAACAGCTAGTAAGTTTTAGCAAAATCTATATTGGCATGGCTGATTAGAGAATTTAAAACATACAAATTTCCTATAATTAAATGTATGATATGTTATGTAAATGACGAAAAAGCTAGCCGTATTTTCTTTCTTGACATTGATAATATTATTTCATTCAGTTTTATTTAATTTTACATTTTAATCAATTCATTGTACAATATTCATTAAGTATTTGTACAATTTATTATACTACATATTTACGATGGATGCAGGAAAGTTTGTGTAAAATGTATCATTAAAAATTTCCCTCTAATAGAATATATATATATATCTATATATATTTAATATAGTATAGTATGTAATATATATATATACATAACATTTTTAAAAAAAGTTAAATACAATGATTTCACAAAAACCAATCAAACAAACATGAATATTAAATAATACATGAAAATAATCAACTGGCTAAATACAGATGCTCAAATCTGAATAGTCCAAAAACGTTGGGAAAAGATTAAAATTTCTACCTATATATATATATATATATATATATAGAGAGAGAGAGAGAGAGAGAGAGAGAGAGAGAGAGAGAGAGAGAGAGAGAGAGAGAGAGAGAGAGAGATTTAATTACTTGCACAAACTCTTCTTTCCCCACTTGGTACAACCATTCTTTGATACTTTTTGCATACAAACACAGTGCACGATAAATTATGTTTTAACTGCTTTAATAAATATAATATATAAGATATAACAAGAATGTGTAATTGAAAATATTGGATTTAATAATGGAATGCGCACAGTATCAATCTGACCTTGTCTAGCTTAATACGTGTTATAATTTGGAGAATATATAATTATGATTATTATAATTAATAATAAAAGTTTCCTCATATACAGTTGTCTTAATTTTAATAGATTTCTATCATTGTACAAGTTATGTGTAGAATAGTACCGGTTTTCCCTTAAAGCTGATTTAATGACAGCATTATGAGTTGTTCTTGAAAAGATTTTCAATATAAAAGACACACTCTATGCAATTGTACTCCTTCCAATAAAGATTAAACTTAAGGAAAATAAACAAATCTGATTTCACATAATTTAATTATATAGCCAGTTATACAGAATATATAAATACATTTACCTAAGTCACATGTTAAGCCGCCCTATTAAAAGCTTAACGTAATGAGCTCCACTAGTGATATAATGGGCCATAATTACGTAACGCATTTGAAAATTTGTTGATATAGCCAATAAAAATGTTTAAATAATTATTAATAATATCAGCTGATTATGATTTTGTATCTTAGTATCTTAGCGACGTGTTTGTTTCTATCAAACCTAACCTATAAATGTTAGTGTACAGGTCAAATTAAATTTTATATTTAATCTTGTAAATTGTTTTGTTACACTGGGGCTAGGCAAAATATTGTACGACACAGGTACAATAACGCATAACTAACACCCTCGTTTATCTACAAACAAAACACTTACAATGATGCTCTTACTAAATTATTGATGTATATATCTGCTTAGAATTTTACATTTAGCCGACTTAGAAATAATTCATGTTTTAGACTGTAGTTTGGTCTAATTCATTCTCTCATTAGATGTAACACTCAAAAATTAAAATTACGTACTTTTCAATAGCAATACAAGATACAAGAATGATACTTTTTCAGTCATTCAAGATGTGAATCAGCAGTGTAAATGACGTACGTTATAAACTTGTTTAAAAGATGTCAAGAGTTTTCGTGCAGAAGTAATATGCAACCAATAATGAATCTTTTAGAAAGTACGCCTTCACACACAAAGTATAATCTGAGATATAAAACACATGTGGCTCCTAGAGCTACTAAGAAATACAATTCCCCTTCTGTTTTTAACTTTTTTATTGAACGTATTAAAGTTTTCGTAATTCTGTTTAATAAAAATATATAATTTTCCACTATAGCCTAGCTAAGCGAATGTTCTATCGTTTATATGCTTCTGTATAAAACATATATTACAGTTTCTTTATATTTACGCTGTTACGAAATATAAGTGTTAGATTAGATGTGTACTTCAACCTAAGCTCATTGTACAACCCAACGATCTAGTAGCAAGGCAACCCGTTACTTGTGCCCTTAAAGAGGCTCAGAAGCTTCTATCCTACACTAACATCTCAGTTATCACCCGGTTGTAGATCCCCCAAAGAAGGCTCTTCTTTTAGCCTCAAGCCTCTCGCTTTCCAGGATGATACGCTTTGTAGTATTATCAGACCGTTTACATGCCCTACAAGTGGTGATCCTGAGTGTTAACAAGTATTTCCGGAAGTGGCCGTGTCCAGTAAGTAACGTCATAACTTGTTTCAGGCGACCTATAATCAGCCTCAATAACGAGTTGGTTAGTTGTTGAGCAATGCCGAACTTTTGTCCAGAGTTATCTTGCAAGCGTTTACAATTTCTGTCTTTGAACCATTTTACCATACCATTGTAGGTAAACGATTTTTCATGTTGAAGACCGGCAATATGACTGTGAGCAAATTGTTAAATTTTAGTGAATAGTAAATTTTAAAATTCTAGCGATGTACATCATGGAAACGCCTACTCCGAGAGCATAAAATTTCTACCAATTGATTCATTGAAATAAATTAGAACCATCTCCGGCTCACAGTTTATTGTCTGAGACAAAATGTAGACTATAATGTGAAGAACACCCACTTCCTGTAGGCATTACAACAACAACTGTTCCTGTAGGTCGCGTAATCCAACTGGCACCAAATTGGTACAAATGTCTTGTAGATGATTTGATGAGATTTTGAACATTTTAAATACAAAAAGTATAAAGTTTTTCGATATCTATATGTAAAACAGTTGAGTTTAATTTAATATGTAATTCACTAAGGAATTGCCGCGTCAGTCGCGTATCTCTTTACTACAAAGCCGATTTTAATTATTGAGGTGTTCTCTCCTGATTTGCTGAAAATTATGTATTTAATTTCATAATATATTTATCATTTAAATAAAATGCCTATTATGAAGGAATAATATGTTTTACAACAAAAATAATTATAAACAACTTTCGTAAATACTCAAATAAGATTTATTTTGTTGTTCTGTTTGAGAATTTATTAACAGATGATTTAAATTATTTTTAGATTAAATTATAATATAAAACTTACTTAATTTGTGGAGCTTCGCGTCGTCTTGTTGATTAACTGTTAACGTTAACGTTGATTAACTGCTTACATAAAAACTAAACAGTTTATATGGCTTATTGTTAATGTGTAACCATTGGGTCTAATTTTTGTATCTCGCAAAAGTTGACCTTACTGTACAGTCTCCATACCGCTTACTTTATTTGTGATTTAGTGCTTACGTTTCGCAAAAGTTAAACGTTATATGGTTTATTGTTAATGTGTGACAATTGTATGGGAACTTTGATATTCTAAATATGTCGGCAGCGGAAGACCGCGTGAAAACTGGTTGAAGATAAAATGGCAATGATAGAAATCGAAAGCTACTGAATCATGAAGTAAACCATTAGGTTCAACTTTTCGATGTCAACATTAACCTTAGGCCTCGGCACTATTTTAAAATTACACATTAAAACTATTAAAATTAATAATTGGAAAAAACAAGATAACAAGATTATTAACTCGTATTTAACACAGATATGTTAACATACCAGCTGTAAATTAAACTGTATGTAAGACATAAAAACCGTTGAGTTTTGCAATACGTAGGCAATAAATTACAAATACAGTAAACACTGCACACTTGTTATTTTTGACACTTCAATCATTAAAATCGTCACTTTAGTAAAGAAATACGCGACTGGTGCAGAAATTCCTTAGCGGGTTACATATAAGAATATCAAACATTCACATTTATATACTTCTGTTGCGACACAACGCTTTCCATGCCGTTAGACCTTACTATGATAATAAAAGGGTTGTTAGTTAGAATCCTCCGATGATGTTAACATGGTCACCAAAATATAAATAAAGGATTTAGAGAAACGAAATATACTTCATTATTACTTTTTTAATTAATTGTGTTTTGTTACTGTGTGGTAGGGGAATCAACATCCTTTATTGGTAATTTCACCACAGTGTTCATAACCAATCACTGACAAATTGTGTACCGTGTCCGCTTGCAGTCTGTGGAATGCACTGGAGAATGCAATCAAGTCGGCTGTCGTGTCCAGTTTTTAAAACTGTTGATTTTTTTTTTTTTTTTGGCAAGGAGGATGATGCATCCCGTTTTGACGTATACTACAGAAGTTTGTTTATTGTTTTGGTTGTATACAAATACGTACAATTATTCAACCATTTTTTTTATTAGAAACCATTATTTCAATTGTTAGAAAATTATAAATTAATCTGTAATAATGAGTATCTTTTTATTTTCTTATTTATTCTTATTTTATATTAATAATGTTACTTTTGTTATTATAATTTAAGTATACATTGTTTTTAAGTTATATATATTTTGAATAATTTATAATTTCTTGTGTTGAGTCAGGTGGAATAGAGGACTGGATAGTCCTATCCTCGACTCAAAAATAAATTTAAGTATTTTCCCCTCTCTCCCGCTCCCTCTCTCTCTCCCGTTCTCTCTCTCTCTCTCTCTCTCTCTCTCTCTCTCTCTCTCTCTCTCTCTCTCTCTCTCTCTCTCTCTCTCTCTCTCTCTCTCTCTCTCACATATATATAAATCATACAAAGTTTGTTTTCTGTTTTGTTTTAAAAGCTCCAGTTCATCTTTTGATTCTAAATAAAGAAGATTTCACCAATGTGTTAAAAGTCTCATTACAGAAACAATGGGATGAAATTCGGAAATATCTGACAATGTTTCCTCACTTCTTCTCAAGATGGAACGAAAATGCTTACAGAGATTGTTGTATAATGTCAGACGTAAAGAAATACAAAACAGAAGAAATAATTTATAGTTAGTATTATTTTTATATAACTAAATATAAATTATATGACTAATATGTTTGAACAAATAGTAGAGTCTAATAGTATTGTTATTAATATATGTAACCGAATTTTTTAACATCTACAAAAAACATGCAGAAAATTTACGTCCTTGTTGAAGAAAAAGATTTGAATTCTTATAGCTAAGCTTACACCAACAGAGTTCTGTGAAATCGTTATTTCTGTTTCAAAGAGTATTCGGAAATTTTGGATGCTTTACGGTTCAGTGTTCCCTTTCGCTTTATGGACTTCACGAAATTTCTCATTGGCTATCTGTATGATTCGTGAACTATCAAATTTCAAATGTTGGTGGATAAAAAATAAATTGAGTGTTTCATGTCCACTACATAACAGTAATTTATTATTTTCTTAAACTAACTCTCTCCTGTATTAGGAAAAACTTTAAAATTGTTTATTTAAAATTTTAGAAGGTGAAATTTATAAAAATGTGTAGATGAGGAAATTTAGAAACTTTCAAGCTTTATTGGTTACATCGTATTTTGTATAGTTTATTCACATCATAAATTGTATAAGTTTAAAAGGATGTGTTTTTTTTTTTTTGTAGATGGAGATATAATGAAAAAGAAATCAAACGCCTATTTCGTCGTGAGTGGCACGTGTAGCTTGATTCAGAAGATTCTCGTAGAGAAGGATGGAAATACAGTGAAGCTAGTGGAAAACCAGAACCGTAAAACTATTGAAATGAATATGAATTATATTGTAGCACAAATGTGTGTTTACAGTCAAGGAGCATGTTTTGGTCTAGGTAAGGAACCTAATAGTAAGAACATCATCTACTTGTAATGAGTTAGTCAATTTCAAATTAACCAAACATTTTTAAAACGTCCAAAGTCATAAGTATATAAGCTCAAAAATACAAACAAACAAGTCCAGGTAATTTTTATTTGTCAATATTTTTTTTAAGTCGGAAGAAGTTGATACTGTGATAATCGGTAGACTGTACTTGATAATAGTCTACTTTGGTAGATGGTACAGACAGAAGTACTTTTGTGTTTAGAACTATGATAGTTCGTAGTTGGTACTGTGACAATAAGAACGTTTGTATTTTTAACCTTAGTACTTTCTTTTATAGTTAGGTAGTTGGTAATTTGATCGTTGGTAGTTGGTATTTTTAAAATCAGTACTTTAATAGTTGATAACTGAAAGGTTCGTTTAAGTTATGTGATTCACTTTGTGTATGTATGCCCAGTCCTCGGTAATATTAGAGACAAATATTTAAACTTTACCGTGGCATTAAACTATCGACTATCAGTTGGCAGAGATTGGTTAGTGATCATAAATTATTATAGGGAAGATCAGGTCACCGAATAAACTATAGAAATATATATATTAGTTTACCAGTATATCAACCTTTAATGTAGTTTGTTCACTCTGTTATTTGTTAAAAATCTTTTCCAATTATTCATATAAATGTTGTATTATATTAAATTGTGTAAATATACACTAATATGATTCATATAACTGGTTGAATAGAACAATATTGTGACTTTTTATGCTTACATTTGGGAACTATTGTAATTATCGTAATGGTAGAACTCGTTCTATGATTTCTAACCAGAGTACTGCTTTTGAATGATTTTTTTTTTTTTTTATGTAAATATAAAATTTTATTGATTAATAAAAGCCTATCTATTTGTCACTGATAAGAATGGATAAATAAATAAATGAATGATATATTTGTTCATTGATCAATAGCAGTTTAAACATTTTTAGTTTGTAGTTGATACAGATTAAATAATTACTGTGATAGTAGGTACTATGTTAGTTGTTACTTTAATTGGTACTTTGATTACTTTAAGTTGGCATTGCGATAGTTTTTACATTAAAACTCACATAGGAAATTAATATGTTATAACAATAAAATAAGTACATAGTTTAGGTTAATTATTAAATTTTAAGTGGTTGGTACCATAATGGTTAGTATTTCTGTAAATTAACGGTAAATAGGACGATGGACAATAATTGTCCTTTGTGTCAAAACACAGTATGTCAAATATCTCTTGGTAGACTAAAGGTCTTAAATGTAAGATAGCTAATGCGAGGAGACTACTTAAGTATTATAAAGCCAGTGGAAACTGGAGGGTGTATCATGATGACACCAGGGATTACTGTTTGGCCTTAAAAAAGCAAACTTGAATCATGGTGGTGGTATAATGACAATTATTAATTATTAATAATTGTCATTATACCATCTCAAAATTGAATCCTGCAAAATGGATCCAATTCAATCAATATCAAAGCGTAACCGACTTACATTGACCCTATTACGGCCTAGATGTCTCATAGAATAACTAATAGGTAAGTCAGGGAGTTGCTGGTTGATTTTTATGCAAAAACCAGTATATCTGAAAGCGAGGCCTCATCAGAGCAAAAAGTAATGTATGTAACCTCCTGCCTACTTCAGAAACATAATCGACCTTGAGCATAGCGAATAAGACAGCAGGACTTCTCGGCATTTCATCTTCTTTCTCTCCCTCCCTCCCTCCCCCTCTCTCCCCCTTTATTACTCTTTATACGTAAATTTAGAAACATTATTAAAAATATCATTTCTCTGTACAGGTGAATTAGCCAAATCGCAAATGATAATTGCTGATACTAAAGTAACCATATTGCTGATACCATCTTACATACTAATCCAGTATAATGCTGCCAATATTTGGAACCGTACTAAGAGCTGTATAGAATCCAGACTACCATCAATACAAGAAGTTTTCAACAAATGTATGGAGGAAAGAAAATGGAATAAATACAAAATCAATGAGAGTTCTAAAATTCAAATGAGAAATCTCTCTTCTACAACATTGCACGATGTACCGCACTACTGGAGAGTACAAAAACACCAATTTTACAAAAATAATTAATTGTGTACAACCATTTCTTTATGAAAAACATTATTGCGTCTGCAACCATCCTACACTGAAACTATTGTTTTTGTTAAATCGTTGAAAGTCGAAAAAGAGTATCTTCTTGTTAACAAAAACAGACTTGACTGTCATACTTTAAAAAATTCTTCAGGAAAATAAAGAAACTAGAAACTGCATTTATTTATTGAAATTCATTTTTGCCGGTTAATTAGTAACTCGACTGTAAACAGGTGCTTATATTCGTGTAATATAGTATAAATTGTACACTTTTGTGAACAATGTAAAGCTATTTTAATTGTTATCCTCTGGATTAACTGGAATATAATGTTCAAACCTTTTCATTAACTTTGGAGATTCTTCATTTATAAAATTAAGTTTATTCAGAGAAAAATCTAAGATTTGACAACTAACAACAGGAAGTTTATCTACGTGCGCAACTAACTGTCGCCACAATAAAAGTGCAACAATTCTGCGACTTAATTCGATATAAAATTATAGTATAATTCGCAATTAGAGTAAGGAGCAACAGATGATTTTTGATTTTAAACAAATATTAATCGTAGGTTGATCATGTAGGAAATAAAGACTTAAGATAATTTGTATTTCGTGTTTTGGCAACGTTAGGCCCAAAATTATAATTGGCAACGTTGGGTACAAAATTTCTAATTTCAACAGTTTGGACACAATTTCTGCCAAATAGATAGTTACAATTGTGAACACTTAGAACTAATTACACAGAGTATAATTGTAAAAACCATTGATAATTACCAGATACAAATTAAATTTTAGTCTTCAAATTTTATTTTTGACGACTATAAAAGTAAAAACCTGTCACCAGATTCAAGCTGTCGTTTTGTAGAAAACCAAAGGATAGAAAAATCCAGCTATAACGATAGAGCAAACCCTTAGTTACATAAAGCTTTATAAAGTCTTTCTCCTCATAATGTGCGTTTTTCTCAATCCAAGATGAGTTAACATAGATGGGTACCGCTTAGAAAAGAACCTCACTCCGGTTTTGTCTCGCGCATGTAGAACTGTGGTGGGAGAGGGAGAACCCGAGTTAAGACTGACATACCCGCCCGCTGCTTCATTGCGTAGGGCTTAATATTTTCTTTTTCATACCTACTACAGCGCTAAAAAACTGTGAATGTGTATCGTTTTTATGCCTGACAACTACAATTAGTAAATTTAAATGTTTTACAAAGTTTTGCACTGAATACTTAATAAAATGAGTTTTTGTGTCCATTACCAACTTGCAAAGCTTTGTAGCTCTATTTGTAATGGTAAAAATATATATATATTAAGCCGTCCCGGGACTTATTTAATCGTGTAAATTATTCCTCACACCATTAAAACATCTAAAATAAACATATAGTTTAGATACCAGTTCAATTAACAGTAATCTTCTCATTTATCGAAATTTGTTAATAATTTTTCTGAAGAATTAAAATGGTTTCCATGTCCATTCCATTTCCTCAGATGAATTACGTTTTCAAACAGCGGAATAGCAATTTGAAGCCAATCAAGTTTACATTTTGTAAATAAGTTCGGATTTATAAACCATTGAATTAGACAAATTTTGCAATAAATTTTAAAAAAACCGTCTTTGGAATTATTTTTAAATTTTAATTCAAAAGTGTCCCAACAATAGTTGCAAATTATTATATTATATTAATCATTAAAATACTGTATCATCAAAAATGAAAAACATTATATTAATATTGCAAAACAATTACAGTTCTAGTAATAGAAATTTTAGTCAATTTAGTCGACAAATTAGTTTCTCGTAATCGTTTAGTGATTGAATGAAAGTGAAATTTCAAAATTACAGTTGTTTAAAATATTTCTTCTTACCTCCACATATACAATAGACAAATGGCGGCAAGTTAGCGCCCTTAAATAATAATATCATGGATTCTGCTGAATACCGAATTTTAAATTACCACATTTATAAATCTCTATTATTATTGTTATTCATTTACGGACTTCGATAACAAAATATTACTAGTTCCAGGGATTGTGAACTTTCACTCTAAATGTACTTGTAGGTCAAATCACGTTCTGGAGGACATTGCTAAAAGCTTGGATGCAAGCTTAGAATGAACTTTGACACTATCTGGTGTCATAGTTGTAGAACTAACTAACCAATAATGATGTGGAAGACAGTACGTTGTGTTTTGTTTTATACTAATTCAATATATGATTTACATATGTAATTCAACATTCTTACTCCGGTTCAATGTAGAAACTAATACAAAAGTAACATCCTCAAATTGTTATTTATTTTAATAATTTATCACTTTTGAGTATTTTCAAGAATACACTCATATAAAAATTATAATTGTTAAAATTAACAATATATTTAGGATATTGAAACTGTAATAATTTAAAACTCCTAAAATACTTTTTTCTATTCAATTTAACCAAACTTTAATGAATATATAACTTTAGAAACGAGGATTTTGTGTGTGTCATTGATAGATTGATTGTTTCTAAATTAAATGTAATAAAATTCCACTAAAATTGTATACTTAAAGAAATAATCATGGTGATTTTACTGTAGGCCATAAATAAAAAGGTCTACCCGCCTAGATTTCTAAAATCCAATGCCTTTCACTTTCCTTAATTATAAGTTTTGTTTTTAAATTTTAATAGCTAATGTGTGTTTTAGTCAATTATAGCAAAAGGTTTAGTTTCGCTAAATCTTAATCATATTACATCATACAATAAAAAAAAGTGATTATCGTGCTTATCATTAAAAAAAAAAAAAACAAGTGTGACTCTTGAAATTGTTTTAAAAGGAAACAGTTTTCGATATATGGCATAGAAAAGTTTAATAGATAAATTCAATTTAGGCAATCCGTTCTCAATCATACTGTACTTCACAAAAACATGTATTTATTATATTATATAAATAATTTAGCACAAACTAATAAAAGTATTACTACTATTACAATGTCACTAGAATATATTTGATCGTTTCAAACAAGCTGTACAAACGAGTAAATAATTATTAGGATTTATCCAAAATGTACAGACTTTTCAAAATGGTTTAAAAAACTAAATTACGTTAACTAATAATTTATTTGTTTGTGGAAGAAAAGAATTCGTCAAGAGAGACCCGATAGGAATGGTGAAAGAGAGGGTTCTAACCCAGAAAAGAGACGAATATCCAACAAAGATCCCTGGGAATTTCCACAATACTCATTATAAGTAAACACCTAGAGTGATTATTGTAGACAATATCATTAGGTCTCTCAATTAGTTACATTTTGCCTTTAATTTCACACCTTTTCTAACTAAATAATTGTCCAAAATAATAAATATATTTTCAGTGAGTCACATATTGTTTTACATGTGTTTTATGTTTGTAATATGACACTTAATATTCATTCATCCTCCTTTACCAACCATAAATATGAATGCATGTAGTCAGTTTTTTTTTTTTTTTAATTGATAAAATTTTACAGTATAATGGTTGAAAATAATCGTAATAATATAATCATTGGGTTGGTATAAGTTATTATTTTGTACTAAATATTTCCTGAGTATTTTTATAAAAACCAAGGTGTTGATTTTAGTCGCTTGATTACTTTATAAAGTAACTTCATTTCTTTTCTAACATCTTGGTAATATGAAATTTCGTCCTTTCATAATTTAACGGGAACCAAAAATATAAAAAATACATACTCTTTAATCACAAAGATGATCTCTCTTGTAACTGGAAACTTGAAGCTGATTGCGGAGTGCTTGTCTCTAATCATAAATTATTACAAGTGATAATCAGAGAAAGCAAGAGAGAACTGCAATAAAATACCTTTATTTGTGCTTTCATCAATAAAGCATGCTTTGTGTTAGTTGGAAGTTTATTTAAACGTTAGAAGTTACTTTTATAAACGTTATGGTATATTAATCACTTTACATTATATCAAGTATAAATATTTGTATAAGCAATACGAAAAACGGAAACACCAAATGAAATAAACTTACAAATTTATTTTCAACAAGAAGACGTTTAATTGTATAATTTTCAGTTGTTTACAGGTACCCGACACTAGCTCTGTGTACACCCAAAGACTCATGATACTTCTAACTACGTAATTTTAAGTACAAATATATTTCGGAAACGGCTTCTAAAATATTTACTCATACGTCGTTTTGTACATATCTCACATAGGCCTATATTCGTAAAATATTAAAAGTTTCCACAATGTTGTCGAAAACAGTTATAAATAAAACATTATTGATAGTCATTATAATTAGTTCAAACTACATTATACTACTATAACTATTTTAATATATATATATATATATATATATATATATATATATATATTATATCTATAATACATTTTAATACGTATAATTAAAAAATATATAATTTACAATGGTCAAAAATGGGCCTTTAAATAATGAAATGTCGTTAATTTCTTTTTAACACGTACTCTGAAAAAATCGGACTTATGTTATACGTATAAGTTGTAAAAACATCTATTTAAACATTAGAAGTTAATGGATCGTAAATTAAGTTTCTAATTACGCAATTATCAAAAATATGTTTTAGGCGTGTTGAATTCTAATCACCTAGCATTTGGTTTTCCAGTATGACACTTAATCACTTACACTTTCACATTGGAGGTGGTAAGTTTTGAATCTCGTTTGTTGGTTTATTGTACATCAGTGATGCTGACAGTGGCTGACACATTTAATCACTTACACTTTCACGTAGGAGGTGGTAAGTTTTGAATCTCGTTTGTTGGTTTATTGTACATCAGTGATGCTATGACACATGTAATCACTTACCCTTTCACGTAGGAGGTGGTAAGTTTTGAATCTCGATTGTTGGTTTATTGTACATCAGTGACGCTATGACACATTTAATCACTTACCCTTTCACGTAGGAGGTGGTAAGTTTTGAATCTCGTTTGTTGGTTTATTGTACAGTACATCAGTGATGCTATGACACATGTAATCACTTACCCTTTCACGTAGGAGGTGGTAAGTTTTTAATCTCGATTGTTGGTTTATTGTACATCAGTGACGCTATGACACATTTAATCACTTACCCTTTCACGTAAGAGGTGGTAAGTTTTGAGAGGAGAGAGAGAGAGAGAGAGAGAGAGAGAGAGAGAGAGAGAGAGAGAGAGAGAGAGAGAGAGAGAGAGGGGGGGGGAGAGAGAGAGAGAGACCGTTAACTTAAAATGAGTGAAAACCTATCATAAACCAATAAACTAAAATTTGAATTTTCTTAAAAACACTGCTAACCACTTCTATTAATGTTTAGTGACGTAGCTTTTAAGCACTCAAACGTGAGGTGTTGGTCACTATTTTAACAAAATGTCAATTTTTGTTAGGAAGAAGAAATTAACAATGGGCGCCGTTCAAAAAAAAGTTCAAATATTTTAAATCGACTTAGCGATTTTGATTGAAATTTTATAAAGTTTGAGGATTTACATCCAAACTGCGAGAAATAAAATTAAGGTTCGAAAGTGATATCACAAATACTGAAATTGGTTTAGATCACCTTGATAGTTTGAAGATGTTCGGAGCCCACGGTTCGTTTCCAATTTTTAACTGATAACTACTGAACCAAAATTTTAAAGTAGAAGCGACCAAAATGTTTGTGCTTTAAGACCCTACATTTGAGCAAAGTTCTATAAATTCATTAGATCCAAATTTGAGAAATATCAGAATTTAGAATTTTTATCTTATGGTAGCTTCCTAACTGCAAGAAATAAAATTTACAGTTCAGGAGTTATTTGAAACATACTGAAATTAATTTAGACCACCTTGAATACTTCTTGCTATGTTCTGCGCCGACGGATATTTTTCTCTTTTTAACTGGTAACTCAGAATCAACATTTTTAGAGAGATGGCAATCGATAAGTTTTCTTTGGCACAAAATGCTATCAAAATTATTAGTTACAAATTTGAGAAAATTGGAATTATTTTTTTTTATCTTACGGCAGCTTCTACCTTTAATTTCGTGTTTTTTTTTTTTTTTGTTTTTAAGTTGCAGTATCTGTGAATCTTTAAACAGTATTAACTGATTAAACACCGGCTTCGAAAATATTTCCAAAATGAGATAAAGGCGTTGCGTTAATGTTTTTTTTTTTTTTTTTTTTTTTTTTTTTTTTTTTTTTTTAATATATATATATAAAGAAAAGAATGTAAAGATCCATAGCACTCCAATGCTCTTAATAACGTCAAAGTCGGAAGAACAAAAAATTTGATCAAGGAGACCTAATGAAAGAGAGGGATCGAACCCAAGACTTACACGAAGTAAACTGTAGATTCAGCGGTTCTTCTGGTTTGTCACACCCGTATTCTACTATAAATATGCCCCTGAGTGTTACCGTCTATTTTACTGCTAAATTTACAACTATTTAAGATTTCTTTTATTCACATAAGTTTTAAGAAAAGCTATAAAAAGATTTTGAAAATAATTCTTACATTTTTTTTTTTTTTTCTATTTTATGTGTAACAGTGTAATAAATAATTTATAGTAAATCAGATTCTTTACTCATCAAAATTCTGTGAGATCAGTCGTTTTACCAAACTTTAATAGTAATTAACAAAACAAAATTTGAAGTGTTTTTTGAATGCAAAATAAAATAAAGTACTGTATTGTGTAAAATCCGTGTAAAAATATTGGTTTGAGAGTTATTTTTAAAGAATGACGTGTGATGGATGAAGGAGAGACTGGAAAGTGGGAGGGGTGTATTGATTCGTCAGCCCAAACCATGACCTTTGACTTCTCACCTCTGGCATTGTACTTTATGAAATATATTCCCAAAATAGAATAGTACAGTAAAATTAGCTTTAAAAGAAAAATATTAAAATTACAAAAATAACTATGGAAAATTGCTTTATTTATAAGATCTCAGCGGCCCGTAACCTATCTTCAGATCCTTCTAGGCTACAATTTAACAAAATTTTATCAAAATTTAAATAGAAATTTTTTAATTGTAACTACCAAAAAATTTTTTTGAAATGTCAAAACAAATAAACTCCTCAAGATGTGACGACAATATTCTCATGTAGGCCTACCCTATTTAATAAAAATTAGTTCCCTCGTATCACATGTAGAACATCGGGCAAACAATAACCGATAGACAAGAAACAGACTAACTGACAGACAAACAATAAACAATATTCCAAATAAGGTTTTTTTCCCCTTTTACTCAGAATAGCACAAGACCGATGTTTACACCAACATCTATTTCCATACCACATAGCTTTCCCTATATTAGATGTATACTATATGAAATTTTTAAATATTTTAACAAAATTTTAAAACTTTTTGAAGATTTGATTTCACTATCAGAAACAAGAAAATAGATTTTGAATGAGAACTAGTGTGTATTATCGGCAACTGTAGATTATGGCATCCTAGATCAAATGTCCATGGAGCCCTCTGGTGATATTCACAATAAAGAAAATAAGAAATCCTCGAACCACAAAAACAGGAATAATAACTAAGACTATAAATAAAAATTGAGCTTAACTTGTGAGATAGTATTAGACAGAGTAAAACTGGAACACAAGATCTCCATAATAACTGTTATAGTTTAGTTATTGTAGCTCATCTATCACTGATGATGGCGACTATGATGTTGAAACGCGTTTGATTAAGTAAACGTAATTTTTGTGAGATCTTGTGTTCCCGTTTTATTATATCTAAAACTAAGGCTGTAATAACTTCAGTTACATTACCCTGTCAGAGGGTTACAGCTAAACGGAGTTTAAACTACTTCAGCTGTAACCCTCTGAGGATATTGAGGTCAATGAAATTTACATAAGTCTAATAGTCTAATATTATTCTATACGTAACTGGATTGATTACATTTTTGGTTTGGGCAATATATTTTCCCCTTATTATGGCACAATAATGGGACATTATCATTTTTTTCATAATAAAGTACTGTTATTGTCGTCATTTAAATTTTTTTTTAAATAACTGTAGGTTTACCTTCCATGGACTATAATACGCTTTAACAGTGCATACAATGTGATTATTGTATTCGTACCTCCTACGTAGAACCTACCTGATTAATCTACATGTGGGTAAACAGATTGTTAATGAATAAGGGCTTGCATTTCCCACATAGTCTAATCAAAAACATAATCATGGAGGTTGATTACTACCAGCCACTTTAAATTATATATTCTGTTGCGGAACTGAATGGCTGACGTGTACACTCGTGTCACATCAAAACTGACACTCTCATGCTGAATATGTCTGCCCTCATTACATTTGAAAAATAAAGGAATTCAAATGTTCCACTAACTTTCTCGCAGTAAATAATAATCGGGGTTGAAAAAATAATACGTTAACTTTCTCACATCTGACTTTCATTGCCTTCTCTTCATAAATGTCTCTAATAACACTTTCAACAATATGTAAATTTAATGAAAAAACAACACAATATTTAGTAAATTCTACAATTTAATTGAGTCTTGCCAAGGTTAAGTGAACACGAAAGAAGTTGGCGGTTTGGTCATAATGACTCTAGTTTTTCCAATAATTTACAAACTCATTTAGTGCCTAATTTTTTTAATAATGTTAAGTTTGATATTCTCCATGTAACTGCAAAAAGTAGGAAATTAAATTCATTAGAAATGTTAGAGATTAGGAGAATATTTTGTAAAGACTGGTACTCAACTATCAGGTAGAATTTTTGTCAAACTCACCTTCGTTAAAACCATTGTCTTCCTTATGACCACATGTTTTGCGCGCCCTTTTACTCCCTCCCCCTTTTAGCTAAGTATCTGTTCTTCTTTTTGTAATATTATATGTTAGTTTTAATATCTTCCTTAGTCTTTGTTAAGCTGCCTTGTAAATGCCGTTGCTGGCGAAACTATGGTTGCAAGACTCAATTAAATTGTAGAATTTACTAAATATTGTGTTGGTTTTTCAATAAAATGGAGTTCTACCAAGTACCTTCGGTCAATAGTGTAAATCGTATATGTAAATTTCTTTATTGTATATCTTTTTGGTTCAGTATCAACTTTTTTATAAATATAAATGAGTGTTTAAAAAAATATTATTTATAACCTGTATTCAAATAAATTTAAGGTTATTTTACTTATGGAATAAATTAGTTCAACGCATAATTCCTATTTGACATTGGGATTATATTAATGTGGGTTGAATTATTGTTTAAGTTAAACATAATCGGTGAGAGTTAGACTTTTTTTTAAGTTTTTTTACTCATTTTGACTGATAACTACCGAGGTTTAATTTTTGAGGACATGACGAGCAATATGTTGTATGTGGGCCCTTAGAGGATACATAATCAAAATTATTTAAACCGATTTCGATAAAATTGTAATTATTAATTTTGGTCTAATACCAGCTACTAACAAACTTTTAGATGTTAAAAAAACTCTAAATATGTAATTTGAAACAGTTACATAATAATGTCGACCTAAATTCCAAACTGTAGAATAGTGCACAAAAAACAGATAAACTTCATTTCAAAGCCACGATAAGGATTTATTGCACTATGACGTAACTGTTTCTATACTATGGGGAAATGTAAAATTCAAAAACTTTTTCGGGCGGTACGATTTATAAAAAACTAAATCGACATAAGTCAAGGTTCATTTTAATATTTTTAAATTCACTTCAGAAACTTAATTTCTCTTGCGTGAATTGGGTAAATGGTTTGGAATCATACATTTCCACATATCATCTAAATTTTATTTATATCGCTGATGTGAATTTTATAATTTTAATTCTTAGACGGGATATAAGGTTCATTTTCACTATTGGGCGATTAACTCCATAATATTTTTATATTTTTAGACGCTAAAATTTACCACATTTTTATCAAAGATGTCAATTAAAAATATTATTTTGTTGTATTGCAGAAATTTTTAAATGTTGAGCTTTCGTCGGGGATTTAAAAAAAAAACTGTAGACAAATATTATTCTAAACATCTCGCACAGACAGTAAGCAAAAATTAGGCTATATCACAACCTTTCTAAATATTTTCGTTGAATACACCAAATCTTATAATATAGACTATCTCTAAATCAGCCTAATTTTTTTCCACTTAAAATAGCTGATACTAGAAATTCAATAGATTCTTTTTTAACTATAATTTAAATATACCGACAGCTTTAACATAATAAGATTGTGACGGTATTTCTCTCGCGATTGCGTTTTCACGTAATAACCTTCACAAATTATTTTTTTCATTTGGCGATTGCGTTTTCACGTAATAACCGTCACAAATGATTTTTTCTTTTCACGATTGCGTTTTCACGTAATAAATGTCACAAATTATTTTTTTCATTTGGCGATTGCGTTTCCACGTAATAACCGTCACAAATTATTTTTTCTTTTCGCGATTGCGTTTTCACGTAATAACCTTCACAATTTTTTTTTCTTTTCGCGATTGCGTTTTCACGTAATAACCGTCACAAATGATTTTTTTCTTTTCGCGATTGCGTTTTCACGTAATAAATGTCACAAATTATTTTTTTCATTTGGCGATTGCGTTTTCACGCGTAATAACCATCACCAAATAATTTTTTCTTTTCGCGATTGAGTTTTCACGTTATAACCGTCACAGATTATTTTTCTGTTCGCGATTGCGTTTTCACATAATAACAGGTCACAAATTATTTTTTTCTTTTCGCAATTGCGTTTTCACGTAATAACCATCACCAAATATTTTTTTCTTTTCGCGATTGAGTTTTCACGTAATAACCGTCACAGATTATTTTTTCTGTTGTCGATTGCGTTTTCACATAATAACAGTCACAAATTATTTTTTTCTTTTCGCGATAGCGTTTTCACGTAATAACCGTCACGAATTATTTTTTTCTTTTCGGATTCGCTCTAGCCGGAGTGGGATACATTCCAGGGGTTCGGCAAGAAATTGATCGGAGGATAGGTTTTTGGAAAGGTTCTTGGCTCAGTTTCAGGGAGTTCAAGAGAGAACCAGAGGTTTACACTCTGCCCTTAATAGTTCATCATGGCCAAAAGGTCCTTTCCGGGGAGGTTGGTGGGTGAAAGAAATTCTAACCCTATAGCTACTAATCGTCCCGGTTTCAGATGCAAAAGATTTAGAAACTATCCTATCGTAAACGGCCTGCCTATCTAAGAAGCGTTAAGAAAATAAAAAGTTAAAAAATATTACAGTTCAGGAATATTTAACAAATAACAAACATATGCCTTTGATCGTCATCATTAAACACCAGATTTTAATAAAACACGATATACATTGATGACTCTTTTATGCCATAAGTAAAGCAAGTGTAAGGAGTTAAATAAATGTCAAAAAAATGGCGTCGACGATTATTTTACACTTTTTGACTGACGCAACTATAATTATTGGTTTTGAATAATGGCGACTGAGAAAGTTTATGCGATTCATCGTTCGTTTCTGTTGTGTTTTGCTAAAGGATTATTGTTCCCTCTTTTAAAAGACAAAAACACTACCCACAAAATTTGACAAGAACATAATTATATTATTACAAAAAGAATAAAAAAAGTCGGTAGAGAATTGTATTATTTGAAGCCGTTTACTATAAAAACAATATGGTCAATTTCAAATAGTAAGTCCTAATAATAGATTATTTAAGCTGTCCGATTATTAAATCTACATTACTACTTAATTTACTCACTGAAAAATAGGTTCTTAAGGGTTTTTATATTCCATGTGTAATTAATTATCTATTTGAAATCAGTATATCTTAACTAAAAAACCTAATTACCTAATGCGTACTTAGGTGGATGTGTATTTAATTATGATTTATTTTGCATTAAATCAAGTTATATAAAATACAGTATAATTATTAATAACAAAAGTTTTGTTTAGTTATTATTTCTCGAATTACTTTTTTTTAGTTTTAATTTCGTAGGATAGGTGGAAAACCTTCAAAAAACCAAGGGGAAAATCCGCTCTTCCTAATTGTGTAAGATTCTTACTCACTAAAAACCACCTTCTTTCCTGTTAGTACCCCTATTGCGTAACACAAGGAAACAGGAAAGGTTTTCCATGAACCAAGCTGAGAAGCCCTTTCCATGGGCATATCGAAATTGTAAAAAAGCAGAAAGTTATGTATCATCGCGAAGGGCGAGGTAAAGAACTATCTGGGACACAGAGTTCAGTCAGGTAAAACCTCACGCAGGAGCCCAGGTTTAGTGGATGTGGCGAGCAAGGTGAAGGATGGGAGTTACCTTACAAATACCTTATTAGTGAATTTATTGGAGGAGTTACAAGCTACATCTTTCTTCTCTTCTGCTGCTTACTTGAAACTGAAATAACCGTCCAAAGGTTAGACAGCATGCAACTGAACTGCATCCTGCTGGCGACAGCTTGGTTCATACCGCTGCAGTGAACCTGTTGCGTATTAGTTTTAAGGTCAAATCGACAATTCTCATTTTCTAAATTGGGTTACATGCCACAGCAACTTTCTCTTTATACCTGTACAATTTTAGTCATTCTCATTCTATCTCTAGTAGGAGTCAGGTGCGTTGTCTGCTCTCTAAGCCAAGTTTCTCATGGACTTAAGTTCCGGCTACCTCAAATTCAATATTATACATTTTCTTTCTCTTTTTAAACATTTTTAATTATTGTAAAGTGTCAAGTGCGGTCGGTGTGAAGTGATTGTAAGAAGAAGTACTGGCCAGTTACTACACATCAAGTGGAACCGTTCGTTGGCACAATATACGACAACCTCAAGGAAGGTAAACTCAATAACTCTGGTCCTCCGGCACTCAAACTTAGTAAGTAATAAACTCATACATTAACACTCATAAATTATCGAACATTTTTTGGTCCCCCCGGGCCGGATCTAGTTATTCATTAACTAGACGTAAGATAAAAAACCAGTCTATCAGTTCATTTAATACCGTTATATTTTATTCTATTTTTGGTTTAAACTCTGTTCAAATTGCTTACTATCAACTTTCACTTTAGATTTGTATTCTCTAACTTTCACCACGCTACAGTACAAACAGTTAAAGGTCACTTTCATTTTCTATTTTGAGAATTGTCGATTGGTCTTATTTTAGGTTATAATTGATCTCCAATAAAATTAAACTTGTAATAGAAATAATATTGTAAATTTAATACTTTCACTTAGTGTGTACACAAAATCTAGCTTATAAATATTTTGACCTTTGTATTGTACTACCTGCTCATATGTTATCTCTATACTTATTTTAGTTACTCTTCAGAAACTAGGTCACAAAAGGAGAAAGTTTATAAGGTATTAAAATTTATTAATATTATTGACATACCTCTTGTGTTTATCAAAAAAGGGTCTATTCAGCTTTTCATTATATATAATTTATGTTTAATTCAGTTTTGCTTATTTTGACTTTCTATTGTACTTTATACTTTATAGACTTCACCATATTTCTTAAGTTGAGGGCCTGTGTTTAAAATAAACCTCTTATTGTGTTTTTAAAAAGATAAGTTCATTTTTTTTTAAAGGTGGTTAGCGTGTTTTCAAGATAAATAAATAAATTTAGTGTCTTTCTGTGAATTAACTTTGTAAAATGGCTAAATCACTTGCAGTTGTCAAAGCAAGAATGGAGAACGCATTCTCACAGATTCAAATGATTTTTGATCTTACAAAAAAAACTTCTGATAAGGATATTCTTCAAAAATTCCTTGTGTACGCAAAATCTGCCAGTAAGCTTCGCCAAGAATTTTCTGATTCTTTAGACAATTACCTGGAGCTTAAATTGGCTAGTGATCCTGAATTTAAACCTAATTACGCTTCTCTTAATAGTGCAGATGAGTTAGTGAATTATATTAATTCTACCCTAACCTCATTTCAAAGCAAAATGCAATCCAAGAGTAATAGTGAACCTGCCCCTGTACAAAAGTCAGTGGTTCGCTTACCTAAGCTCGAATTAAAACGTTTTAGTGGTGACTCCCTAGAATGGGTATCTTTCATCAATCTATTTGAATCGAGTATAAATAAAGACTCTTCTTTGTCACCCAGTACGAAGTTTCAATACTTATTAAGTGTTCTCTCTGGTGATGCTTTAAATTTGATTAAATCTCTACCTATTTCCGACTCTAATTACACAGTGGCTTACAACCTCCTGAAAGAGCGTTACCACTCTCCAAGGAGACTCGTTACTCTTCACCTAAATCAAATTTTGGACTTACCCTCTGTAAATCATTCTCCAAAACAAATGAGAAAATTTGTCAACTTGTACAATGAAAACATTCAAGCTCTCAAAGGGTTAAAACTGGACATCACCCAAAATAACCCACTTCTATCAGCTATGGTTCTTAGAAAAATGGACAACGATCTCAGGAAAAGGTTCGAACAATTCCGTTCCTCCAATCCCACCGTTGAAGGTGAGGATGGCCCTGTCTTACCTGACATCGCAGATATAATAAAATTCCTCAATCAAGATTGTAACGAAATTGAAAACGCTAGTTTGCATTCTGCACCTTTCTTAAAACCTGCCTCTGCAGAGTCAAGCCATGAGTATATGTCAAAAAACCAATCTTCTAAATTCAAAAAGGGTCCTATTGGAAATCACAAGGTCTCTCTGATGACCTCCAACACTAATGGAAATAAACGCAGTGTTTCAAACCCTCTCCCATGTTTTGTTTGTCACAAAACTGATCGCAAGGTGTATACTTGCCCCATCTTCAAGAGTAAGGATCCCAAATCCCGTTTTCAAATCGTTAAAGAAAATAAACGATGCTCTTCATGTTTGGGCAACCATAACCTCAATGACTGTAGGTCAACATCAAGTTGTTTCAATTGCCACAAAAGGCACCATTCATTACTTCATTTTGAAGAAAACCGTACACCTATAGTTCAAACTTCATCTCATGAAACTGTTCAAACTTCACAGGAAACTACACCTGCAGTTAGTCTAACCTGTCAAGATAAAGGCCGTTTTACTCGCTCCACAACAGTCTTATTAGGCACTTTGCTTGTGAAACTCACCTCTGCCAGTGGAATTACACAGGTACTCCGTGCTCTCGTTGACTCTGGCAGTCAGTCCTGCTTTCTTACTGAGCGAGCAGCTCAGTTGTTATGTGCTCCCCGCAACAAAAGTTCACAGGCCATTGCCGGAATTTCTCAAGCTGTAACCCGCTCTAAGGGCCAAACATATTTGAACATTGAAACTCTTAATGGAAAAATGATCTCTAAGAATCAAGACTTTCTCATTCTTGACAAAATCTGTGTAGACTTGCCTCGTGTTTCAATTGCGCCTGATGTCTTTAATAAAGTCCAACCATACATTTTGGCTGATCCTACATTCCACCTGCCAGGAGGCATTGACGCTCTCCTGGGTGCCTCTTTATTCCCACTAATATTTAACCAGGTAGCCCACCACCTCGGCCCTGGCCTACCAAGTGTGATAGGATCGCACTTTGGATATTTAGTCATGGGTGAAGCGCCTTGCGCACCTCATACTGGTTCTACTATCACTTCTCAGATGTCAGCAACCCTTTTATCTGTTAATGACATCGACTTACACAATTCGTTGCAAAGATTCTGGCAGCAAGAAGAGCCCCCTATAATGACAAAACAGTCTGAAGAAGACAGGCTATGTGAAGAACATTTCTTAACCACTCATTCTCGGGACCAATCTGGCCGTTATTGTGTCCGACTACCATTCAAGAAAGAACATTCCGTTCTGGGCCACTCGAAGTTAACCGCTGAACAGAGACTTCATTCTTTAGAGAAAAGGTTCAATGCGCAACCTGAATTCAAAGCACTCTACTCAGATTTTATGTCTGAATATTTCATTTCAGGTCATATGGAAGTCGCTAACAACACTAACCTAACTGATCCTCACTACTTTCTCCCTCACCACGGGGTCTTAAAGGAATCCAGTAGTACTACTCGTTTGCGCACTGTGTTCGATGCCAGTTCTAAAACTTCTAATGGTTTCTCCCTCAATAATATTCTTCTCACCGGAAGAAAGATGCAGACTAACATTTGCGATTTGTTGCTCATCTTTCGGACTTATAATGTTGTGTTTTCTTGTGACATTCGTCAAATGTATCGACAGATACGAATGCACCCTGAAGACCAGTGCTATCAACTGATTCTTTGGCGTGATAGTCCTGATCAACCTCTTTCAACTTTCAAACTCACTACAGTGACTTATGGAGTAAATTGTTCTCCATACCTCGCCATTCGGACTTTACATCAGCTCGCCGACGATGAAGGTGATTCCTACCCTGCAGCTGCAGAGATTCTACGTAATCAAACCTTCGTAGATGATATCATCGCAGGTGGAGACACCGAAGATGAAGCGATGAACCTCCAGCATCAGCTTATTTCACTTCTGAGTCGCGGAGGCTTTGAGTTACGTAAGTGGACTTCGAACTCCATGCAACTCCTATGTAGACTCCCAGATGATCATCTAGAAACTCCTGTATTTCTCCAAGAAACTCTCCAACCTCATTACACCATACTAGGCCTACATTGGTCTCCTTCGACAGACTCTTTCACTTATAACATGAGACTACCTCGCAATTCTACTACTAAGCGTGAGGTACTTAGTGTGATAGCCCAGATCTATGACCCCTGCGGTTTCTTGTCTCCCATTGTCATGTGGGCAAAACGCTTCATGCAACTCTTATGGACCAAAGGACTAGCCTGGGACCAACCTCTTCCTTTTGAGCTACTTGAAATGTGGCAAACCTTTATAGGTACCTCAGAGAGCCTACGAGATATCACTATTCCTCGTGCTCTAAAAATCTCTCATTCACATGACATAGAACTACATGGCTTCTCAGATGCTTCTGAGAATGGATATGCAGCTGTCTTATTCTTAAGATGCCAGCTCAACGACGGATCTGTGACAGTAAGGCAGTTGTTGTCCAAAACTCGAGTTGCTCCTTTGAAGAAACTCACTATTCCGCGGTTAGAACTGAACGCAGCTCACTTACTCGCCCAATTATTGGTGTATGCCATTGAAATCTTCCCCAAGAAAATAACTACGTCTGTTACCCTCTGGTGTGATTCCACCGTCACTCTTACCTGGTTAAACACACCTCCTCATCGTCTCAAGACATATGTTGCAAACAGAGTCGCTCAGGTACAGGAGCAAGTACCCTCTAGTTGCTGGCGACATATCGCTAGTGAATACAATCCCGCTGACTGTGCATCACGTGGAATACTTCCCTCTGAATTAATCAACCATGACTTATGGTGGTCTGGCCCTCCATGGCTGCAACAGCATAGAGAGACATGGCCTGTATCTCATTTCGTCGCAGCAGACCTCAATGGAACTGGAGAAAGCAAGCCTTTGTTGCCTAACACTTTATTATCTGTTGCTCCTCAAGAATGGGATCTGCTCACAAAATTCTCACATTTCAGCAAACTACAACGTGTGATGGCCTACATTCTGCGATACACCCACACTCTTCAACAACGTGGAAAATGGAATGTGCCCACATATAATCTGCGCATCGGAGACTTAGTGTTGGTGCATCAAGCCTCACCTCCGCTCTCATGGCCATTGGCCAGAATCATAAATGTGTCCCCTGGTAATGATAAGGTAGTGCGCGTTGTTCACCTCAAGACTCAACAGGGAACCTTGACTCGTCCAGCTCACAAGGTTTTCCCGTTACCCATTAATTTAGAATAAACTCAGATTAATATTCACACTAGAATAATTAAGTTAATTTTCTTATGAACAGTTAAATTTTATGTTATTTTTTTTTTGAACAGATTTGTTTATTTTGAATCCTCAGGAGGATTCAAGGCCCCCTGTATGTTGCGTATTAGTTTTAAGGTCAAATCGACAATTCTCATTTTCTAAATTGGGTTACATGCCACAGCAACTTTCTCTTTATACCTGTACAATTTTAGTCATTCTCATTCTATCTCTAGTAGGAGTCAGGTGCGTTGTCTGCTCTCTAAGCCAAGTTTCTCATGGACTTAAGTTCCGGCTACCTCAAATTCAATATTATACATTTTCTTTCTCTTTTTAAACATTTTTAATTATTGTAAAGTGTCAAGTGCGGTCGGTGTGAAGTGATTGTAAGAAGAAGTACTGGCCAGTTACTACACATCAAGTGGAACCGTTCGTTGGCACAATATACGACAACCTCAAGGAAGGTAAACTCAATAACTCTGGTCCTCCGGCACTCAAACTTAGTAAGTAATAAACTCATACATTAACACTCATAAATTATCGAACAGAACCCTTTGGTCTAAAACAGAGCTAGAAAGCAAAGAGGTTAAATTTGGGTATGGAAATGAGAGATCAAGATCGGTTGTGTGAATAAGGACAACGGCCGTCTTTGTTTGTCAAATGTTGTGTCATATATATCTAGTGAAGTTGATGTTGGGTGTGCGTGTGCCCCCTTGTAGAGATTAGCTGATAATCGTTGAATGTGTTGTTGATGAACGGAATATGTGGGCGGATCAAGTCAGTTTTCTATCTGGGATGACCCCGAGGTACTTGACATGACCCTGCCAGTATAACTCTTCGTTGAATAAGCGTACGGGTGTATCAATGGTGCCTGGTACTTGGACACATTTATCTTTACTCTCCAGGCTCTATATTGTTTAGTGATGTTTGGATGGACATGGTTGCCATGACTGTGCGGTTATCGCGGTGTCGTAATGATTTTATGTTTTGTACGAATTGTAAACTGGATTTATCTACAAAATGTTCCTAAGCTCAAAATTAAAGAAAAGATGCAGAGGTAAGGTATTCGGTGTTTGCCGGCTGTTTCCGTGTAATGTGGAGCGCCTACACATTGTATACACATTGTACTGTTTTATCCTTTGAGATTTAGCTTCTATATTGTGCTGCACTCTGTAAGCAATGATGCGAATTTTAAAACATTTGCTAAAAGAAGTACTATATTGAGTTGAAAATTACTAATGCGTAATTGGGTGGAGTTATGTATTTACAGTAAATTGTATTATGCATAAAAGTACGTTATATAAATATAATTTAAATTTTAATAATAATAACTATTGTTCAGTTGTCATTTCTAGAATTACATGTATACAGTAAGTTAGAAGAAGCATAATAACGTACAGTGTTTCCCTCTGATGACAACATTTCGTACTACATACAAGTTATTCATAATCTCACAAAATTGTTTAAACTATTATTTTTATAAATTAATTTTCATTCTTCTTCTCTTTATTTATATGCAAGAATATACGTTAGGTTAGTTGTTATTATAATTATTACAACGTTCCTTTTTATACAATATTCAGTAGGTATAATGTTTAATATTTACCTCAGATTAAATTATTATTGTTGAGATATTTAAATTAGAAACTATACTATATTTTGCAGGGCTTATTAAATGTATGCATTTTAATTAGGGTTAAAAATTCAAAGAAATCGCTGTATTTTATTAGGTTGGGTATTTGTTAGTAACACAAATAGCAGCTCACCTTCACACTTATAGATTGACGCTCATAATTTAAATTACATTATTCTTTTTAAATTACAATTTTTGCCATAAAGATTACAAAAATCCACAGTTTGTTATGAAATCTACACAACATTGTACGATGGTGATATATTGCTTAAAATAAGTTCATTTTACGAAATAATTTTAATAAAATTTGTTTTAAACTGTTTCACATCCAACAAACGGGGAACTCCCGTCTACAGAATCCCCTTCAGCTCCAACTCTTTTTGGATGTGCAGCACAAGAAGGGGATAAAATGTTGGTAACTCCTCTAAATCAATTTGTTACCCTCCAACACTTCTAACCCTTTTTTTGTTTGCATTAATGCACCATTTGAATAATAGTTGGCATGGAGTTCCTTTGTCCTTTTGGCAGAATCTACATTAAGCGTTTTCAGTTTATCTTCCCCCACCCCTCTGTTTGTCATTCCCTCTTTGTTGGGTGCTTCCTCTATCAGATGCCCGATCTTTCTTAGTGAGCTGTTGGACCTCTCTATACTCGGTTTATAATCTCCACGTTGTCGAATCGGTGACTCCTCATGATAATCTTCATATCACAGGGCAATCTCCACTTTATTGGCACGTTGAGTTTCTGTGAATTCCTGCATAAGTTTGTTATATTTACCTTCTCGCTTCATGATTTCCTCACGAGCAGCGAAGGAAAGGAAGGTCCGTCCGAACAGACCGCGTAAGACTAAATACTCTAAGAGGTCAACAAATATCCCACAAGCTCCGAATGCTTCAATTTGCCCGGTGTCATTCATCCCAACAGCATTGGGTCGCTTGACAATATAGAGTTGGGCTAAAAACAGAAGAAAGAGTCATGAATGGGGGGGGGGATCAAGACATAGTAAGGAGGAGTTAAGATGAAAAGGGATAACAAAATAATAAGTACAGATACACCTGCATAGGAGTGGGAGGTTAGTGCAGGTAAAAGAGAAAGACCTCAGAACAACGTGAAGATAGTAGGGATCTGATGAGGCTGTAGTGTATCTCCACTGGGCGATAGGTGCACCAAAACTCCACGCCAAATAGACATGTGACAATTTGTACTTAATGTACAATATGTATGACGAAAATTTTCAAACATTAATTTGATATTAATAAAATAACGGAGTTTTATATCTTTCATAAAAATTAACAAAATCGGGCTACAAATTAATAATAGGCTTTATTTAGCAGAATATTAACTAAAACTGAAAACCATTCAAAAACCAAATTTAAAATGGTTAAGTCTAAAATGGTCTCTCATGCTTGATATTTAAATCGAACATTTAAAATCAATTGGAATCCAATTTTAGTTTTAATTATTTTGAAATTGTAAAATATTTTAACTAATTATCATTATAATAACAAAAAAATAATAATAATAAATAGAATAAAACAGTACGTTGCCAAGCCGTAAGTAATCAAACAAATTATAATAAGTTGGCAAGAAAGTAGTAAAGACTGCAGATGAGGGCACAGAATTGGGAAGGACGAGCTTACTCATAAGATTCCCCGTAAGATATACATGTACTATATTAGCATATTTTTAACTCCTACCCTTTATAAACACTCCACAATAAGTTTTACTGGGGCACAGGATCTGCAGAACATGAATATCCTAATACAAATTCATATTATTTATTATGTAATATTAATTATTGTACCTATTAAAGTCTATAGCATACAACACTTAACTTTTGTAAACAAGATAAAAAAAATTTATGAAAAGTTTAGGTTGTTGAGCTGTTTATAAGCTGTTGTGGGAACGAACTTAAAAATTTAGTAAATATGCATTTTTCGGCCATTACTATATTTTTTTGTTTTAAATTTTTTTAATTAATTCAAACAATATTATTTCTCAATGTCATATAAAACGTATAAAAGTTTCTCTGAGTTACAATAATTATAAATACATACCTATAATTGCGTTCTGTATTATAACAAAAAGCAAATTTCATTTTAAGTTTAAATAAAAGCCAATTAAGGGAACTCTGGTATATTTTGTTGTAGCTATCAAACAAGTAAAGAGAAAGCGGTTTGGTAACAAAGAAGGGACAAGTCGTCAGTCACGTACACAGACAATAAAAAAAAAGAAAAAACGAAATAAAGAAAAAGAACAAAAATATCAGTAAGAAAAAGCTCTAAGTTGATTGGTTCAGGGCAAACTGACGCTTTACAATCATTGGGTAAACCAAAATTGGCAAGTGGGGGAATGCAATCAACAAAACCATCAGAAAGCGAAAAGTTTTAAGTTATTCTTCAACCATCGAATTAGCACGACAGTACTTATGTAACAGTTCAATTCAAAGATCTTTTAAAAGTTAATAATCTTCGTGTTTCTAATTTTCATAAGTAATCTATTTGATTGTAGGGAGCCAAGTGATACTCTAGTTAAGTCATAAAGACGTCGTAATGAGTATATAATAAGAGTCCTCTGTGTTAAGACAATGTTCGTGCAACTAAGCACTAATTATCCATTTTTATATTATCGCCCCAGTAGGTACTTAAAGTTTCGCTGAAATACATTAAAGTAATTATATTTATAGTCTAGAATCAGTACCAAATTGGTTAAGAAAGTTTCAATTATTATATAGTAGAGTAGTCATTGTCTAGGTATCAGGTCATCAATCAATTGTATTTTTATAAAATAATTGCGGTGGAGGGGGAAAAAAAGTGTGAAGTGATTGTGCATTGATTAAAAGTCATCCGTTATCAACCCATAGCTATTACTACTATTCACTGCCTGCATCATTGGATTGGTGTTGTTATACTTATAAGACTGATTTGTAATAAAAAGAAACAGTGTAAATAATAAAAAGTGGATGTTACTAAATAAAGAATTGTGTTTATTATTTTTTCTTTAAACATGGAATTCCACCAAGAATCTTCGGTTTCAACAGTAATAATTTGTAATAATTTTATGCAATTTTTTCTAAAGGTCAAAGTTTTTAATCCAATTCACTAAACTATGATTTGTATCAAGAATCCCCTGATGAATATTAATAACTAATTTTTATATCAGATTGTATATTTTGTATGTTATTTAAATTATGTTATTAAATTTATAATAATAGTAAATTGAATACCCTCATTGAGTTGCTTATTATGATTAGGAAGTGTTGCCTGAATTATAATTTAATCAGAGTTAACATTGGGTGAGTTCCATTCAATAACGTAAATTTGATTAATCCTAGTAATAAACAACTAATTGTGATCAGCATAACCATAAATTATATTTAATTAATAATATAACGTTAAGAGTTGAGAGTTATAGTATATTGTTTATTTATTTATTTTCACAATTTGGTATTGATTATTTTATAAAAGAGAAACATATTATAAATTTGTTTATTGTTTAACGTGTGAAACACAAAAATTTGAAATATATAGTTTACAAGGTTTCCTGTTTAAGTACTTACTTCTATGCTATACGAAAATCTATCACATTAAGTCTTGTTCTTGATTATATTTTAGTAGAGCTCTGCTCGTATCAAAAACTCATCATTCATTGAAATAGAGTTTTTAATGAGATACCGGTAATGTTAAAATTATTTCACGAATAATATCCTATAATCCTAATTATATTTTACTTTCGACATGTAACATACTTAGGTTATTAATTGTTATATTTCAATAAGACATTCTCAGAAATTAATACTTTTTTATCGCTAAATAGACTTTTTAGTTCTACGATAACTCCGTATAAATAATATAGGGGGGATACAACAGACCAATACCTGTTGTTAGGGTCGTGAGGGCAATTTTGGGATAATTTTGGGTCATTGCATGGATTTAAGGATACGTCTCTCAGATTATAGTGTACGCAATCTCACATAAATGTTTCCTAATTAAAATATTATCTCCGGACATATGACTGAAAACCAGGCTGTATATTCTTGACGGTTATAACATTTACTTTACATTTTTACAAAGCCATGGAAAAATTTTGAGAGTACTGTAAATAAACTTTACAAATAAATTCACCTACCTTGATATTATTCAAAATCATCATTCTGTGTAGGCTACATCAGGTATCCCAAAAGCTATTTCCCTTTTCTGAATTTTGAACAAGTGATTAACATAAAAACCGTAAGAACGTTAGAACGTTATGCCCTACTTCAAGTGATTAGGTTTTTCAGGAGTGAGAGAGGGCACTACAGCATGTTAATTGGTAACTCCATTGAGTAATACTGTGTAGGGTAGCCTATAACGGTAGCTAAAAATGACGCAACTCGGAACTGCCCCAAATTAATCATGGCAATTTAGCATTTAAAATAGAATTACGTTTTTAACGTACCCCTACCCTTTTTAAGGCTACCCTTTTTTTATAGCTTAACACGTTCATTTCCCTGTTTATAATACAGAGTTCCATTTTAGTTGGCCGCCCTTATCGTTTATGATACACATGCCGAAATCTCGTTGGTATATAGTAATCTCTGACATTACTAAATTGGAATGGTTTGGGACTATTTAAAATAACCACCAATTTTGGCCTAGGATATTTCATAAAATTTGAGTATGGCCTAAATTTTGACCTACCAAGGAATTGATTCCAAGTTGTAATGAAAACAAAATTTATTTATATAGATTAGTCAGATATTTTAATAGATGTTAAATAGATACTTGTTAAAAATATGTGAAGAGGGAAGAAACAATAAAAGCAACTAGTGGACCTCCTTGAATAATTGGCGGAACATGAATGGATGGTTGTCCGTTACAGCTCCCAAAATTTGTGATTACTTGCACTGTAAAAGATTTCTTTCCATCATCATCTTCATATCTATCCACCTTCCATATTGGATATATCATTCAGATGTTTCCCTCTTCCGTTAGTAAAGTTGTTTACTGCTAGATTGGACTATTTTCTGTCTGGAGTGTTAGAATGGGGTGATTCAATAATAATTATGTCTAACTTAAAATGACCACGGTGAGACTGTAGAAAAGAAAAAATACATGGTAGCAATGAAGATGAAAGGTACAACTAAATTACCAACAACCAATAATAATATAGTCACTGCCACCCGAAAAATAATGAATTCGTGGTCCATAGTACAATAATGTTTTCATTGGATTGTGTGGACACTGCTCGTGAAATTTTAAGTAAATTTGAAAGTATATGTCACGTTACATCAGTAATACAAAGCCGATTTCGCTAAGTTATCCATGTTTAAAATGACGGATTATAATTTGAAATTTTTTTTTTTACTTAGCAGTAACTGCGGTGGTTTGTATCACTTATTCAATCTTAAAAGGGGGAGGGAGTGGTGGAACTGCTTGAACACTTGGAAGAAATAGTGATAAGTTTAAACGTGTAGAATAACTAATATATTAGTAAATATATATAATATATTATTATATATACTAATATATAATATACTATATAAATCTCGTCACACAAAGTTAGAAATAAGTAAACATAAACTTTGTATTAAACCAAAAACTAACCAATGATTCGTTATTAAACGTTACTTAAAATATTGACTATGAGACTATCAGTATCAGATTAAAAAGAATCTCTATCGTCCTAAAAGATGAAATATCTCAAGAATAAAAAACAAATTTTGAATTGATCTTGATTTAATGAAATGTGAAGGTCGAGACACCAACCAATATCTAAAATTGCAAGTAATAGAAAGTTGTTTCGCAAGTAATTTAAACAAGTTGTATAGTGATAAGTAACTTTGTTACATCTTCTTGTTAATTTCTATGAAGGGATAGGGTAAGTAACCAGTCCCATCGTACAAAGTAACACAAGCAGATCCTCTAAATGTAATGCTTAAAAGTTGTTTTGGAAGTAATTTAAACAAGTTGTATAGTGATAAGTAACTTAGTTACATCTTCTTGTTAATTTCTATAAAGGGATAGGGTAAGTAACCAGTCCCATCGTACAAAGTAACACAAGCAGATCTTCTAAATGTAATGCTCAAAAGCTGTTTTGCAAGTAATTTAAACAAGTTGTATAGTGGTAAGTAACTTAGTTACATCTTCTTGTTACTTTCTATAAAGGGATAGGGTAAGTAACCAGTCCCATCGTACAAAGTAACACAAGCAGATCCTCTAAATGTAATGCTTAAAAGTTGTTTTGGAAGTAATTTAAACAAGTTGTATAGTGATAAGTAACTTAGTTACATCTTCTTGTTAATTTCTATAAAGGGATAGGGTAAGTAACCAGTCCCATCGTACAAAGTAACACAAGCAGATCTTCTAAATGTAATGCTTAAAAGTTGTTTTGGAAGTAATTTAAACAAGTTGTATAGTGATAAGTAACTTAGTTACATCTTCTTGTTAATTTCTATAAAGGGATAGGGTAAGTAACCAGTCCCATCGTACAAAGTAACACAAGCAGATCCTCTAAATGTAATGCTTAAAAGTTGTTTTGGAAGTAATTTAAACAAGTTGTATAGTGATAAGTAACTTAGTTACATCTTCTTGTTAATTTCTATAAAGGGATAGGGTAAGTAACCAGTCCCATCGTACAAAGTAACACAAGCAGATCCTCTAAATGTAATGCTTAAAAGTTGTTTTGGAAGTAATTTAAACAAGTTGTATAGTGATAAGTAACTTAGTTACATCTTCTTGTTAATTTCTATAAAGGGATAGGGTAAGTAACCAGTCCCATCGTACAAAGTAACACAAGCAGATCTTCTAAATGTAATGCTCAAAAGCTGTTTTGCAAGTAATTTAAACAAGTTGTATAGTGGTAAGTAACTTAGTTACATCTTCTTGTTACTTTCTATAAAGGGATAGGGTAAGTAACCAGTCCCATCGTACAAAGTAACACAAGCAGATCCTCTAAATGTAATGCTTAAAAGTTGTTTTGGAAGTAATTTAAACAAGTTGTATAGTGATAAGTAACTTAGTTACATCTTCTTGTTAATTTCTATAAAGGGATAGGGTAAGCAACCAGTCCCATCGTACAAAGTAACACAAGCAGATCTTCTAAATGTAATGCTCAAAAGCTGTTTTGCAAGTAATTTAAACAAGTTGTATAGTGGTAAGTAACTTTGTTACATCTTCTTGTTACTTTCTATAAAGGGATAGGGTAAGTAACCAGTCCCATCGTACAAAGTAACACAAGCAGATCCTCTAAATGTAATGCTTAAAAGCTGTTTTGCAAGTAATTTAAACAAGTTGTATAGTGGTAAGTAACTTTGTTACATCTTCTTGTTACTTTCTATAAAGGGATAGGGTAAGTAACCAGTCCCATCGTACAATGTAACACAAGCAGATCCTCTAAATGTAATGCTTAAAAGCTGTTTTGCAAGTAATTTAAACAAGTTGTATAGTGGTAAGTAACTTAGTTACATCTTCTTGTTACTTTCTATAAAGGGATAGGGTAAGTAACCAGTCCCATCGTACAAAGTAACACAAGCAGATCCTCTAAATGTAATGCTTAAAAGCTGTTTTGCAAGTAATTTAAACAAGTTGTATAGTGATAAGTAACTTTGTTACATCTTCTTGTTACTTTCTATAAAGGGATAGGGTAAGTAACCAGTCCCATCGTACAAAGTAACACAAGCAGATCCTCTAAATGTAATGCTTAAAAGCTGTTTTGCAAGTAATTTAAACAAGTTGTATAGTGGTAAGTAACTTAGTTACATCATCTTGTTACTTTCTATAAAGGGATAGGGTAAGTAACCAGTCCCATCGTACAAAGTAACACAAGCAGATCTTCTAAATGTAATGCTCAAAAGCTGTTTTGCAAGTAATTTAAACAAGTTGTATAGTGATAAGTAACTTTGTTACGTCTTCTTGTTACTTTCTATGAAGGGATAAGGTAAGTAACCAGTCCCATCGTACAAAGTAACACAAGCAGATCCTCTAAATGTAATGCTTAAAAGCTGTTTTGCAAGTAATTTAAACAAGTTGTATAGTGATAAGTAACTTTGTTACATCTTCTTGTTACTTTCTATAAAGGGATAGGGTAAGTAACCAGTCCCATCGTACAAAGTAACACAAGCAGATCCTCTAAATGTAATGCTTAAAAGCTGTTTTGCAAGTAATTTAAACAAGTTGTATAGTGATAAGTAACTTTGTTACATCTTCTTGTTACTTTCTATAAAGGGATAGGGTAAGTAACCAGTCCCATCGTACAAAGTAACACAAGCAGATCTTCTAAATGTAATGCTCAAAAGCTGTTTTGCAAGTAATTTAAACAAGTTGTATAGTGATAAGTAACTTTGTTACGTCTTCTTGTTACTTTCTATGAAGGGATAGGGTAAGTAACCAGTCCCATCGTACAAAGTAACACAAGCAGATCCTCTAAATGTAATGCTTAAAAGCTGTTTTGCAAGTAATTTAAACAAGTTGTATAGTGGTAAGTAACTTAGTTACATCTTCTTGTTACTTTCTATAAAGGGATAGGGTAAGTAACCAGTCCCATCGTACAAAGTAACACAAGCAGATCCTCTAAATGTAATGCTTAAAAGCTGTTTTGCAAGTAATTTAAACAAGTTGTATAGTGGTAAGTAACTTAGTTACATCTTCTTGTTACTTTCTATAAAGGGATAGGGTAAGTAACCAGTCCCATCGTACAAAGTAACACAAGCAGATCCTCTAAATGTAATGCTTAAAAGCTGTTTTGCAAGTAATTTAAACAAGTTGTATAGTGGTAAGTAACTTAGTTACATCTTCTTGTTACTTTCTATAAAGGGATAGGGTAAGTAACCAGTCCCATCGTACAAAGTAACACAAGCAGATCCTCTAAATGTAATGCTTAAAAGCTGTTTTGCAAGTAATTTAAACAAGTTGTATAGTGATAAGTAACTTTGTTACATCTTCTTGTTACTTTCTATAAAGGGATAGGGTAAGTAACCAGTCCCATCGTACAAAGTAACACAAGCAGATCCTCTAAATGTAATGCTTAAAAGCTGTTTTGCAAGTAATTTAAACAAGTTGTATAGTGGTAAGTAACTTAGTTACATCTTCTTGTTACTTTCTATAAAGGGATAGGGTAAGTAACCAGTCCCATCGTACAAAGTAACACAAGCAGATCTTCTAAATGTAATGCTCAAAAGCTGTTTTGCAAGTAATTTAAACAAGTTGTATAGTGATAAGTAACTTTGTTACGTCTTCTTGTTACTTTCTATGAAGGGATAGGGTAAGTAACCAGTCCCATCGTACAAAGTAACACAAGCAGATCCTCTAAATGTAATGCTTAAAAGCTGTTTTGCAAATAATTTAAACAAGTTGTATAGTGATAAGTAACTTTGTTACATCTTCTTGTTACTTTCTATAAAGGGATAGGGTAAGTAACCAGTCCCATCGTACAAAGTAACACAAGCAGATCCTCTAAATGTAATGCTTAAAAGCTGTTTTGCAAGTAATTTAAACAAGTTGTATAGTGGTAAGTAACTTTGTTACGTCTTCTTGTTACTTTCTATAAAGGGATAGGGTAAGTAACCAGTCCCATCGTACAAAGTAACACAAACAGATCCTCTAAATGTAATGCTTAAAAGCTGTTTTGCAAGTAATTTAAACAAGTTGTATAGTGGTAAGTAACTTAGTTACATCTTCTTGTTACTTTCTATAAAGGGATAGGGTAAGTAACCAGTCCCATCGTACAAAGTAACACAAGCAGATCCTCTAAATGTAATGCTTAAAAGCTGTTTTGCAAGTAATTTAAACAAGTTGTATAGTGATAAGTAACTTTGTTACATCTTCTTGTTACTTTCTATAAAGGGATAGGGTAAGTAACCAGTCCCATCGTACAAAGTAACACAAGCAGATCCTCTAAATGTAATGCTTAAAAGCTGTTTTGCAAGTAATTTAAACAAGTTGTATAGTGGTAAGTAACTTAGTTACATCTTCTTGTTACTTTCTATAAAGGGATAGGGTAAGTAACCAGTCCGATCGTACAAAGTAACACAAGCAGATCTTCTAAATGTAATGCTCAAAAGCTGTTTTGCAAGTAATTTAAACAAGTTGTATAGTGATAAGTAACTTTGTTACGTCTTCTTGTTACTTTCTATGAAGGGATAGGGTAAGTAACCAGTCCCATCGTACAAAGTAACACAAGCAGATCCTCTAAATGTAATGCTTAAAAGCTGTTTTGCAAGTAATTTAAACAAGTTGTATAGTGATAAGTAACTTTGTTACATCTTCTTGTTACTTTCTATAAAGGGATAGGGTAAGTAACCAGTCCCATCGTACAAAGTAACACAAGCAGATCCTCTAAATGTAATGCTCAAAAGCTGTTTTGCAAGTAATTTAAACAAGTTGTATAGTGGTAAGTAACTTAGTTACATCTTCTTGTTACTTTCTATAAAGGGATAGGGTAAGTAACCAGTCCCATCGTACAAAGTAACACAAGCAGATCTTCTAAATGTAATGCTCAAAAGCTGTTTTGCAAGTAATTTAAACAAGTTGTATAGTGATAAGTAACTTTGTTACGTCTTCTTGTTACTTTCTATGAAGGGATAGGGTAAGTAACCAGTCCCATCGTACAAAGTAACACAAGCAGATCCTCTAAATGTAATGCTTAAAAGTTGTTTCGCGAGTAATTTAAACAAGTTGTATAGTGGTAAGTAACTTTGTTACATCTTCATGTTACTTTCTATGAAGGGATAGGGTAAGTAACCAGTCCCATCGTACAAAGTAACACAAGCAGATCCTCTAAATGTAATGCCTAAAAGTTGTTTCACAAGTAATTTAAACAAGTTGTATAGTGATAAGTAACTTTGTTACGTCTTCTTGTTACTTTCTATGAAGGGATAGGGTAAGTAACCAGTCCCATCGTACAAAGTAACACAAGCAGATCCTCTAAATGTAATGCCTAAAAGTTGTTTCACAAGTAATTTAAACAAGTTGTATAGTGGTAAGTAACTTTGTTACGTCTTCTTGTTACTTTCTATAAAGGGATAGGGTAAGTAACCAGTCCCATCGTACAAAGTAACACAAGCAGATCCTCTAAATGTAATGCTTAAAAGCTGTTTTGCAAGTAATTTAAACAAGTTGTATAGTGGTAAGTAACTTAGTTACATCTTCTTGTTACTTTCTATAAAGGGATAGGGTAAGTAACCAGTCCCATCGTACAAAGTAACACAAGCAGATCCTCTAAATGTAATGCTTAAAAGCTGTTTTGCAAGTAATTTAAACAAGTTGTATAGTGATAAGTAACTTTGTTACATCTTCTTGTTACTTTCTATAAAGGGATAGGGTAAGTAACCAGTCCCATCGTACAAAGTAACACAAGCAGATCCTCTAAATGTAATGCTTAAAAGCTGTTTTGCAAGTAATTTAAACAAGTTGTATAGTGGTAAGTAACTTAGTTACATCTTCTTGTTACTTTCTATAAAGGGATAGGGTAAGTAACCAGTCCGATCGTACAAAGTAACACAAGCAGATCTTCTAAATGTAATGCTCAAAAGCTGTTTTGCAAGTAATTTAAACAAGTTGTATAGTGATAAGTAACTTTGTTACGTCTTCTTGTTACTTTCTATGAAGGGATAGGGTAAGTAACCAGTCCCATCGTACAAAGTAACACAAGCAGATCCTCTAAATGTAATGCTTAAAAGCTGTTTTGCAAGTAATTTAAACAAGTTGTATAGTGATAAGTAACTTTGTTACATCTTCTTGTTACTTTCTATAAAGGGATAGGGTAAGTAACCAGTCCCATCGTACAAAGTAACACAAGCAGATCCTCTAAATGTAATGCTCAAAAGCTGTTTTGCAAGTAATTTAAACAAGTTGTATAGTGGTAAGTAACTTAGTTACATCTTCTTGTTACTTTCTATAAAGGGATAGGGTAAGTAACCAGTCCCATCGTACAAAGTAACACAAGCAGATCTTCTAAATGTAATGCTCAAAAGCTGTTTTGCAAGTAATTTAAACAAGTTGTATAGTGATAAGTAACTTTGTTACGTCTTCTTGTTACTTTCTATGAAGGGATAGGGTAAGTAACCAGTCCCATCGTACAAAGTAACACAAGCAGATCCTCTAAATGTAATGCTTAAAAGTTGTTTCGCGAGTAATTTAAACAAGTTGTATAGTGGTAAGTAACTTTGTTACATCTTCATGTTACTTTCTATGAAGGGATAGGGTAAGTAACCAGTCCCATCGTACAAAGTAACACAAGCAGATCCTCTAAATGTAATGCCTAAAAGTTGTTTCACAAGTAATTTAAACAAGTTGTATAGTGATAAGTAACTTTGTTACGTCTTCTTGTTACTTTCTATGAAGGGATAGGGTAAGTAACCAGTCCCATCGTACAAAGTAACACAAGCAGATCCTCTAAATGTAATGCCTAAAAGTTGTTTCACAAGTAATTTAAACAAGTTGTATAGTGATAAGTAACTTTGTTACGTCTTCTTGTTACTTTCTATGAAGGGATAGGGTAAGTAACCAGTCCCATCGTACAAAGTAACACAAGCAGATCCTCTAAATGTAATGCCTAAAAGTTGTTTCACAAGTAATTTAAACAAGTTGTATAGTGATAAGTAACTTTGTTACATCTTCTTGTTACTTTCTATGAAGGGATAGGGTAAGTAACCAGTCCCATCGTACAAAGTAACACAAGCAGATCTTCTAAATGTAATGCTCAAAAGCTGTTTTGCAAGTAATTTAAACAAGTTGTATAGTGGTAAGTAACTTAGTTACATCTTCTTGTTACTTTCTATAAAGGGATAGGGTAAGTAACCAGTCCCATCGTACAAAGTAACACAAGCAGATCCTCTAAATGTAATGCCTAAAAGTTGTTTCACAAGTAATTTAAACAAGTTGTATAGTGATAAGTAAATTTGTTACATCTACTTGTTACTTTCTATAAAGGAATAGGGTAAGTAACCAGTCCCATCGTACAAAGTAACACAAGCAGATCCTTTAAATGCAATGCTCAAAAGTTGTTTCGCAGGTAATTTAAACAAGTTATATAGTGATAAGTAACTTTGTTACATCTTCTTGTTACTTTCTATGAAGGAATAGGGTAAGTAACCAGTCCCATCGTACAAAGTAACACAAGCAGATCCTTTAAATGCAATGCTCAAAAGTTGTTTCACAAGTAATTTAAACAAGTTGTATAGTGGTAAGTAACTTTGTTACATCTTCATGTTACTTTCTATGAAGGAATAGGGTAAGTAACCAGTCCCATCGTACAAAGTAACACAAGCAGATCCTCTAAATGTAATGCTTAAAAGTTGTTTCGCGAGTAATTTAAACAAGTTGTATAGTGATAAGTAAATTTGTTACATCTACTTGTTACTTTCTATAAAGGAATAGGGTAAGTAACCAGTCCCATCGTACAAAGTAACACAAGAAGATCCTCTAAATTTAATGCTTAAAAAGTTGTTTCGCGAGTAATTTAAACAAGTTGTATAGTGGTAAGTAACTTTGTTACACCTTCTTGTTACTTTCTATGAAGGAATAGGGTAAGTAACCAGTCCCATCGTACAAAGAAACACAAGTAGATCCTCTAAATTTAATGCTTAAAAAGTTGTTTCGCGAGTAATTTAAACAAGTTGTATAGTGATAAGTAACTTTGTTACACCTTCTTGTTACTTTCTATGAAGGATTTGGGTAAGTAACCAGTCCCATCGTACAAAGTAACACAAGCAGATCCTCTAAATGTAATAATCAAAAGTTGGTTTGTTGGGCCTTGTAGGAAATGTTAAATTGCATTGGTAGATCAAGGAGTCTTGTCCAGTAGGGTAAGTTTTGTTATAAACAGTTGTTACACACCTTTTCTTAACTTCGTAATTGTGTATATCACTAATTTCTTAACGTATGCTAGGCTCTAACGGGCTTCGTAGATGTGTGTATAGTCCCGACTCACTTCGATCGTGTATAGACCCTGGAGGAGGAGTCTCTACTTGCTCAGCTCGTGTCGGTGCCGCAGCCCTGTCAGATCAAGTTTCAATTATATTTTTTTAAATTTCAATAAGGTTTTATAAGGGCACGCTATAGTCTTCTATACCAAATTTCATGTTCGTATCTTAAGACAGACAAGAACTATACCCAATGTTGTCGAAAAAGTCTTGTTTTCCGTTTTCTGGGGCTATGAAACGTGAGTGAAGATCAGTCAAAAAACTTATTTTAATTTCCAAAACGAATTATCAAATTGTATGTAATTACCAAAACTACCTTTTACTTCTGTTTAAGTAAAATTAATTAAACCCAGCGGTGGTCAGTGTTTATTTTAGTCTCAACTGTAATTTTATTTTATTCCAGTTTGTCACATAGACAATCACTTTAACCATATTTGGTAGAACCGTTTGTAGTGATTTTGTCTATTTAGGTTATTTTATATCAAAATTTGTGTCATTATGATGAATTTATTTTTCGTTAGATATGGTCATATGTACAGTATATGATTGTTGTTCATGTTAAGTGGCATGAGCTTCATACATTTATGAGGAAAGGTAAAACCAAGATAGGAACAAATTTAATCTCACGCGGCCTGAGTGACTTGACGAATGCAATTTGCGATGTTTCAAGTAAAATGAAATAGTATCAAGGCAAGAGAAATGGTCGCGATGGGAACCTAAATAAGATTACCTATTCTCCCCATTGGCTTAAGTGATGAAGTAGTTTAGACGGTACAGAAAACTAAATGAACTAATCAAATCTTCAGGTGGCGAGTTCTTTACTCTACAAGTTACTCCAGTTTTACATTTAACTTTCATTCCGTCATAAAAAAATCGGATAATACTTTTCACGCATATATGTGTGTCACCACCATCTGTAATAATATTTCCAGCCATAAACGTTTCTAGGAGTAAGATTCTGAAAATAAATGTAATATTTATTTTACTTTCAGTAAACTTCTCTATATTTAGAATATTTAGATAGATAAAAAATGCAAAGATTGAGTTTTGTATATGAACTTATATGAAATCTCATTTATGGAATAGAAAAGTGGAGGTTCTATTATAAATGTTTTCTTCGTTTCCTAAAAGAAAGCAGAGTTCTTTTAAGATACAAAATGGCGGCGAAGGTTATAGGAAGTGTCCATTACAGATTATATTCATCTATAAAGCAGTTCTAAGCAGAAGACAAAACAATAATTAAAATAAAATCCATGGGAAATATAAAGCAGTTCTAAGCAGAAGACAAAACAATAATTAAAATAAAATCCATGAGAAATATTTCGCAAAATTAAAAAAAAACAAGAAAAAACCTTGACCATTTTAGAGTAACTAAAACGATGAAAGATATTAAATACGATAAACTAATATTTATTTTAATCTGAGAATATAATAAACATGAAGGATATGTCCATGAAAAATATTTGTTTCATTGAATTAGCTGCATATAAATGAATGACATATTTAAATCCAAATCTAAATAAAAAATACTCGGTGTTACGTTTTAAAATATCTTGAAGAATTTTAATTTTACATAAGTTTGAACGAAAAGGAAGAAAATGACAAGACAGGGGTTATTATTGAAAGTTTTAAAGTTACCCCCTGCAACCCCTAATTCAAGGCAGGGGATAAAACTCTAAACTACGTAAAAAAATACTATATCTTATGCTAGAAAAATGTGCCAAAGGTTAATTGGTTTAAGTGGGGGTGTGGGACTTTTTGGACACACGGGCACATTGAGATAAGGGCAAGAAATTTTACAATTTCTAAACATTTAGACTGCTAATTATTCAGAATTGTGTAATTTCTTAAAAAATAAAAATTGTATAAAAAAAAATAAAAATAATTCAAAAAAAGTTTATTATTTCAAATAAACGTTAAAAAAATAATTTTAAACGAATAACGTACATTCTAAATATTTGTTAATATATGAAGACATTTAAATCAAATTATCCCACCATAAGTGCGGAACATGTGTTACTGATGAGAAATGGCTGTGACTGCAAGGAGAGTAGCTGGAGTGACGTCAAACTTTTTTTTTGTTCATATATCTATATCTAAAAATTGTATGTAAGGAGTCGTGTTTTGTATTATTTTTTATATACTACTTTAAATTTATAAATTTTCTAGAGCTTCTTTTAAATTTTTTTAAAAGCAGTATATTTCAAATTGTAAAGAAATGATGATGATATTTAAAGCGTAGGTTTAATATTAGCTGCCAGCAGTTCGTCGTATTTATTTTATTAAATTATTTCTGAGTAAGCGAACTAGTTTAAACCACAAGAACGAATTTCCTTTATGTATACCAAATTGTAATACCCTTTATCCAGACAATACACTAATCTGCGTTAGAAGACATTCTATTACCACTATAGGATAGTCATAAGATGCCCAAAATATAACACAGCTATGGTATTTTGAGCCATGTGGTGGCACTAGATTGTGGTTTCTGTATTTTATTTGGTATCTTTAAAATTTTAAATGGAAATGAAATACTTTATAACAATCCTACACAACATTCAACCTACAAATTGAAAAGACAACCAATCCTTAGTTCTATTCAACAGGGAAAATAGTACTATTTGTTGAAATGATTGTTTACAAATTGTTTAATAAAATAAAACTATTAATATTGTGATGAATAGTTGTAAATATAACGGTTTGAAATTGGTTCAATAGAAACAGTTTTAATGAGAGTAGGCCTACAGAACACGCCTTACTGCAACTGCATACAGACATGTACTGGGCATATGAATATCTAAAAGTTAGTGATGACTAAAAAACAACTCAATATTCTTACCTCAATTCTCAGAATTCATTAGCCCTTATTTAGTACTTCTATGCTTATATACATCATTAGCTCTTAGTGATTTCTGTACTAATATTATACTATTTGTCTGTTCTACAATACAGTGTTATTAATAAGAACTGGTTTTCCTAGGTGTATCAATTATTTCATTGGCGATTTGATACAAATTCGTACTTTAAAATCGGAAATGTGAAAGATTTTATTTATGGATTCAAATTCTATCCATTCATGAGTTCAAGAAAGTAGTTGAGAGAAATCACATAACTTTTTTTTCCCAGGTATACTTTTCTTAATTTTTATTGTGCAAAAGTCATATGAGCAACAGTAAAATCCGTGTAAAATGCACATCATTATTTTACATACTGAAACAAAGTTACCAACGATAAACAACTAATACAAGTAGATGCCACTTTGATAATTAAAGACAGTATATTACTTAAACTATTATTAACAAATGAGCCTTTAAACATATCTACTAATTAGAGGCTCAATATAGTGAGTACGGGCTTGGTAATCCCGAATGTTCTTGCTGGATCTACACCTTTGTTCATGTACTCTTAGATTGGATCCTTCTCTTTTATTTATCCTATCTGGTCTCTCTTGACCTACTCTTGTTCTCTTCAGATCCTAACCATATTTGAAGGTTAAAAACCTTTATTTTATGTTTTTTTCTTCCTTATTTTTATAAGGTGATTATGTATAAGCGGTGTTTTTCCTTTAAACAAGTGGGAGGATGAACTCACTAAATCTCACTTTGGTGTGTATTGTGATACAAGTTAATTTTATTTATCTTGTTTAAAAGTGTGGTTTATGCGTCATATAAATAGACTTCTTTTATAAGTAATACCTCAGTCGTTGAAACGTCATTTTAAATTTATTTTAAAAACGAAAGAATTGGTTAAAAACATTGATCATGTAGTTATCACTTGCAACTTTTGTATTTTATACAATTTTAAAAGTTCAAAATAGACTCAATTTTCATATCACTAATTCTCTTTAGCCTGAAGATCCACTAAATGTTCGTGATTTTTAGCAACTGAATGTGTTTCCACGGCTTAACAGTGAGGATTTTTTTTCTTTGTTTTCTTGTTGCTTAGTGGCGAAAAACTTCGTGATCTTTGGCTCATATAAATTAGAAAGAAAATCATATAAAATGAATATCACCAGCCCTTGAATACTCTCATACCATCAGTTTCGTAAGAAAACAATATTTATTCAAGATAGACCTTGTAGGAAAATAGAGAGATCTAACCCAAGACTACATATAAAAAAGGCGTACATCCAGGAAGAGTCTCTTGGGATTACCACCCCGTAATCATCAAAAGTGATCCCCTGCGAGCGAATTGTGTTTCCATGGCCTAGTAGTGTAAACGTGGCAAAGAAAAAAACTTAGACGTTTCCGTTTAGTTCTTGTGATTCACTTAAACATATTTTTTTCAATTTTATGATTTTAAAATGTCTCGCTAAAAATAGATGTTTAACCCCAAATAAATACCCGAAATCATGCGCTATGTCCAACCTAAATATCCCTTTTCCTTATAATTTATTGTGATTTACTGAACCAATTACAAAACCAACAATGATTGTTTTAAAATAAATTTTCTGTTTTGTTGTTAAACTAAGTACTTGACTTACGATAATATTTTGTATGGATATCCTTTAGCAGAAAAGAAAACTATTACATGACAGTTGTGAACAAACATTGTTTTGGCTTCAAACAGACTGACAAACAAAAACCTTTTGGGCTGAAAGGGACTCAAAACTGCCGTTTTCTGAAGTAGTTTTCTTATATCTTTTTTCCCTTCAAGTCAATTTTATAGCTTATATATTTTGTTTTAATTTAGAAATATGAAGGTCCTCAAATTTATAAAAAACATGTAGGTAATTAAATTATTTGTTTCACGTTTACCAAACAAACATTTGATCTAGAGTTACTTATTACAGTATTGCTACAGATTATGGGGAATGAATGTTTGTACGCCATGATGAATAACTTCATTTATTAGGCAATAGGAACAACAGCTGATTCATGACAACACTTGATGGTGAGGCCATTCTTTTGGTTTACAACATTTTTTTATAAAACATGTACTCCATAATTAACAAATTAACTTCATATTCATAGAATCATATCTAATTATAAATTTAAATTTAAATCAAATCTAAGATAAACATTTTGACTGGAATGAGTAGAAGTTATATTAACATTTCATACGAAACGAGATAGTGTTGGACTATTGTATAAAATGAACAAAAAGTATGTTTTTAAAATATATTTTTGGTGCATGATTGTTATAATCACTTTACTTGCATAATTAAAAATTGAATAAAATATTTGTTTTTAAAACGATCTCAAAATTGTTGAATTTTTCAGGTTAGAACATTCATAAATTTGTCAATTAGTTGATTTTTATTGCAGAAACTACCATTTTTTATCTATTTTGTGTTACAAGATATAGATTTTCTGTTTGGAAAAAAACCATTCCGTCTCCTCTCAAGAACTAGTAACTAGTTTACTAGTAACCCGTTAACTTTATGTGTATTTCATTAAAATATTGGGGATGAACCCTTCTTAAGAAGGTACAATTATTACATTCAATCCACATATTGTAAACACAAAACATTCTGGTAATGAATTATCCATTTGTTTCTTACTTTTGAGACAGAATGAAGATCTGGTTAGTCGGACGTTCCTTAGCCACAATGTGATTTTACTCAAATCTTAAAGGACAGATGGAAAAGAAAACCTGTACGAGGAAATAGTGCTTACGCGAGAACCGAATGGAGGACATCCCCACTTCTAAAAGTCTGGTAAGAATCCTTGCGACTACAAGACACCTTGGTTATAGACCCATACAATACTAGGACATAGCATACTATATCAATATTAGGACCCTCTGTAGAAGATACCAAGAGAAGCTTCCAGTGATATTCTCCGCGTGGCGACATGTAAAAAGGAGTTACCATGTACATTATCGGGTCATTCCAAACCAACCATTTTACTAGAAAGTTTATTTCATAAACAACGTTCATTGTCACCAAAATATTGTATGCCGATGCCGTTACCTACTACATGTGTAAGATGCAACCTTTACTGGAAACTGAAAATCATCTAAGACTGGTTTGTTGTTTAAACGTGAAAAACCTCACGGCAATTATATGCTTATAAAAAATGAAGAAAATAAGATTAAATAAAGGCCCCTAGTCCTCGAATACGCTGACAGCGTAAGGATTGGAAGACAACAGTTGGTCAATAGAGACCAACTAGAAAACATGAAAGAGAGCTATATAACCCAATGCTTTGTTACAAATTTGTAGATCGATAAATATAAAAATCTACCCTCACTTCATTATTTTCTTGTTGATATATGACTCATCAATACAATTTACAAACTTGAACATTTACAAACTTTCCGTTTATATCTGTAACTGACGTTTTAGTTAGCGTTCAAATAGGTAAAAATATTTGGCTCCATGCACAGAAATAAAACTGCACTGGAAAGGTTTTGCTCAAGATTTATAACAGAATCTGGTGTCTTTAAAAATGATTAATTATGTATTTATTTATTACTGTTATGTTATTGATTGAATAGTTTTGAAGATTCCTTTACAAACAAGAATAAGTACTACAAAAAAGATAATCTTCCATTAAATATCTTCAGGGTTTAAATTTCAATTTTATTGGAATTTTAAATCAGGTTTCATTTTGCAAGTAAAGTAAATACAACACTAGAACTAGAAAAACAAAACATATCATTAATCAAATCAAAATAACAGACGAATTTGTCATATTTACAAAATAATTTTAAAATCAAATTGTATAACATATACCAAAGAATTATTGCTTGAAAACATTAAATTCTTTTCGGGGTGGGTTTAAAATGTTGTTAAATTGATTGTGAGCAAATAATGACAGCTATTCTATAGAATGTCTAACTTTCTCCAGTACTAAGGTGCTACATAATAAAGAATTGATTCACATTGACTATCTAATTTGACTTAATGATAAGAATATCTTCTACAACAGACAGGTAAATGGCAAATAACAACGTTTTAATTAAGAAATGTCAAGTGATCATCTATTGCGATTTTTCTAAAACAACTAGATTAACATAAACACAATTTTACAACAAATTAAATCGTTCATAAGGCTTGAATTTATTATGTTTGATTATTATCTATGCTTTACCTTCCCTTAAACCAACCTCAGGTTTTGTTTCCCATTGTTTACAAATATTATTTAATAAAATAAATATCTCTGTTATCAATACAAAACTGTGACAAATTTAAATGCAATCTTTCATTTTTCCCAACACAACTTTTACAAATTCTTAAAAATAACCAATTTTATATGTACAGCTATACACTCTTTTTTATCATAAATACTATCATATCCGAAAAGTTCAACTTTCCGATCTAAATTTTGAACAAGTAAATAAAAAGAAGGAAAATCTTTTAGGTAACTCTATAAGAACATAGAAGCTAACTTTACCTTTTAAGATCTTAATACAGGTGTTTAGAGCCTACGTTTTTACATTCGGTATGTTTTTATACATTTCATTATCTACAAATAAGATAATACATGACCCAATCTATATAAAATTTCTTTTGAATAAATCACAGATAAGTACTCAGCTATATTTAAATTTCAATCGGTTCCCATGAATCACTCGATAGGGGATCCTGTTTAACAGTTTTCATTTGCTTCCCCTGAAACCAAATTTTGAAGTAGGGCAAAATTCCCGTAAATGCTATAAGGATTTCTTTAGTACAGTAAACATTCCAAAATCTCTTTTTTTTACTATTTCATCAAAATTTAGGAGACGGGACTTTTACCATATCTGGTATATAATTGAGTGTTATGATTGAACAATTTATAAATTAGCCATTATTTGAACATACATGTATTAAGAAAGAAGTAAAGAAGAATTATGAATATTACTCACATGTCTAAGAGGAGATAATTCAAGAAACATCATATTATTTACACTTCCTTCTATAATTCTTATTTACTTCTTTCTATTTTTACAGATAGTTTTTATGACACATAGTGAAATAAATTGTGTGTTTAAAATACATAATATATGTTTAAGTGTTTAAATATTGGTTTATTACACGAATTCAGGTAACGTTAAATATTGGTAAACAATAATAAAAAAACTTAAGTTATTAATCAAATTATCTAAATTATATATATATAATTTAGGTAATTTGATAATAACTTAAGTTATATTATAATATAATACTATATTAAACATAACAGTGCTTAAATTAGTTTTTTGTAGAAATTATAACAAGTTTAACAATAAGTTTTACATCAACAAAATAAAATCTGTACTAATAAACCTCATATTTGTACATATAAATAACTTTAACATTACGTACATCTTAAATAAAACATAAATATAATTTAATTACTTGCTGTTAGGTTATTAATAGTATAATATTATTACTAACACAATAATATTAATACATTTTAATTTACTTCATATCTTCCATTTTAATGCAAATACATAATGAATGTAGTCGTCAGCCTCATTAGCACATTAAATAATTTATATTATATTTTAATTTGATTGCATAAAATTTAATATATTGTTTAAGTTTGGAAATATATTAAAATTAAATTAAATTTTAATTATAATGACAGAAAAGATGAATATTTGTGTAAACAACCGATTCACATATTTCAATTATATTTTAACTTATCATTATATTTTGATTCAGATCGCAATATGAATGTTAGTGGATTGGTTATAGCCATTCATATGGGACTTGTTATATTGCTAATATATCTGTAAGTCGACATTGATATTCAGGTAAAACCATGGATTGTGTGGGAAATGTATTTTGAAAACAGCTTCACAAAATGTTTATAAATACACCGTATTTTTAACACGAAGACATGTATTACCATTCTCGTTTCCATAATAAATACTTATGTTTCATAAGTAAATAAATAAAATTCTCCTGAATTAACTGTAATTCTTCGCTCAATGTATTTAACTGTACACAAGTGAAAATCTAAATCTTTTAGGGACTTGTTTCTTATAGAAACGTTTGACAATTTGTAAAAACGTCACCCTACTTTTAAAGAATCTCTATATCATAATATCTAAATGTGTTTGTTAAGGGGTCAGACAGGCAATCTGATTACACAAAAGTGTTTAAAAAATATTACTCTTCTGTTGTGTGTCCGTAGCGAAATAGTTTAAGTTGTCGCTTACCCATCAAAAGTGTCACTCAAGGGGTTCGAATCTCAACCATAAAACAAGGTTTTTGTCCGTCATATTTTCAAATCCAATAATGGTAGTATTAAACAATTATTTGAAATAATTTAACCTTAGAAATAAAACATATTTTAATTCTGACTGCCTAAATTGTAATATTTAATTGTACGTTTTCCTAAATATGGGTAAATTTTACTTTTTTGTGTTTAAAAAAACTGCAACATTCAACATTAAATTCACAGTAGAGATATTACCATTAAAATAAATACTTACCAATATTTTATTAGTTAAAATGATAAAAAAAATAATAGAATGATAAATCTTAGGATTGATGCTTCGTTGTCCTGGCTACGAAAGATTGTAGGTATTACAACGTATCTCTGATTGTAACTCTTTCAATTCAGAGGTGTTTATTGCTATGACATACACGAATCAGTGACCTAGATAAGTCAAACAAACTTATCTATTACACAATGAATAAAGAAACATGAATAAATACCATAAACCATTAACCATTAAGTTAACCGACAAAATGTTAAAATAACTTTACATGAAGGCAACTATTTATATTACTGTTTTCAGTCGTATTTAACCAGGGGAAATCTTTTACATATTAGAGCCGTTATTGATGATACCAAAATTTGGTTAACATATTCATCACCCTCATATCTCACTAGGGAACATCTCATATCGAACATTTTTCTCTGAATATAAGAAATAAAAACCTTGCGTAAAATTAACTCCAATGTCTTTCATATACTAATCTTTAAAGGAAGTTGAAAGAAATTTTCTAGTTAAAAAATATTATAATGAAACATTTATAGAGAATTGTCTTATAGTAACAGTTTTCTCCAATAAATTAATTATAGAAAATTAAATCAAAACTATCAAATCTTTAACATACTCGTATTTTTCGGTAATTAAATGTTTCTAATAAATAAAGATGCACAATCATTTAAAAACAAATTGACACAACAAAACTTCATAATTGTAACATAATAGGGGATAATTTAGTAATGGAAAAAAACGTGCATACAAAATGCAAACCAAGGCTCAAACGGGACGGACATGTGATCCATAATCAATTTAATGACTAGTGAAACTAAAAATATATGTTGTCATACACGCCTTTCTTTGACGTCATGTATATGAAATGTTTCATTCCTTATATAAATAAATGTACTTATTTCTCTTCTATGATAAATAATGTTTTTCAATTTAAGTACAACTCTTATATCAATATATAAACAAAATATATAAGTTTCAGGGTGCAGTCAGTTTTGAATTTTATATTTCGCTTTAAATCCAGTAATATTTTATACTATAAACACTAAATGGCAAAACCTACGAGCAAAACCGTTGCGATTTTCAACTGGTTAATTTTCGGTATTTTGAAGTTGTTTGCAATTTTACACAAAATGTATGAGAAACGTTCATGCCCTGTAGCAGCTAGTATTTAAATGCATAAGTTTAATGTTTTATTATTGTATATATTGTATAAACTCATCCAGTAATTTTAGACAATGAATACAAATTTATATTGTACGATCGTGAAAATAATTTAAAATACAGTTCTCTTTAACTATTAAAACAGCGTGAGTTTCTTGTATTGTATACTTGTATATTGTATTAAACAAATATGAATGATTTTTTGTCGTGTAAAACATTTTCACAAACACAACAGTTGTTTTACTTTTACAAACAGCTTTATCAAGTGCACTTAAAAATTTTCACAAACCGATTGAATTCAAAATATATAAATTATTTGTTACAACTATGTATATATTACAATAAACATGTTATTTTTAATATAAATAATGTTTAATAAATAATATATAATGTTTCTAATGCAAGTATATGTTTATGTAAAGTGTAAATCACAGTTGTATGTATTTAGAGCGAATTGGACTTTAATATTTTTACGAAGAGAATAATTAATTGTTATAGATAATCATTACAAATATTTATCTATATTTAATTTGAATAAATAATATGATGATGATTAATATCATTTGACGATTCAATATATGTATTGGAAATACGTTAAGTGCCAAACAAACTATACCGAAAGTCACAAGTATGGCTGACATGTAATTACTTCATCAACTGTTGTCATGGAAACGTAATAATATATTTATTCTAGTCTTTGGCGGATGTTATAATGGTTCAAACAAGGCAAGGAAAGGTTTTTATTGCTGAAAATTATTACCGTATGAACCAAATTGATGTATTTTGCAAATTGAACTGTTTCAAAACTACATAGTACATGGTTATAATATGAGTATTAATGTACGTGTAGTGTTATCATACAGCGCAAAGTATGCACCAGTCTGAATGTGATAAAAAATACGAATCAAGGACGTTTTGTCAAATCAAGAGTTATAGTCTTAAAAGAGACATCTACAGTAATATCTTTAAAATTGAATTTTGGTCAAACTACCGTAATGACGAAAGTTCAAAGAAGTTGGTGGATTTCACACGTGATCAAATTGGACGGCGTTTGACAAACTAAGAATCACCCAACCCTTCCATAAGTCAGTAACGTATATTGCGAAGTTTCTGCAAACGTAGAAGAAGAAGAAGTTGATAAAAATTATGTTATGAGACAGATGTGGTATAGAGAATATATTATCACACAATTTTTGGAAAAATATAATCGTTCAAGAATTCTACCATTTCGTACGTAATCACTCCACCAGGACAGGGTTACTTGCCATAAAACAAAGAACATTTGCAATTTTTTTGAGACTAAACAGTCCGTCGAAAAGCTTTTCTTATTCTTCTCATTTAATTATCTGATCTGACACTCTCGGACACCTTCATTTTAAGGTACACTTAAGGAAGCTACTTTTTGGGAAACTTACCAATGAGGAAACAAATAAAACTTACTTAAGAGAAATGAAGTAACCATTATTTAGAAACATATTTAAGCACGTTGAAATTTGACTTTGTAGTGTTTGAGCTTTATTATTCGGTATTGATTATTTTGGGTCATACTGTATGTATGATCATCACTGAGCATATTGAATAGTAGTTATCATCAGTACTAAGAACACATCAAACATTCATTACACTGTGTCTCTATACGTTATTGTAGGGTTTAAAATTGTTATGGATCCCTAAAAAACAACATAGGTTCATGAAACGTGTTTTTTAGATAGATTCATAATTTGGTAACCATTAACCATTATTTTGTCAATTTCATCTTCGAAAAGATTAAAATGAACACGACAACCATGCATGTTAGAAAGTTCAATGTTTTTTGTGGCTTGAAAAATTATATTCTGTAAATCTATCGCAACGCAAGTTTCACAAAGAACTTCCATATGAATATAATATTTGTTGATGGGACAAACAGTTGAATGAAACTGATAGCTAAAAGCGTTCACGTAAGGTGTTAGCAATGAAACATAAGAAAAAGTCAATTTTAATGTAACAGCAGATATATCTTGTTGATAATTCCATATTTAAGGATTAAAGAAAGCCATAAAGCTAAAGTTTCAAAATTATTTTAATAATATAAATGAGCAGTTGCCCGATGATGCCACAAGGCGAAACAATTGTAGCTCATTTTATTATCAAAATAATTTTGGAACTTTAGCTTTATTGCTTTATTTAATCCTTGAATAGGAGAAAGTGTTTTACGAAGTCGTAATATTTGGAAACGTGCTCGATAATGAAATGTTACAAAACAACAGTTAAGAAGATTTCGTTATGTCAGGTTTACACACTATAAACATTTCACGTATGCTTGCTGCCTTGAGATAACCTTGAAAGCTTACTATGCATCCATACTTTAAGACATATACTTCACCAGATGAAGTCCTTCACGTCTTCGTTGAACATGAGTGTAAAGTCAAGTTAGGTGAACTATTGCTCGAATTACTGGTCTCTTTGTATTTGTTAAAAAAACAATGTAAGTGGAATTATCAACCATGATATAATTATGCTCTTTCCCAAATCGAAAAATAAAACTTGATATTTCAGTAAGATGGAACACAGTTTCTCTATCCCAATGTTGTTTTTGATGTCCTTGATGAGATGTTTCCTCAACTTTGATTGGAAGAGTTGATGGAAAGCCTACAAACCAGGCTCATCCAACATTACACCCATCGATTTATATTTATGGGGTTATTTTAAACAAAATGTGGTGAAAATATTTGGAACATCAAACATTAGAAGCAACGCATTTAAGAGCTTTGGCATCAATTTACTCCAGACGTTCATGGTCGACAGAGCTGGAATATCACTTGACATTTACACAGCTACAAACAGGGCCCTCGTAGAACTCAGATAAACAAGTAATCAATCTATTGCTCTCCTCTTTCATTTTATTTGTGATTCATATTTTTTAAATGTATTTAATCAAAATATAAAAACTCCTCAATTTCTTTATGAATTTGCACATTGGGCCTGCAACATTGATCTGCTATTGGTTTATGACTTGATCATTGCCGAAAGTTTAATAATTAAAGACTGAATGTTTTAAACAATACTTCGAATTATACTCCTATTCCTTTTTAAAATATTTAAATTCCTTTTAAATTCCTATTTAAAATTAAACTTCTATTTTATTAATTCTTTTTTAGAAATATAAATATTTTTAAGTGTTATTTTTATACACACCTCATTTTTTAAATATTCATAAATAACAGATGAAACTCACCTTACAAATGGGTGTTAGTATTCTAATGCATTATAGATAGGTAAGTAATGATAACAATGACGTACATTTCGCGGTTGACGTTATTATAACAACATAGTAGCACTATTATTAATAATATGTTAACACCTTCCTATGGGTGATGGCAATATAATAACATTATTGTTGTTTACATCGAATTATAGCAACTAATTAACCTTACATTAATTGAGGTTTACATGGTCACATGAAAGAAATCCTTATATTAATTTACTATTATGAATAATTTACTTTATATAATTTTATTGTGTATTTTATTTTGGATTCTTAAAATATTTCAAATTATGTAATACAATTTAGTATTTTTTTTTATTTGAGGATATCAGCAATACATTATTAAATGTACCATTAAGTAGATAGTAGACTATTAATAATAGACTTAAAATTGAGTAAGTAATTTTTATTGCCAATCCTGGATATGTGAGATTATTATTTTAATAGACGTTTCTATTGCTCGTTTTTTATGAAAAACAGAATTTAAAAAACTAATATCTACAGACTGACTTACATTAAAAATAACAGCTTAGATGTTTGTTCTTAAGTTCAAATTTTTACTTTAGTAAATTTAATTTCCAGTTTAAATCTCTTTCTCATTCCTTTAATTAATTACATATTGTCCTATCATTATATCACTTTCAATTAAGAAATACTTTAAATTGTCTCTTTTAACTAAATATCGATAACAAATCTGTTATATTCATCACAAATTAAAAATAGTTTTATAACTAAAACAAGTATTAACACATTTAACTGATTCTGTATAGAAAATATTTTAAATAATTAAATAGAATGTTTTTTTTTTGTTTTTTTTACAATAATGCAGTGCGAAAATAAAATTAATATATAACATATACCTAGCAATTTATGACTTGACGCTTGTTGTATTTCCAAGGAAATGAATTTTGGCCTCACGTAATTAACGATATTATGAAATGTATTTTATATATAAATTGACTAGCCAACAACAATAATTAGGCCTAGAATAAAGTTGTTATATAGAATTCAACAATAAATATACAAATACAATATAAATTTGTATTAATAAATTTTGACATTAACATTAAAAAGAAGATCACTGATTGCCATCAACTTAATACTGTGACCCATCACGCTAGTTTAAATCAGTCTTAATTTTACAAACTCTAAATTATTCTTTCCTGATTTGTATTGTTTTAACTTTTCAAACAATATAAACAGTTATTTTAAATTTATTTACTTGAAAACCACGATTCTTCTAACACTTTTAGGCCCAAAATTTAAAATTACGTTAAAACATGTAGACATGCGTATTTTATTGGATTTAAGTTACAACAAGATATAATCAAATAAAAATAAACTGTAAAATGCATAACATTAAAAACACGCATGCAAGTATCCACTAATCTCACGGTACATTTTCTCAATTTCGTCCATACATTTTTTTTAATTTTTAAATTATGTTTTAAAAACTGTTTTTCTAATCGTCTCACTCTGTCCATAATAATCGTATGATTTTTGTATTTAAAATACTTTGTAAAGTACACTTAACATTCTATTTTAAACAATGTCTATTAAAATAATTAAAAGATTAATAAACAACGAATGTTCAAACCAGGGTAGAGGAAGCACATCGTATTATTAACGGAAGAGAGTTTCTAAACGCGTTGCTCTAAATAACTGAATAAAGCATCAACGGTTTGACTCCCAGCGGACCCTAACGGAGGAACGGCGGCGGACTGTTGTTGGTTGGGCGTTGGACGTCCTACGTCTCGATGTCGGCTGAGCTGAAGATGCTCTGCGTTGAAGCGGTTCTTGAACGTCCTGCCCTCGCGAGCATCATAGCCCTGATCCTGAATCAAAAATGTGCAGTGATTTGGTGATCACATCATCCTACAACAAATTAACATCATCGTTAAAGAACATATGATTCTGTATGATCTACAAAATATTCATACAAATGTTTTTTTGCTGTTTTGTTAAGCAAATACGGCGTGCCGATAACTTGTTTGCAAAGAGAAATGAGTGAATAGGCTCAAAACTAGAACAAAACTATACCAATGTTACGAATTTCTTATCGAAATGTAACAGACAAAAATTTGTTCATAAAAATCGGAATTATTATTTTCGGAAAACGTACATTTTTTTTTCAATATTTCCTACTCACCAAAAGATGATTGTATTTTAAACCAGTAACCCACCCATTAGTTTCACACGTAAAACTAAAATTAAACGTTAGGTTACCAGAAGTTATATGTCAATTGCTTCCAAGGGAATTTCTTGTCAGTGCAAAATGAAACACAACGTTCTGTTGTTTTATTCCATTGGAACCGACGCAAACTTAATAACTTGACTGAGTAGAAATAGAAGAGAAGATAGATACTCAATGTACCTACTAATCCAGGTTTTAAGACACTAAAACAAAATCACGATTATTGTTACATTAAAATCATGACATGTTTATAATATTGAAGACAAAATAAAAGGGCTACAATGAACCCAATATATTTAATATTTTAAACTTGTACTAAGCATTTAATTATGATTTTGTTGGGGGTAAAGCGTTACTTTTATTGTAGCCAATTCATTATTAAATATCGGACATTGGGTGTATTGTATAGATTTACGTTATATTTTACTAAAAGTTACATTAATAAAAACTAGACAAATAAGCGAAGTTTTTTAAAAACTAATGTTACTCCGTCATTATATATTTCCGGCAACATGCATTCTGTTAATTATTCATATAATCTCAGCAAAACCAAATCAGAGGATAGTTTAAAATTCAAAGGACAAGGGGAACATGGATGAAGTTGTGAAAATTATGTGCATAGTAAGTGTTCTGAGAGCGAATGAATTCAGACTGGAAGATATCTGTTTACTTACTATATTGTATATTGTAGTACGTTTATAGTAAAGGAACGTTTAATCACAATTTCTAACCTTAGCGGGAACGAGAATTACCGACTTTGAACATTACTTTATCTTTTAAATTACAACTGTTTAACTTTTAAACCCTACGATAACGAATAAGATTTTTGAGGATAAATATTCGCTTATTGAGTCTTTTTTCATTTATATTTTATTGTAAATTCGTTAGGATAAGTACAGGACGTAAATTAAGGAACGAATACTAGTCGAGTAATTGACAACACACTTTTGGTTTGAGAGAGTTGAAGTTCATCGCTTAAATTGGTTCATAGGTATATTTTAAACTTAGACAAAAATATGTACCTATTTGGAGAAGTGTAATTTGGAATTAAAAACTTAATTTACAAATTGTAATAGTAGTTGTAATAATTAATTAGGGAAGCAGGGATGTGGGAGTGCACTGTAACCTCAAGAGATTTATTGTGTCCCGCTACTTCTTCTAAGACAGAGAACTCCTGTCTTCTAAGTCTGAGCTTCTATAGCTCCAAAACCTTTACGGCGTTCTTCCTTGGGTAGGTAACTCTTCAACATTTATGTAATACCGTCCTATATTTCCAATTCTTTTGTGGATTATGGCGCCGTATTATCAACCCCCTATGCAGAATCTACAAGGTCCATAAATGTTTATTCCAACCCTTCTAAAGTGGTCCCTGAGTCTACCTTACCTTTGCTCCCACCCATACATCTTGTCAGTGGGTCAGATGATATAGATAGTGGGTAGTGGGAATCTGGTCAGTGAGATGGATAGAATACCTTGTCAGATTTTTCTAGTGACAGGGGCCGGATGTTTCTTCTTTCTGGCCTGTCTTCTTGAATCAGGAGTATCATTCCTCCTATGTGGCCTTACTCTACTATGTTTATATCTCCGCGTTGATGAGAAAATATCGGTATATTTAGGTCTCCAAATGCTGATAGTCATTGCGTTGAGTTGCAGTGACATTCCGCACAAGCTTGATATTTTTTATTTCTTTCTTCATGTTTTTTCCCATGACCAAGCCATTATCTGCTTGATCGGATAAATCTAAATACTGTGAGAGATTACTAAGTATCCCACAAACCCCATGTGTGACAACTTTTTCTCGGCGTCATTCACCCCATCAGTACCGGTCGTTTTACATTATAGTGTTGGGATGAAAACAGAACAAAAAAGGGAAGATGAAAAAACAGTAGAGGAGTTAAAGTGAAAAGTGTTAACAAGGTATATTAAGAAAGATATAACTGCAAGGACGTAGAAAGTAGTGCAAAACACAGGAAAGACCTCAAAAACATGAAGAGTTCCTGAGAGTGCTGTTTACAGTGGATGGTTCACCAACCTCTGTGCCATATTTCAAATAGATTTTTTTTTATTTTTAAAAATGTCTCCGAATATATAACTTTTACGAAAAATATAGATATGAACACAATGCTGTTCATTGTTTAATTGCAAAGGATTTTAGAAAGTCTCAAGTTTATTTGTTCATTCTGCTAGCGATTACTACATAATCTCAAATGTTTCACATATATACTTTAAATAGTTTAGCTATAACTATAGATATTATTTATAGAGTTTAGTTAAACTTTAAAGTAAATATGTTTCTAGTGAAGATTAATAACCCTACTTGAAACATAACTCTGAAAACGTATTTATTGAGAACTAATCTATAGATAGGGATACATCACATTCTGCTTACACTTTTCCAAATTGATTGTGAATGAAATAGAAATAAAACTTGTAACCTAATAGGATATGTTCATGTATATAATTCATGACCCACACGTTTCTCTTTCTCTCTTCAAAGCTCGACTTGGCTGCCCTCTCAACTCCAGCTGCAGGGCTTCGAGCTACGCTACCCAATGCACTAAAACGATTCTCATGCTTTTTACTTTCTTATGTATAAAGTTACTTACATTGTATCAACTTTTCTATATTTTACATCGAAATTAGCTTTTCAATTACTATAATTTAAAAGAAATTTTAAGTCTTTACCATTTTTTGACTTATTCCTTAGAACTTACACTTTTATTCAATACATGTGTTTTTTTAGGTTCTAATTCATATATTTTTAAACAAAATTTAGAATGGTTATATTATCCTTTAGGAGAAACCACTTTTCATGGAGTTTCATAAAAATCCATCAATATTTTCAAAACGTATAGCTAACTGTTCAAAATAGCATTTGCAAACTTTAAGGGAAAACAACAAATCAACTTTAAATGTATTTCATGTTATTTGCAATATAATAAACTATTTCTTTCATAAGTAACAGGATACACACAAACTTTTTTTCATACTGTTAAACAAACTGTATTTACAAAATGGTAAATTTTTATATCTTAAATGCTTAATATCAAAAATATCCCTTACAACCGAGTAAGCAATAAAATATCCCTCTTTCAAGACCAGAAATGTTTTATATCTTAGTTATTATGAGTCTGGAGAAGTTAGCCACAGCTTCAGGTATCCAGGTACCCCCACAATAACCCACAATATTTGAAAGTATTTAAACATAGAATAATCTTTGTTTGGACAGACTTGTAGTAGTTTGAACTTGTTTTTAACCAAATCTATAATAATTGATGCAATCATTGGCTCCATTTAGTCTACGAATTGAGATAATTGCGTTTTGAATGTATTTGCAAGTCACGTATTCGTGTGGTTATTTTTCTTGTTAAAAGATGTTACTTAAATAAAATTGTTAATACCAGTTTCGGGTATTACCCATCATCAGTTATGTATAAATAAAAAGACAGAACACAATATAACAAACAAAAACAACACTGTTAACTCCGACTGGAGGTTGATTAAAGAACAAAAAACACAAACCCATGACACGAAACACGTCATGGAGATTCGAGCGGCACTGAAGTTATATGTAGATTACTATCCTTTTTTCGGTTATAATTAATATATTAATTTCAGGAGATCACTTGTAAGAAGTGTATGTGTAGAAATCACGAGGCATCCTGTATTAGAAGTCTAGAGATCTTTATTTTATGCTATTTTCTTCATTTTTAATACGACGATGAAGCTTGAGAGATTTAATAAGAAAAAAGTATTGGGCGAGTTATTTCTAGTCTTCTCTTGTTTCATAAAACTAGGAGACTCGGAAGAAGGACTATTAGAGCCACAAAAACAAGTTACACAACCGAAGTATTATTATTATTATTATTACTGTATTTGTATATTTTAAATAGAATTTAATCTACTGACTTCAGAGAGAATGTTGTTGCAAACTTTCACTTACATTTCAAAACAAAATATCTATTTTATTAAATTTCAAAGATCAAACATTATCTCGGTTTATAATAATATGAAATGCATAAACACAAACCTTTAAACATGACTCTATAAATTCTTCTAACGTTATTACTCCATCTTGATTAATGTCTAGCTTTCTAAAGACATATTCCACCTGTTCTCTTGCCTTTCTGTCTTCTTCTACCTAAAAACATATCCAACAATAATAAATGTATGTACTTACGAATATGTTGTAAGTTTATTGTATGTGTCAGTAAAGTTTTTAAATTTATTATTTCTAAAAAAAAATACAATTATTATTAATTAGAGTGACTGCAATTAAATTGAAAACTATATAATAAATTAAACACAGGTAAACTTTCTATAAATAATACATAAACAAAGTCATTTCAAAATGATGACACATATTTTGTTTCGTAACATAGTAAGTTATAAAAAAATATATAATTGCTTTAAAAAAAAGTCTATATTGGAGTTTTCACGAACATTTACGTTTTATGATGTCCTGACTAAAATAATGTGGTTTTCGGGATAATATATGTTTGTCTGTTGTCCATGCAGTGAACCAAAGCCAAAACAGGTAGACTGATATTAATAAAATTTAGTTACGTCGAAACATTATATCAAATCTGTAAGCATTATTTTTTAAATTTTATTACTCACTCTTTGGGGTATTTAACAAAAAAAAAACAACACAAATTTACGTTTTACTCTACGGGTTTTATTAAATGTTCTTAAATCATAGCACCTAAACATGTTATTGGTTACAGTATAACAAACACACATAACACAATTCTCACAAAACATACGCCTAATCAATCTCAGTTATAGTTTGATTGGTGTAGCTCGTCTATCACTGAAGAGGGCGATCTTGACGTTGAAACGCGTCTGATACTTAGACGTATTTTTTGTGAGAATTATGTTCTGTGTTAAGGGGCAAAAACTATATAATTCAAAATATTATTTAAATATTATATGTGGAGTATCAAATAAAACTGGAAGTTATTTTGATTACAAATATGCATGTTTATTTGAAGTAGAAATTGAAAGGTTGGCACTAGGCCTCTAAAAGAACTAGGCCGCTTCAACTTTATAAAAACAACTGTTCCTATATGCCTAGTTTTAACACACGCTTAATACTTTTACTTAATAATTCAAAATTTGGGTTTAAAATCAACTTATTTTTAAATGTAGTTGATGAGGACTCCAATGATACTTGTTGTTCACAATCAACCTTAAAAAGTCCTGGTTCGCGAGTTTCTAATAACAGGGTGAAAGGAAACATAAGCATTTTGTAAAACTTTGACTACAGTATATCGAAATTGGAACAATCGATTGTGAATAAAATTAAAAAAGCCAAACCATTTTCTAAACTGGAAGTACGAGAAAAATTCTCTTTGTGAGTAATTTGGGAAATAACGAATTTTATACTGACGCTTTTTTATTCTTTTTAAAATTATTTACGAGTCTTAACTTTGGATAGGTTATAGATTTCACATTTCAAAATTTTATCTAAATAAGTTGCGTAGATTTTAAGATGTTTACAACGGCACCTATCGTTATTTTTCCATTTAGGTTTGTGGGCCTTTAATTGTTCGTTTTATTAATGTGGTTAGAATTAATTTAATTAAATTGTAATTTTACGTTCAGAAATTAAAACATCTTCTTTCCTAAATATTGCATTTGGTTAAGTGCAAGGGTATATGAGAAAAGGTTTACAATGTTTTAATAATGATAGTTGAAAATCTGTTGTAAATAAATGTTCACAGTAACAAAGTAAAAAACTGTTAATATGGAAGTTATCAATGGTGAAATCTAGTAAAGAAATTGTTTTACTTTCAGATAAGTAATTTAGAAATAGGTTAACTAGTCTGGTGTCGTGCTTCCTAGTGACATGATTGCGTGTTTTGTCAGAGAAGTGTTTAAAGCCAACTCATTAAAATCCGCGTGGCGTGGTAGTTGGGGATATCACAGTATTATTTCTGCACGCCACCACACAATTGATTTACTATCTAAATTATTCAACTCAAGGAAGCAACCACTGCAGTCTGAATGAACTTCTGGTCGAATGAGTAACAACAAATTAATTATAACTGATTAATTACTGCAGATTTATTAATTGAAAGAAATAAAAATTGCGTGAGGGAGTACATTTAGCGTTTCCATATGCGCAATAGCTAAAATTTGTAAATTAATAATTCTTAAGAACTGAAAATGGATAAATTATTTGTTCTGTCTTTTTCTCTGTCAACACATCCGATGGGGCAAATAGTAATGATAATTCAAAGCCGAACATCCTATATAAAATTTATTATAAAATGTTCAGAATTATTACTTATTGAAAATTATTCTAAAAATTTTAAAAAATATATATTTACTACAAAACTCATTTTATGTGCTTTTCATTATTCTTTAACTTCCTCAGAGGGTCACTTACAGTGGGTACAGGTCTAGTAATCAAGAGGTACTCTAGCTGGACCTTTCTTTATCTAGACTTGGGTTAGATCCCTCTTTTTCATCTTTCCTATCTCGTCTCTAGATTAAGTCATGATGCTTTCTGATAGTGATACTATGAAATATGCTATGACGGTTTTATTTTAGGTGATGAATACCGCGAACTTTTTCATCTTCAAAAAATCACAGCGTCAAATGGTGAAATTATAATTTTAAACATATTAAAGGTAGACCTAAATCAGATATTATTTTTAAACGAAATATATTTTGTATGGGGTATCAAATAAAACTAGAAGTTGTTCTCATTAAGAAAAATCAGAAAAAAATATGTAGGGAAAACGACAATTAACCCGAAACAAAACACAAGAATCAAAACTAAAAATGTAATATATTTAGTATGTTTATTAAAATATACTTATATGTACATTTCGAAAATATAGTGATCATCCTCAGAGACTTACACCTAATCAGTTTATTTATTTGACGAAGAAATTAATATGTTGGCGCCAGGACGATTAAAAATTTTCGACTTTATAAATATTATATGCCTACTGTCTCTATATGCCTCTATATTCTAAAACTGTTTCTATCTCTATATGCCTCTATATTCTAAAACTGTTTCTATCTCTATATGTCTCTATATTCTAAAACTGTTTCTATCTCTATATGCCTCTATATTCTAAAACTGTTTCTATCTCTATATGTCTCTATATTCTAAAACTGTTTCTATCTCTATATGCCTCTATATTCTAAAACTGTTTCTATCTCTATATGTCTCTATATTCTAAAACTGTTTCTATCTCTATATGCCTCTATATTCTAAAACTGTTTCTATCTCTAAATGCCTCTATATTCTAAAACTGTTTCTATCTCTATATGTCTCTATATTCTAAAACTGTTTCTATCTCTATATGTCTCTATATTCTAAAACTGTTTCTATCTCTAAATGCCTCTATATTCTAAAACTGTTTCTATCTCTATATGTCTCTATATTCTAAAACTGTTTCTATCTCTATATGTCTCTATATTCTAAAACTGTTTCTATCTCTATATGCCTCTATATTCTAAAACTGTTTCTATCTCTATATGTCTCTATATTCTAAAACTGTTTCTATAAAAAATACAACTTAGGCTGAGAACATGATTATGGCACAAGGGAAGTAAGTTTAGGCTTTATTTAAATATAAAATTATCTTTAATGCTCAGTCCATGGTTCATATTCACTTTTAGTTTTGTTTGGTTTTAAATTGGAGTTGCGGATGAGTATGACGTTTCTACAATGTCTCGGCACTTGTCAAAGTGATGGTTTTAGTGAAATATGTACTAAAAGAAAATACCACAATCTGATTCATTATGGTTTTTAAAAATGTATTGTTTTAGTATGGTCAAGATATGTCCACTTAAGATAAATATATATTTTATATTAACAAACTTGTGCATCCGCTTCAGTGGAAACGAAATACAATCACAGGATAGAAATCATTCCCACTTTATGATAACATCGTAGCGAAACGATAGAGGAACACCGTAAACATTTACAAGACCAAACCTGTCGATATTAACGACTTGATACAACGTATAACTCAAGAAGCAGCACTCAGAGGTCAGAGACAATCTTCCTAATAGAAGATGACGTTTATCTGGATTTAATTGGCTTCATTTTGAACACGCTAAACACACGTAATATGTGAGTAAAAAGGACGAATCTTTTTATATTTTACATGTGTCTATAACTACAATCATTTATTTAGTACAAGAGACATCCCTGTTAATGAAAACACAACAATGGCAACTTTTGCTGACGATACTGCTGTGTTGGCCATTGGAGCCACGGTCGAGGAGGCTTCAATGAAGCTACAGAGAAGTATTAATAACATTAGCACTTGGATGAAAAAGTGGCGGTTGAAATTAAATGAGTCAAAATCCACTCACATAAACTTTACAAACAATAAATTGATCAATGTTCCAATTCATATAAATTCACAAGTAGTTCCATCTAAGCTACATGCAAAGTACCTGGGGATGACTTTAGACGCAAGGCTAAATTGGAAACCCCATGTCAAAATGAAAAGAACAGAATTAAATCTGAAATTTAGAAGTATGTACTGGCTACTGGGACGGAAGTCCGGATTGGAAATATCAAACAAGCTGCTTTTATACAAGCAAGTGTTAAAACCAGTTTGGATGTATGGACTGCAGCTCTGGGGGTGCACCAAGAAGACCAATGTTAAAGTGATTCAATCATTTCAGAATAGGGTGCTTAGGAGCATCGTTGATGCACCGTGGTATGTGCGCAACGATGACTTGCATAGAGACCTCAAGATGGATATGGTCATCAATGCCATAAAGGGTGCTGCATGGAAGCATGAACATAGGCTCCAAAATCATGTTAATTCCGATGTCCTCAAGATGCTACAGAACCGAGACACGGTGCGGAGACTGAAAAGGACAAAACCGCTGGACCTAGTGCAGTGATGTGTTGTGGATCAGCCGAATGAAGCGAGTGTTAATGTAGTGAAGTCACTCATTGGAGTGACTTTTAAAAATGTGTATTAGTTATGCAAAATAAGCTACTAGATAAGATTGTATCTTAGTTGTAGTTAATAAAGAAAAAAAAAAAAAAAAAAAAAAAAATTTATTTAGTACACTTAGCTGCTTTTTGAATTAATTGAGAAAAAGTTTTAAATTGCATTACGTTCCCATTAAAATACACACGAAATTCAAGCTTTGCTTTATATCAAGAAATCTTTCTAAAGATTGTTTTCATGATGCCGTTCACTAATTACAAATTAATCTGATATACATTTATATGTATTAATGTATAGGTTGTGATATTAGAAACTGTAATATTTTAGAATGAGACTTTGAGATACACAAAAGGTGTCTCATAAATTATAATCACGGTAAATTTTCATGTAGGCCTAACATTGTAGGTGAAGAACCAACGTTTAACGTAAAAAATTATGAATGTCACCATACTGTAAAGCCATTGCAGAATATTACGAACATACAATAAACGTACGTTAGTTAATATAATAAAAAAAGGCTATAGTTAGACATAAAACCATGCTTACAAATCTCGTATCTAAAATTCTAGAATGTTCTTACCTTCCTTCTTTATAAGGTGATTTTTATAAAGGTATTCAAAATACTTTATAAAAATAAAATAAATAAATAAAACAACTTTCAAAGGTTTCGGCAAGAAGAATAAAAACAAAACTATAATCATTTTATTATCAGTTTTTAGATGCCAATAACTGTATAGGATTTCTCCTTTAAAAAATAGATTTTCAATTATTTTATGACTTTATAAATAAAATTAGACTTTATTTATGACGAAAATAAATAAAACTGTTTAAAAAAGGAAGAAAACAAAAGTGGGGGAAGGACGCACGTATAAACCAAAATTAAAATTTATCAATTGACGAATAAATATTCAACATTCATTTTGTTTTCTTATTCTTATTATTCCATTAACATTTATATCATTATGTTTGATAAATTTAGAATTTTACAATACTACAGTGGAATTGTGTATTCAATTTAAACGCATAGAACTTTGTCTGTGACATTCTGCATATAAATAGAAATATTTAAAAATCACTTTTTTATAAAAAATTGTAAAGCAAACTGTAAGGGCCATGTCATATGAACGCTAATGCCGTCGGCGAGTCCGCGCCCTGGCAGGGACGACCAGTTCACGGATTCACCCTCTAAAAACTCAATAACAACCTCGTTCGTCCATTTTATTGCTAACGTAGTGACGGTCTCAGCTTGTCTGAGCAAACAAAATTATCTCGCCTAGTCTGGCGTCTATCAGGTCATGGGAATGGTGCCTCGGAACAGACACACCGGCCTCATCTCCGACCACAGGCCTTTGTAGTGTCGTCTCTTTTCCCATTTTGTACGGGACCTGTTCAGGCAGCCCCGGACGGCCTGTCTGTATGTCAGGCGTACACGGGCAAGCTGTTCCTACGACCTGTTATCTGGTAGACGGCAAACGAGGCCTTATGGACGGCAGGCCGTGGGAACTAGGCTTTAGCCGGACGCTGAGCGCAGCCAACGCTGACGCGGCGCACGTGACGCCGGGACCCTGTCATACGGAGCGCTAGCGCCAGAGGGACGCATTAGCCGCGCGACACCACTAGCGTGTCTATGACTTGCTCCATAAGAACCCCATTGCCGGGTTGGAGCGACGTTATCTCGACGGTGTTACGCTTATACAGATACGCTTATATAGAGATAACAACTTTCTCTGTACCGTCTGTTCACTCTCACGTAGTTACCCCATTCTCCGCTGAGCGGCGACTCAATTCAGTATCTAAATATTAAAGTTCGAGAACCGTTATCTGAAAAATGAACAGCTGGCTTTATCGTTCGTTTTTTGCTCTGTAACAAGGTCCGCCATTACACTGCTGGTAATAACTTCATTAGACTGCCTTGCGTGATCACCAAAGAATTAATAATTATGTCGTGACCTTTCTAATTATTTTAGTCGCGAGTTACAACAGTGCGTGGCAAATTAACATGGTTCATTATAAGCGTTTTCTTCAAAAATACCAGGTATGTGAATAAGCTTTACCAAGGTTAAAATGTTTGGTTTTTCATATGGTTAGGACATGTGCTTTTGTAAGTTTTATGAAGTTAGAGTTGCATTTTATTTTGTAAATGATATTTCAAACTCATAGGGTTTAATTCAAAATCTATATATTTCATTTTTCTACAGCCTAAATTTTTAACTTTACAGCCTAAAATATTAAATCTTATGCATTTTACCACACCTAGCCAATTTTATCAAGGCCTAGCCTAAACAGTTATTTTCTGTACAAATCTAAAGGAGTGTAACCTAGAATATTTATGGCTTTTAAAACAAAAGAAACTATATCCAAAATTTATAGTTCTGATATATTTTGTGTTACAAGTTAAGAACATTTTTAATTTTAACATGTGCTCTGCTGACATGTAGAAACATTCAAAAGTAACATGACAAGACAAACTTGGTTAAGTCCTGTAGTAACAATTACCATCTTTGTTAAAGTGCCTACTTGTCACCTTGTATTAAAATATTACAAAGGCAAACTCTTAAAACTAACTGCTTTACAATGCTTGTCTTAAAGCCTACTTGCATTCTAAAAAAGAATTGTTATTTTGTTTAATGCAGTTTTGACTGGTCCAAGAATTAGAGTTAATTCCAAGTACTACACTCATGTTCTGCTGTTAAAGCCAATCATCATCATGCAACTTTATTAGATACTTTCTGCAATAGTGCTTTTAATTATGTGGCTATGTACAAAAATTTATAAACTTCAAAAACCTGCAGTGGACTTTATAAGGAACTTTAAATAGGCTGTGTTCTTGTACTTTTGTGATGAAATTTAATAATATATAAATGTGTCTTTTGTATTAAATAAAAAATATGTCTTTAGCATTAAATAACTTGGGAGGAGCAGCTATAGCAAATTTTCGGTCCTGACAACCTCAAAGAGGTTATTTTCTAAATTAATAAAATAGAGAGACGTCTCATAATTCTAAATTTTTTTTTATTATTTAATTATACTTAAGTTTACAGTTGGCCAACTATATAAAAGATTAATTACAAAAATCCATGGTATTACATATTTATATTTTCTTTGTAATCTTGTTTAATTAAACTTGTATAATTTTTGTAATCATTGCTAAAAGGGAGGGTTTTTTTTAATTTTATTTTTGGGGAGGGATTTTCAATTCAAATTAAATTTATACATGTATTTTTTGTAATCACATCTTTTCCTTGTACTTAAGGGCGTATAACTAATTTTTTTTTATTTATCAATTAAGGGCATATAATTTTCACTAAAATTTGGTCAGTAAATTTGAATTTATATCTATTTCTCTGGTTTATTGACTTATCCTCTAGGTATCATATGAATTGTGAGTGAACGGCTTAAACATTTCCACCTTGGTGATTATTTTTTTTTTACTCTAGAGGTAAGTTTTGAACATGTCCAATCTATGTGGCCCAGTGTAGCTTCCGTTTCTTTATTTATGCGTTTTGCTAAGATTGGTACATGTTTTCTGGTAGCAGAGCGTGGTTGGTTTCTTTTTCTAAATTCTGGTTTAGTTGTTTTCGTTCATTTAAAATTTGTCTAGCTGGTCAGTTCTCAGATAGGCCTAACTTAAAAATAGCTTATTGGTCACACTCTGTGATTACCGTTTGTTTATCTTGTTTAAAACATAAAATTTGGTTTGGTGGTAACTCAATGGTCTTTGTTTCTTGTGTGCTGCCAACATATACTTCATTTGTCACACCTTTCTATACAACATTTTTCATAAACCTATTTTTTTTTTGATGAAACTATAAAAATTTTTTTTTCCTTTTCTTTTTTTACAATTTGAGATATATCCAGACAGAGACAAATAAAAAAAAAAAAAAAACAAAAAAAAACAAACAAATTATAAAATCCAAAAATAGATAAAAAACTTAACAAAAATTCAAAAAAATTACAAAATTTCTCTCTGTTTGTATCTGTCTTTAATACTTTTTTATTTACATACACATAGCTTATTCTTTTCCAAATTATCACCTGGCTTTCTTTTCTTTTAATTTAAAAAACATGTCAGACCTACACCAGATAATAGAGCATCTTAGGAAGCCAGAACTTTCTTTTGAGGTAATGGTGCGAGGAGGCGGTCTTGGCACTGTAAGGACAATGCGGCCTAGTTTGCGAGGCCTACTTCAGGCAGGTTCTGAGCCTTGTGCAAATAGAATTACTGTTGATAATATTGAGGAGCAGTTAGACCTGGCTCAGGAATCTCTTGAAGATTTACAAGATAAATTTGCAGATTTAAATCCTAGTCAAAATCTAGAGTTAGTTAGATTCAATACAAGGCTAGAACTGTTTGAAGTCAGGCTGAGCCTATTAACAACCGGTCTAAATAATTTAAATTTAAATGCCACTGAGCATAATGCGGAGTGTAACCGCATGTTAGCATCTCTCCAAATGCTTAAATTAAATTTTCAGTCGTTCTCTGCAGACATTTCAAACATCTCTGTAGTTTGTACGCAGTCCTCAGTGTCGAGCCAAATCAACGTGGCCACAGTTTCCACCATTCCTATTTTGAATTTGCCGTCGACCGAAGGAAGTTAGCTGCATTCAGGCTCTGTACCTGCTCCCGTTATTTTAGGTCAGGAGTACTCTACTCCTGAAATGGTTTATGGTAAACTCAGCCATCCGGCTGAAAAGTTGATATCAACTTTGCCTATAACAGACGGTTTCGATTTGGAGAAACTAATTAAATTCATTAAAATCGCCTTATCTTTATGCAAAATTTATCCGGACATTAGAAGAAATATTTTAAGTGTCCTTATGCCTTATGCAAAGGAACCGTTAAGCTCGTGCTTATGCAAACATACGACGTTTCGCGCTTTCCATAGAGAAGCTCTAAGTAGTTTTATTCCTGCTAAACGTCGGAACACTTTGGAGCAGGATCTCTTCTTTAGACCTCAAGGTTTGGGAGAGACTCTGCACCATTTTGTCTCTGACATTAAGGAAGCAGCGCAGGTGCTTCTCGTAGACAAAAATGAAGCTGAAATCACCCAGGTTATTGTGGATGCTCTCTCGCCGGAGGTGCGAAACTGTCTGGTTTTCGCTAAAAGGCCTGTTAACTTTAATGACTTGGACACCATCTGTGCCCAAGTCAATAATACTTTATATACAGATCAGGAAAGATTGTCAACCCAAAAAAGTTTCTCTAGGTTGGAACCCGAGTTTAGACCCATAAGGTCACCTGTCACTTGTTATAATTGTGGCCGAAGAGGTCATACAAGCCCACAGTGTAGGCAACATCCAAATCGTAGAGCACAGAATCAACACAATTTTTCATCTCATCCAAAAAACGACTCAAGGGGCGGAAATTAGTCGTTTTTCCAATCAAAGCTCCTACCATAAGAAACGACTATAGTCATATTGAATTTTACCAAGCTTTTTTTAAACCTGCACACTTAAATAAATCCATACCACATAAGTCACCTCTTTTAAATAATTCAGTTCAGTTTCAATCTAAACCAGGGATTATACACAATCAAAATAGGTCCAAGTTATATTCTAAACATGAGAGTAACCTCTCAACATCCACTAAAGCTCGTCACTTTTCAAATTTTAAACAGGGATTAGTTGCACCCTTTTATTTAAGGCCCACGTGCCTCTACTGTAAAACAACTGGTCACTATAACTGGGAGTGCCCTTCTTTCAATCAGTGTAGAAATAAGATCACTAGTTTTTCTCCTTTAGCCAATAATTCTCTTACGAGAAAAACATATAAGTGTTTAAAATCCAAAGGTTTGAGCAACAAGATTCTACCTCTTGTTGAAGTGAATTTTAAAAATTTTAAGGCTAACGCTTTGTTAGACTCTGGCTCAGTCAGAAGCATCATGTCTTCTGATCTTTTTGAACATTTAAAATCCTTAAATGTAGTCAAAGAAATTCAAGAGGTAAAATCGGAGTGCCTCACCGCAAACGGAGAAAGGCTAGGGATCAATCTAGCGTGTAAAGTTCATATTAAAATACAGCACTGTAGCTGGAATTTTGAAATTTTAGTGGCACCTCAGCTGTCGTGTCCTCTCATCCTAGGGTCCGATTTCTTTCTTAAAAGTCGACTCATTTTAGATCTTTTCCAAGGCACCTTTACTTTTAAATTTTATAAGGCTAAACCCTTCCAATTAGTAAATTTTCAAAAAAAGTCACCTCCTACAGTTACTTTATCCTCTACTACTCAGGTCACTGAAAACCCACTGAGTCACCTTGATGACAAATGTCAAAAGGAGATCTCAGGACTCATAGAAAATTTTCCTGATGTCCTTACTACAGAATTAGGACTCACCGATCTAATTAAATATGAAATAGTGCTAAAAGACAATATACCGGTGAAAAGCCAGCCCTATCAATTGGCCCCTCCGAAAATGCAATTTTTGAGGGAACACATCAAGGACCTCGTTGAAAAAGGAGTAGTAGAGAAAAGCATCTCCAATTATTCTTCTCCAGCGTTTCTAGTTCAGCATCCTGAAAAGAAACCCCGCATGGTCATCGATTATCGAAAACTAAACCAACATATCGTAATCGAAGCCGTACCCCTTCCTAATCTGCACCAGTGCTTCAATTGGTTTGTGGGAGCCAAGTTTTTCACTGTGTTTGACCTCAATTCTGCCTACCATCAGATTCCACTCACCGAGAGTTCTAAACATCTCACCAGTTTTTGCACCCCTTGGATGCTCTACCAGTTTACACGAGTCCCATTTGGACTCTGTACTGGTGCTCAAGTTCTAACCCGACTTCTAGACCAAGTTTTCTCAGACATCAAATTTAAATTCGTTTTCAATTACCTTGATGATTTAGTCATCTATTCTGAGACTTGGGATGAGCACATTGAACATCTGCGTGAAGTCCTATCTCGCTTGCGAAGAGCGAAACTTACGGTTAATCCCGATAAGGTTCGTTTCGCAGTAAGAGAGATAAGTTTCCTTGGACATTTAGTTTCTGCTAGAGGCGTGCAAATTGACCCCGAAAGAACCAAGGCCATCAGAACTTTTCCTAAACCCACCAATCCAAAGGCTGTGTCACGCTTTATTGGTATGGTCAATTTTTTTTCTAAGTTTATCCCAAACTTCGCTGAACACGCCGCTCCTCTAAATCTGCTCCGGCGGAAAGGACAAAAGTTCGTTTGGAACACTGAGCAACAACTTGCTTTTGAGTATCTGCGTAATGCCATTGCGCAACCTCCCGTACTTCGTATGGCAAATTTCGACAAACCTTTTGTCCTTCAAACGGACGCAAGTTCGTGCGCTTTAGGAGCAGTTCTACTCCAGGAAATTGACGGTACACGTCAACCTATTGCCTATGCTTCCCGCACCTTAACACCTGCGGAAAGAAAAGCCTCTTCTGCGTATGAGTCAGAATGTCTGGCCGTAATCTTTGGAGTAGAGAAGTTTAGACAGTACCTCGAGCATCGCGAGTTTCTCTTGGAAACAGATAATCAGGCCCTTTCATGGCTACTTGCCCGTCCCAGACAATTAGGCAAAATGGGACGATGGATAGCCAAATTAACTTCTTTAAAATTTCAAGTGGCACATATTAGGGGCACCCAAAATGTAATCGCAGATTCACTTTCTAGGATGTTTGAGCTGGAAAAGCAACCAGAACAACTATCTCCTTCTGAGAACACCATAGTCTGCAATAGCCTTTTAACTAACTTCCCTTTAGCCTTCCAGGACATTAGCGCTCAACAGCGCGCTGATGACATCTTAAGTCCTATTATTTCAGATCTAGAAGCAGGTGCATCTTCTAGCCGATATTGTCTAAATAAAGGGACCCTTTGCCTTAAGAATCATAAAGGTATCCCTATCAAAGTTTGCGTACCCCGATCATTAGTGGACCTAATCATAAACTATTATCACGACTCCCCAGTAGGAGGTCATTTAGGTATCTTCAAGACCAAATTTAAAGTGAGTGAGTTTTTCTTCTGGCCTTCACTCGTAAAGGATGTCACCCAGAAGGTTAAAAGTTGTGCAACATGTGCAGTGAGCAAGCCCGCTCAAAATAGCAAACTAGGCTATTTATCATCGATTGTCCCAACCCGTCCTATGGAGAAAATCCACATAGACTACGTTGGTAAACTACCACGAACTACACAAGGCAACACCATGATACTGGTCGCGGTGGACCAGTTCTCTAAATTCACCTGGCTTTGCCCTGTCAGAGACGCCACCTCTTTCAACACCATCAAGGCCTTAAGCCAAAACATTTTCCAACATTTTGGTTTTCCTAAGATTCTGATCTCTGACAACGCCACCTGTTTCACTTCACATTCGTTCCGCAACTACTGTTTCACTCGTGGTATCAAACACGCAACTCTGTCACCTTACCATCCCCAACCGAACAATGCGGAACGTCTGAACAGAAATCTTAAAGCCGCCTTAATTGCCTATCATTCCAACAGCCAAACTTCTTGGGACAAATCCTTATCATGGCTGCAGTTAGCCTTTAATTTCGCAACCCACGAGACCTTAAAGACTTCTCCCTTTAAAATCCTCTTTAATTTCATGCCCAACACCCCGCTCAGCTTAACCTGGAATATTGACGACCTTCTCCCCAGGGACAATTCCAACCCTCATCAAATCTGGCGAGATGCCAGAAATAACATTCTGCAAGCCCATCAAAAGTCTGAGCGCGTCTACAATAAGAACCGTAGACCACATCAATTCAAGATTGGCGATCTAGTATGGTGTAAGACGCACAATCTGAGCTCCGCAATAGATAAGAGGGCCGCCAAGCTGATGCCCAGGTGGTCAGGGCCCTTTCGCATCATCGATTTTCTAACCCCAGTCACAGTTGCCCTATCTTTTCAGCATTCCCGAAACTTCGTCAAAAAGGCCCATGTTGAACAACTGAAGCCTCACCTAATACCTACAGATCCCATTAGTCACTTTTCAAATCGCTACCCTGTTTCAGCTAACTGCACTAAGTGCGTTTACCCCACCTGAACCTCTTATAGGTATTAAATTGTGTTTTGTTGCTGTGTAATGTTTTACACATCATCACTTGATAAACAAGTGTACCCGGACTCGACGTTAAACCAGGAGATTGGCCATCTCAAAGGTTATTAAGTATCATTGACATGACAAAAAATTCCCGGCGCCGGAATCCTTGATATATTATGTCGTTAGTCATGACATGTCATGCATCATTTAGTCTATCTCGCAAGGTAGGAAGACTGATCACCTTCCGATCCTAGAGATAAGACAACTAATAAGTTTGCTTTCGAGCACCTTATTCTACTTTAAGGACACAGCGAGTCCACTTATAGTTAAGTAATTCTTGTTCTTGTTTTTGAGTGTTGTATATTTCGGTGGAGGTATATTGACCAGTTGGTTACTTAGAGTTAGTTGTAAGTTTTTCATGTGTTGCTGTGTTTTGTCTTCCTTTATGTAGTCAAGCAAATTTCTTTCGGTTGATCTGATTTGATTTGATTTGATTTAACTTGTCTTGGTTGCGTCTTTTTCCTTTTTGTTTGTCCTTCTGACAAAATTTTTTTTTCTTTACGACGCTGTCGTTTCGGGGGGGGAGAGCTGTTACGCTTATACAGATACGCTTATATAGAGATAACAACTTTCTCTGTACCGTCTGTTCACTCTCACGTAGTTACCCCATTCTCCGCTGAGCGGCGACTCAATTCAGTATCTAAATATTAAAGTTCGAGAACCGTTATCTGAAAAATGAACAGCTGGCTTTATCGTTCGTTTTTTGCTCTGTAACAAGGTCCGCCATTACACTGCTGGTAATAACTTCATTAGACTGCCTTGCGTGATCACCAAAGAATTAATAATTATGTCGTGACCTTTCTAATTATTTTAGTCGCGAGTTACAACAGTGCGTGGCAAATTAACATGGTTCATTATAAGCGTTTTCTTCAAAAATACCAGGTATGTGAATAAGCTTTACCAAGGTTAAAATGTTTGGTTTTTCATATGGTTAGGACATGTGCTTTTGTAAGTTTTATGAAGTTAGAGTTGCATTTTATTTTGTAAATGATATTTCAAACTCATAGGGTTTAATTCAAAATCTATATATTTCATTTTTCTACAGCCTAAATTTTTAACTTTACAGCCTAAAATATTAAATCTTATGCATTTTACCACACCTAGCCAATTTTATCAAGGCCTAGCCTAAACAGTTATTTTCTGTACAAATCTAAAGGAGTGTAACCTAGAATATTTATGGCTTTTAAAACAAAAGAAACTATATCCAAAATTTATAGTTCTGATATATTTTGTGTTACAAGTTAAGAACATTTTTAATTTTAACATGTGCTCTGCTGACATGTAGAAACATTCAAAAGTAACATGACAAGACAAACTTGGTTAAGTCCTGTAGTAACAATTACCATCTTTGTTAAAGTGCCTACTTGTCACCTTGTATTAAAATATTACAAAGGCAAACTCTTAAAACTAACTGCTTTACAATGCTTGTCTTAAAGCCTACTTGCATTCTAAAAAAGAATTGTTATTTTGTTTAATGCAGTTTTGACTGGTCCAAGAATTAGAGTTAATTCCAAGTACTACACTCATGTTCTGCTGTTAAAGCCAATCATCATCATGCAACTTTATTAGATACTTTCTGCAATAGTGCTTTTAATTATGTGGCTATGTACAAAAATTTATAAACTTCAAAAACCTGCAGTGGACTTTATAAGGAACTTTAAATAGGCTGTGTTCTTGTACTTTTGTGATGAAATTTAATAATATATAAATGTGTCTTTTGTATTAAATAAAAAATATGTCTTTAGCATTAAATAACTTGGGAGGAGCAGCTATAGCAAATTTTCGGTCCTGACAACCTCAAAGAGGTTATTTTCTAAATTAATAAAATAGAGAGACGTCTCATAATTCTAAATTTTTTTTTATTATTTAATTATACTTAAGTTTACAGTTGGCCAACTATATAAAAGATTAATTACAAAAATCCATGGTATTACATATTTATATTTTCTTTGTAATCTTGTTTAATTAAACTTGTATAATTTTTGTAATCATTGCTAAAAGGGAGGGTTTTTTTTAATTTTATTTTTGGGGAGGGATTTTCAATTCAAATTAAATTTATACATGTATTTTTTTGTAATCACATCTTTTCCTTGTACTTAAGGGCGTATAACTAATTTTTTTTTATTTATCAATTAAGGGCATATAATTTTCACTAAAATTTGGTCAGTAAATTTGAATTTATATCTATTTCTCTGGTTTATTGACTTATCCTCTAGGTATCATATGAATTGTGAGTGAACGGCTTAAACATTTCCACCTTGGTGATTATTTTTTTTTTACTCTAGAGGTAAGTTTTGAACATGTCCAATCTATGTGGCCCAGTGTAGCTTCCGTTTCTTTATTTATGCGTTTTGCTAAGATTGGTACAACGGCATCTACGCGACGGCATTATTCATTTTTTTAAAAATAACTATAAAAATTAAAATTTTGGATAATATATCAAAACTACAATTTAATATTTTAAATCACGTTCAATTACAATATTGTATAGCAACGTATTCGTGAGTTCTTTAGGCGTAACCGTTTAAACAACATGCTAATTAAAAAGTGAACTAAACACGTGATAAAGGAAAGTAAATTATTGCAACTTGAAACTGCATTTCAACTCTGTTGTTATTTATTTTAGAAGAAAGAGCAAACATTCTTTTAAATATCATTCATTGAAACTAATAAATTAAGTAAAAAAAGTAATGTCATGCCATATAAGTTATATTGAATGTTGAGCTTGACTTATGAGAAAAATTATACAGTATAACAAACACACAGAACACAATTGTCACAAAAAATACGCCTAAGTATCAGAAGCGTTTCAACGATAAGGTCGTCCTCTTCAGTGATACACGAGCTACACCAATCAAACTATAACTATAAAAATAATGATACATGATAGTTATAGTTTGTTTGGTGTAGCTCGTGTATCACTGAAGAGGACGACCTTGTCGTTGAAACGCATCTGATACTTAGGCGTATTTTTTATGGGAATTGTGTTCTGTGTGTTTGTTATACCACATATAAATTGCTTGAGAAAAAAATAAATTTCATTGTTGTTTTAAAACAATGTAAATGATGGTAAACTTTCGTCACTTTCTGTTTTTCTTATATTTGGTTAACACACTGCATACTAGTTATATCTATATTTTCTCTGTCCATGTAATACATATACGTGATAAAGTCAAATTTATATTCAAAATACAATATTTGTATTTAGTTATACATTCTTATTATTAGTATGGTGTAATTGTAAATTTTCCTCATTTGTGTACATAAAAATAAATACGTAACATTTCGAAAGTATAAATCAAGCGATAAATGTAGAACATTCAAAAATTAAAAAAACGATACACAAAGAACTGTAAACGACTGACTGATGAAGGGTGTGGTGCCAAAAGAATATTAACCTAACTGTTTATCGGAGATAACTTTTTACGCGTTTTCAAAGTTTACTGCGTGATCTAATCACTACTTTGTACCACTGGGCATCCAAGTGACAAAAGTTAAATGTTTTCATTTTTGTTTATCTAGATTTATTACTTGACTACGGAGGTTGATTTATATTTTCTCGAAACTTCGTGCATTACTTTTTTATTGATCCCAAATATATGATTAAACAATATAACAAATACATCATGATCAAATAACTTTATATATTGTAACGTTGATGTGGAATGTTTTGTTAAAGTCCAGTAACATGAATTTCCCATAGTTTTCTAAATTAAAATAAAACTAAATACGACTAAAGAACAAAATTAAGTCGTACATAAATTGTAAGGCCATTTACCAAAACACATTTATCTCTGGCAATTTTTGTCTATATAAAATTGCATTAACATTTTATCTTTTCTACTAAACAAATTCGTTCTTCTCCATTTTAATAGAAGTTGGCAACAGTGGTCACATTTACATTTCATCAGTCCAAGAGGGCACAACATTATTACCCATTTCTATCTCTTAACTGTTCGTCGTTGGCAACAGTGGTTAACATAAAACGATTTTGTTCGACATTTTATATTTGCGAGTAAATTTTATGAATTAACGTTTTATAATATAGATTTTCTAGTCATTGTATGTTCATGTTGGAGAGGCCGTAACTAGAGGCCATGAAAAGTGCATTAGTGCTTCGCATTGGAGTAATTTTGTGCCAAATTATGTTTAATGTTTGTAAATATACCCACATACACCCATATCATGTATTGTTTTATTATACACTATTTTTTAACCCATCGAGGGCTCATTCGTAGTCCTGAAAGCTCATTTTTTATTTGAAAACCAAATACAACTAGACACCTAAACAAAGAAAGAAATAAATTGAAATCTAAACTAACAAATGGATGATTTTTGTTTCTTCGTCAAAATTATGTTTTCATTTTTTTCATTCCCCCCCCCCATTCGTATTTTTTAGAGAATTGGGCTTTAGTTTTTATTTTCTACTTTGAAATAAAAATTAATAATCTATACAAAAACACTGCACAAAACTTCTCAACACAACAGTAAATACGAATCAAACAAATTTAGAAAAGGAAACTGTCTTAAAAAAAAAAAAAAGAGATTTTCGATTTTGTAAAACTTCGGATAATGGATTTTCATAAAAGTGTGTTATAATAAACACTCTAAGTACCCACACAAAACGTATTGGTCGCAATATAAATAAAAATGAAAATTTGAGTGTAATCGGGTAAAAACAGCATATGAAACATGGGCATCGTCTTAAAAGTAGAAATATATCAAAATCAAATTTGTTGAAATTCCAAGATTTATAATAAAAATGTGTTGAACTGAAATTTACAATAATTTTGGGAGCATTTAAGAAAACATTATTATTAAAACAATATTATTCAATTGTTTTTTTACATGTTTTTGGCACATTTGTGTGGGTGAGTAAATAGTAATAGTAAAAGTCTTCAGATTTTACAGATAAATCGTTTTTGAGATATTCAATTTTTACGAAATCACCCGAAGTTACTGTTTTCTTTCTAACTCTCGAAATTTTGAGCAGAAGGCAATCAGGACGTATTGTTTTACCAAAATTTAATGAAAACCCTTGTCATGAGAAAAATCGATATTTTTATTTGGTCTTCCGACAGCTCCACTCAAATTTTGTTACCTAAAAAATATCTTATCATGCTCACATTAGACTTACGTAAAGAATTAGCTTAAGAACATCTTTATGAAAAAAATTTAGCGACTCATTTGAGCTGTAAAAAACACTGCACAGACTATAGGGAGCCGAAAAACATCATTCCACAAACCACATTTTTGTTTAGGTAACTTAAAAACAAATATTTCACAAAAAAATCAACATGATTCTTTGACCCAACATGTAACTTTATATTTGTAGGAACGTTAAACTCTTACTATTTCAGACCTGTTCTTTGTTAAATCTTACACATTAAAACTGATATTGAATACAGAACCTGATGCGCACGCCGACCCATGAGCTCGTGTATTGCAAGGACTATTTCCCCAAGCTCAGACCTTGTGATGCAGCCATCGCCATTGATGTCGTACAGCTTGAAAGTCCATCTCAGTTTCTCGTAGATAGACCCTCTCAGGAGAGTTGATAACGTTACCAACAAATCCTAAAAAAAATTCAACAATTAAACAAACTCGTGTTAGAAATTAATATGGTATAATTTTAATATTAAGATAATAGAAGTATAAACATGGACATTTAACTTGCATCCTTATACAAATTCGATTATTAATCGGGCTTGAAATGGTTTGTTAGGGTATTAGATTTGTAAATTGATAAGAATTAAGTACTAATTTTCTGCCAATATTAAATCTAGAATATTTGTTTCAGTAGATGGTACAGCTTTTGTTTTTAAAAATTATAAAGCAAATCATTTATATAGATATAAAATAGTAAATGGTCTACAATATTGATTAGTGGTGAACTCTTCGTGGCTCTTTAAGATGCACGAGAGTCCACATAACTGTCCTTTGTCTTCTCCTAGCTAAGTAAGATTGTAAACCGTCATTTCCTTCCGGCGTACATGTCATGGTAATTAAATTTGTTTAGGAGAACTGGGTGGTCGATACAATCAAATGTTTTTAGAGATATTACATCACAAATACCATATGACTTCTTCTATCAATGGACCTTGTTATAGAGCTGATTCAAACCCTTTACAAAACTCCAATTCATAATTTGTGAAGAGGGTATATTTGTCAAAAACATTCAGAATTCTACTCATAAAGTATTTTTCTTTTTTTAAACAAGGACAGAAGTTAGTAACAACATATTTAATTTGCTTCACCACTTTTTCTTAAAACTATTTCGTAAGAGTGCATTTAAATTCTTCAGGAAAAGCAACGTTAATCAAATGACTGATTAAACATGATTGATAAAATTGTTGTGAAATAACAAAAGAAGAAGCTTTTAAGAATATTATTTGAATAGCTTCCCAACCTAAAGGATTGTTCATTATTACCAGTTTATAAATTTTATAAACTTTCGTTAGGGTTGTGGCATCGAGAAATATTGAATCGGAAAGGTATAACTTATGTATGTACTTGTGATAGAGGGTAGCTAGCCGCTGATAGCAGTAATAGTATGTGTACAACCTGCAATTATGCAAATATGGTAGTCCTACTCCATTTTTTAAAATCTACATACAAAATTTAATAAAACAAAGTTTTGCTTCTTTTTATTTCTCACGTAGTAAATAGAACATTAAGTGACAAGTTACAATTGTGACAGGTTATGTTGGTTTTATCGAGAAAACAAATATTTTGGGAGCTAACTGTGCCCGAAAAAGTGGTTTTAAAATTATTTCTATCGGTATAGTGTGTGCAGTGGTATACAGCTCAAACGAGTGGGAAAATTTTAATCCAATTTTATTTGTGGGGATATTTGAGACGTATATATTGAGATGTTAATATTTTGTTTTTATATATAACCTCCATTTAAGATCAAAACTAAAAAAAATTTATTTCGATTCAATGTAAAGTCTAACATCCAAACCAAATACATTGGTCGTTATATATTCAAAAACGTCCTTTCGCAACTTATCAATTTAAAAAGACTAATAGCCTCTGTCATAAAAACTTCTAATATCCACGAAAGATTTCTAACGAATTTTGGGGAACTATGATAACTGATTAAAAATTAATGTGTTGTGTGTGTAATATAACTACGGTTTTTTAGTAACTTCCAAAAAATCAAAGTTTGGTAGGTCTTTTATTATTATTTTTTTTTTAATTAAACAATCAAATTAACCAAATCCTATAACCTAAAATAATGTCGTAAATAAACAAAAATTAAGGTTTTATTGTAATTGGGGAAAATATCAACGTTGAGTACGTTTTTGTTTCATTTCAAAATATAGCCCAAGCGATTTTGATAACATTTTGTTGAAATATAAAATCGTATTAATTATAAGCAAAACTAATATCTAAATAAAGGAAAATTCACATAAAAATATTTGAATTGACTTTTTGGCGTAAATCGTATTTAATGACGGCGATTATATTAATTTTTTTTATAATCTGTTCCTAAAGTTTTTGATTTTGTTTTTGTTTTGTTTTTTACATTTTTGTCGCAATGATTTTGGTTTCCAATCGTCAAAATTAATCAAAGATTTATTGTAATTGACAGAGCATTGAAAACAAAAATGCGATTTATGTCTGTTCGTTTAAAAAATATATTTTAAATAAAAAAATATGAATTTTGTGTATTATTTATTAAGAGGCTAAATTTTATAAAAATGTATACCCCAAAATTTGGAGTTATTACCATATGAAAATTACAAATCCTTCTAAGATACGGACAAAAGTCACTCGCAAATTATTATAAAATTGTATACAAATCTGTCTACTAGCTTGGACTGTGCGTATGATGCGATATACAGACTGGCAGATATTAATCCAAAAATGATATTACGTAAACAGTTCAACAAAAATATTTTTTTCCTTTCACAAAACGTTCTCTACAATACGGATGTGTGTTAAAGTAACCTTGTAACTACCAATATTAACCGAAAACTAGTAATATCATAAACTTAATAATACAAAATAATTGTAATTTATATTTTAAAATCAAATCAAATTAGTCAACGGAGCTGCCCTTGAGTCGGATAAAGATAAAAGAAATAACACTGAAAAACTAATTCTGCAAATGAACGTACCCTAAAACTGATGGCTCCATTACAGTTAACGTCGAAAGCCTTGAACACATAATGGGCGTATAAAGTAGCATCTGAAACAAAATACATTGCATTAGTTAATCTTAGAAAGGAACAATGAATTAAGATTTATATCTTAAATTACTCTAATCTATAAGCTTTTACTTAAGAAATAGTTGGTCTTAATAATATAAATAAGTCCTTCGTAAATAACTATGAGGATGTCCTAAGCCAATAAGCTTCGTAATTTTTTACAATTGTTTCAATTAAAATTATTTCCTTTAAATAGAAGAGATAGGCTAACCGGTATGCAGCTAAAAGGGCGTCATGACGAATGGAATTTTGTGTCATTTTTTATGTATCCCCTTCTTTGGAAACCTCTGACATTAAAATACGGAGTCACACAGTTGGGAAAAACCAATCACAAGCTTATGTAGGTATTGTTAGATAAGAAGGAACTATATGAAACTAATTTAAAATGGCCAATATTTGTAAACACTGCTAATATATTTTTACAATCGCGTTGTACCGAATATTTCACATAGTAAATTTGACTAAAATACTACGAAAATTCTATGAAATTTCAGTAGATAATAACTATTGTGACTAATATTTTATTTTGAGGTTGTTTCAAACAACGTTATTATTTCCTAATACCATCGATAATTTGTATTCTGGCAAAACAAATCTGAACATCATTGAAACCTAATATGAAATTATAATGTAATTTAAGCTAGTAATATGCGGTTTTATGGATTGATCACTTTTTTTAGTAACGTGATCAGTATATAAAACAAAATTTAACTAATTGTATTTTTGTAAAATTGCGACTTCTATAGCACTTAATGTCACAGACATACACAAACGCGCGCGTACGCGCACACAAATTACAATTTACAACCAATAAATCTACACAATATTACTCCAAAGAATGAAACTTTGAAAATATCATGGTCTCTGGCTTCACCTCGAAGTCCTATAAGTAATTTGTTTTAAGTCATATAAAAACGTACAAATTCCAATTATTAAATTTTACAATTCAACAATAAATAACAGATGAGAAGCAACCGTTCAAAACATGTCGAAAAATTGTAATTTTCAATTTATATGTATTGCTATGTTATTCTAATATTTTTTTAAAATTTAATATACGACAAATATTTGTAATGTTTTTCTCCTTCTCATCTACCCAACTCCAAAACAAAATAAAACCAACCAAACTAATCATCACCTAAAATGTCACTTCGATAATTGTCAGTTCAAAATTGTCTCTAAAAATTAAATAGGCCCTTAATTTGCTTCGCTTATGCAATAAACGAGTCCTCTCAGGTTAATCGTACTGGATTGTAAACGAGCTTTTTTTTCCTTTTTCTTCTGTTTTGCACACTGTTTTGGGTCGTCATTTCTTACGTTTCACCAATATTTGAACGAAATCGGTAGAGGTGGATTTGAAATATTACTTTCTTATAACAGTTTTATGGGTTATACACATCTCTTTCATCATTAATATTAGGTCTTTTTCTGACCTTTACGATATTAGAGAATTCGAAAGTCTTTTTTTTATGCTAGTTTCTCCCTTTATTTATAAGGAGATAATGACTAAGAGATTGTTCAATTATTTTTTTTTGTTATTAATATCTCACGAAGCCAAAGTTTTAAAAAGATAGCTACAATTAATTACGTCTTGTGTGGGAGCTCAGAGGCTATAATGAGCAAAATTCCATCAAAAGTCTTTTTTCTTATGTAAACTAACCTCAAATATTGTATAGCTGAGAGAAATGAAAAAGTCAAAATATGACCACGTACCAAATTTCATTAAAATCCTTCGCCCATTTAGGTTATACAACACTGCACACACCATACACGCTAGACGGACAGATATAAAAAACAAAACTTCTTTGAATTCAGAGGGGCCTAAAACTCTGCAAAAAACTCTTTTTTATGCATTACATAAGTACCATTTTATGTGAGAACGACAAAATCGTTATTTGTCTATAGATTAAATTTTACCTAGGGTAGCTAAACCATTGCAATTTGACACCATGATGGTTGACACTGCATTGTTTCCAGTAGTTTAATATGTAAAATCGTGTAGAATGAACAGTTTAGTCTAGTTTTAAAATACAGTTCCAAGATGTCTTATAGGCAATGAGTCTTCTTTTATTTACAAAGATTCACTTTCAGTTTTTTCACTAATTAAACTATTATCTTTCAAAAATATTACAAGGACAAAACACAACTACTTAAAAAATCACTTAAATGAGGTTTTTTTAAACTAATCTGAAAATAATTGTTTTGCGTTTTCCCAAAATAATTTACATCAGTAGTCTATGACGACCAAATACGTTTTGCTCATCATGTAAACAAACAAAAATTATCCTATAAAACATTAAAGTACAATATGTGAATGCAGTGTATAGTTCATACAAAGCTTTGGGAACATTTCAACATGAATAAATTGGTAACATCATTCAAAAAAATTTAATTGATCTATTTCATATTAAATCGAGATTACCTCTATTTCGTCAGAATTTAAGTCCTTTTACACAATTCCCTCTAATCACGAACTACATTTGAGCATATTAAAATTCTATCTAATGTGAAAGCTCATACTGAACATTTGTACATTCCCAACGACGAGATAGAATGTGGCTAATGGACTAACAAGGCAAAGTTATGTGCATTAACATCCAACTGTTTCTGGAATGTTTCCCATAGATTTATGACCAACATTTGCAGCGTCCGTTAGGTAACAAGGATTGTTATTAAATATCTAATATACATTTACTTGGCAATGAGGTGTTTAACAGTAAATTAAAGACGTATCAATTCTCTGGATAATATTGATAAATACGTTTCTAAAGTATTAAAATTTGTTGATATTATTTATATTGAACATATATGGTGTTCAACATCATCATTAAAATTTTATAAATAATACCAAAATAGTTTTTCTCATGTTTACATAAAATGTTTAACGAAAATATTTTCAATATTCTCTAAAAAACAAGTTGGTACTAAATGACGTTTGCTGTTAATTAATAATAACAAACTAACCGAGATCCCTATGCGATTTAACACAAATCCCCATGCTTGCTACTTTTGCTTAATCCTGCCAAGTTTATTAACGAACTTCTAGTTATTGTGATCACCTTTATGGCAAAGTCGATACCTAAAACGATGAAATATTCACCAGTCCTAGTCATTTATTAAAAGGAACTTAAATGACGATAAACATTCTCAACTTTAAATAAAAACATATATCAAATCACAAAAAAATGTTAGAAATTAGAAATAGATCTATTGAAACAGTAAATATTTGGGTATAACAGTTTTAGAAAATGGTGGGGTGGAGGTAGAGAAAAAATAAAACTGTTAGCAGAGAACAGGTGTTATTAGTCGTCGCAAGTGTTACTAAGTTCATCTTTAGTAACAATAAAGTTGAAACCATAATATATCAGACAATAATGCAACCAATCGTTTTATATGGAGCAGAGACCTGGACGCTGAGAAAAAAAGTATGAAGCAGCACTGAAAGTGTGGGAGAGAAAAATTGTGGAAAGTGTGGGAAAGAGTGTATTACGAAAAATCTATGAAGCTGTAAACAAAGAGGGTAAGAACAAAAGCAAAGCTGCAGGAATAGTTTGGACAAGTGGATACCGCAATATAGATAAAGGGAAGTCGAATCCGATGATAGAGACACGTAGAAAGAATGGAGGAACATAAAACTCACAAGAAAGGTCTTTCAAACTTTCAATGGGAGTCAGAGCAGGAAGAGGTGGTTGGATGACGTGGAGAACGATTTCCACCACGGAGGTAAAGTAAGCTAGAGGTAGCTATTTATTTTGATTATGTTCAAGTGTAGTACATTGGGTCAGTTTTATAAATCGTTGGACAAGTTCGTTGACCATGAAAAGGCTCTACACTTAAAAATGGTATTTTCAAATTTTTAAAACTTGTTTTCCTGAGACAACTATTAAAGTCCAATAATATACCATAATAGTTCCTTTTATGCAAGTTTACAATCCCCATTCACTTATGTCCAATTGTACGTTTTATAATAAGAGAGTGACAACTAGAAAACAAAATAAGTGAACCAATAAATTCAAAATTGAACAAAATCAATAATATTGCTCTAGTAGCAGGAATATAGTTGAATTTCACTCAAGTCTAGTATGAAAGTTATATTTCACCAATTATTGAATGTAGTACAAATTTTCTGAAAATTATAAAATGTAAGTTGTTCAAAAGTGTAGTCCTTCCCAGGAACTTCTCAGGAACTCACTTATATTGAGTACGACGTAACATGTTTATTATACACCTATCGTCCCTTGAATTAGATCCCTCTTTTTCATCTTTCCCACAGGCTTCTCTTGATCAATTCTTGTTCTCATCCGATTCCCACCTTATTAGAGTATTTGAGGGCAATGATTTTCTATTTCATGTTCCTTCTTTTCTTCTATGTTTTTAAAACGTGATGATTGTGTGGTTTTTCCCGTTTAAACAAAAAAAAAATATTATGTAAAACCTACATGAACCTGTGACAGCTCATTTCGTATAACTGGTAATGGGGATATATTATTGTAAGCGAGGGATAGAAAACTACGGTACACATACAAATAACACCAAAAAAATGCATGTCAGTTATATATCGAATTGCATTTCCTATAACCACTGTCTTGTTTGGATTCATTCGACGTCTGAATGCTTAGGTAATGTTCAACAAATATTCCTAAGTTCTCTGAATTTCCTCTATAACACATTATTTTCTTCAATTAATTCTCGGTAAACTTATGTTGATGAAAATCTAAAAAGTAATAATTGATATTTTTAGGAAGGAAATATCATATGAAATAGAAGTTAAAACTAGGGGGAAAAAAGAAAGTTATTGTTAGTGTTTTAGTGACACTCAAACAACAAAACGTAATATCAATATATCGCTTTTCGTGAGATTTAGTTGAACATATAACTAGATTTCCTACAACCGGTAAGAGTAGCAATAATTATGGAAGTGTTGATATTTTTTGTCTTTTAATAACTCATTACAGAGGACTTCATCAAACTAAAGACAAATGTAGTAATAGAAAGTCCTCAAATCTTTCATCAATGATTTACGAATTTTTGTTATAATTTTTTTAATGATTACGTTTAAACAAAATGAAAAAACGTCTCTTATTAAGGAAAACAGACGAGGCCAATATAGTTTAATATTTCTTAATGCAAATATTCTAGTGCAGTACAATTTAGACTCAAATGTATATACATAATGTCCCAGGAAGATAAATAAATATTTTATGTAATGATAGGTGATATCAAAAGAAACAAAAAACTGCATATGACCCATGACTTTTCTGAGTGTTGGTCTGAATGTCTATTCTTAAAACAATATAAAACACAGACTTGGGATACAAATTTGTTGTATTAGTGCCAAGATCATAACAACAACAATCTACTACTCATTGATCCAAAATGAAGGCAGATACAATGTTTTAAAGGCAAAATTAAAAAATCCAATAAATTTACAAAAAAATGCTACAGACATAATTTCTTTCTCTATTAACAGCAATAAAAATGGTTTTATATTTTTCCAAGAAATTGTGTTTTTAGTTTATCATAGATAATTCGGTTGGTAATAGAATACACACAAAATTTTTAAAAAAAATTATTCGGGGCAGCACATAGAGTTCCTTAAATCTAGTTTTCGTGACGAGGATTCCGTATCAGTTGTAGCTCTACAAATTTCACAGCAATGGGTTGACACCGTATTTTGTTTTGATTTCTTATAGAGGTTGAAACCAAACCTTTTGCACAAAGAAAAGAACACTTGTAACTAGACAAACCGTGTACTCATTTACAACATATCCTTAATACATTACACAGTTTCATGGTTTAATATTCCTTACGTTCCATCAATCGTTCATTTTATTTCATTTGTTTATTCATTTCATTATTTAAGATATCTGGCAAAAAATAAAAGAATCGTAAATAAAAGTAATACACTATTTACACAAACACAGACACTCACGCACACACGCGCAATCACACTCACAATAATAATAAATGTACAATAAAATTAATAACAATACAATACGCGAAACGAAAATGGAAATATAAAATTTAAACAAAAATCAATTATCCTTTATACCAACATGGGAACAGAACCCACATGGACAAAAGCCTGTGTATGAGCCCGAATCTGTACTGACATTTAAATCTTTCTTTAATAATGTACTTTGTTAAATATTCGCTCATGAAATTTCTTATTGGTGATATCTTTCTGTATTCCAATATTAGCCGTTATTATTCAGTTTTTAATCATGTTTACAAGGAGTGATAAATTTATCGAGGGCGCTATTGTTATCTAGTAAATTATTGTTCATATGAAACATTTTAAATGGGAGACGTTAGTTATGTTATCATAAAATTTAAAACCTCATTTTGCAAACTTTAAAAATGGCAGCTGTATTCTAAATGACACCTAACTTTAAAATTCCTTAAGGAAACCATATTTTTAAATGCTTAAATGTACTGTAATTATAAATAGATTTTTATCTGTTGCACAAACTACTTATTTTAATATCAGTCAAGCATTGGTACATTTCCTATACTATGCCTAATTGAATTTTTAAGTTGACAGAACAATGGAAAATAAGAAATATTGCCTCTTAAAAATACACCAAAATTCAAGTTCAAGCGCTTTAATTAAAAAAAGACTAGGTTTATCAAAAATATCCATGAATAAAATAGTATGAAACTTTCGTGTGAAATACAAAGACATGGTAAAAATTCGGAAGTAAGGAGTTTTAAAGTTTGCTGCCATTTTTAAAATTAGAAAACCGATTTTTCAATACCAAGAGAAAGCAAGGAAAGTTCTCCCTTTAAAGGTTTTTAAAGGATCAACAGTTTACGTCATATGACGGTAAAACATCCTTTATACTATTATCGCTTTATTTTCTCAAATAAATCTAACGCTATTATTAAAATGTTTGATTATTAAATAAAACAATAAAAACATTAAATAAAATATAATTGTATCGTATGGTTGATATCTCGTTTTTATAAATCAAAATTACATCTCACCATAGAATGTCAGTTACTTCCCGACATGTTTACCAATTCAATGAAATGACATTTTCAAGATCTTCTTAGATTCACTTCGCGTTATTCACATTTTTTTAACAGGTAAATATATATATATATATATATATATATATATATATATATATAAACACATTTCTCATTTATGCATAATGTCATATACTTAAAATATATTCATATAATGCCTAGATAGACCTAAGTTTGATTTATAAAAACAATATATATATATATATATATAATTTAATTGTGTTTTTTAAATGTATGTATTTTAAGTATATATTCGTATGTTAGCGTATAGTCAATATTGTATTTTAGGTGGAATGTGAATGTATTTGTAGTTTTAGGAAAGATGTATAAGACATCTGATGTGTATTGCTGCTAGGTGTATATATAATAGGGCAAAATAAAATAAATAAATAATACTGGCTAATGACGAGAAACAATTAATTTTATTATTTTAACATTACCGCAAAATTAAGTTAGTAAAATGGGTGTTTTCTGGCAATTGAATTTTACACAAGTTAAGAATACATTTTTATAATGAATAGTCTTAGCTATTAGATTTATTTAAAACTTTAATTCTTGTTCAGTTTTGTTGAAACTCATAACATTTAAGTATTTTAATTTTAAACAATATTCTTAAATATAATTTTAGATTTTAAAACCAGTAGTATACGTTTGTTGGTTTTGATGTACGAGGTGACAGGAATCGGTTTCACAAATGCAATAAATTTATGAAATTTGGAAACTGGCGTCATAATGACGTAGGGATGATGTTATCCTAATCAAAAGTATCTTTTGCGCCTGAGAATTAAAAGAAATGACATTTTTATAAAGGATAAAAACTGTATACTGTAATTTGGATTATTGATCGAGAACACTGCTATGATAAATTCACCACATAAATTTAAACATAAAACAAAACTGTCAAAAAATATCTCTATAAAATCTGTAAAAACTGAAGCTTGAAAATGAATAAAGAAGTCTCTAATAACAACTCCAACAAGGCTTCAGTAAAAGTACGACTTTCACAATATAAACGATGCCGTTAATCTTCTGAACGAAAACATTTCCATTCCCTCGAGTTTTAAATTTATTTTATAATCCATGCAATACTTTTAGTAACTGAAAGGAATAAATTTAAACATTGCTTATAAATAAACGTAAATTTAAATTGTGATTTTATTACTTTCTAAATTGGTTTGGACGTCTGTTTATAAACGTCTTTTTTATGGTAATATTTTTTATTATTGGATTAGAAATAATATAAAACAGCAATTAAATAACACATAAATTAATACACTCTAAACCAATATTGCACATTTTTTTCTTACACAAGCATACTCAAAACTAAATAATCAAATGAGTTTCAATAAAATTATTTAATCAAGAATTATAATCTTTATTCGTAAATTTCTGGTCCCCACTTCTCAGTGGATAATAGAGGTCATCAATCCCGAATTATCACAACTGTATCTACACCTTTCTCATGTAGTCTTAGGTTAGATCCCATTCTATCATTTTGCCTATCAAGTCGCTCTTAACCAACTCTTGTTCTTTTACGACTCTGGCGCTTTTAACGTATTCGAGAACTAGGGGTCTTTATTTTATGTGCATTCGTCCTTTTTTTAAGTGAAGATGACCGCGAGGATTTTCAATAAGAAAAAACAAAAAAGGAGATGTCATGTGCCATTCAAAGGGGGTTTTCTTATTGAACAATCACGTTTGTCTGAGTTTATTCGTGTAAAGGTTGAAAGCAGGGAATATATATATCTCTTTTTTTAAATTTGTTAAAAAACATCCCTTATATAAGTGTTGAAATCGAAAATCTAAATAATACACAAGTTCTAATCCTGAGATTATTATAGTATTCAAGAGCAAGGAGACTATTTTAAAAGCCGATGATGACCGAGTAGTTTTTCTGGTAAACAACTACAAAAATCTAATAAATTACACAAATAGGTGTCTTATCTAACCTTAACGGCGCAATTGACAATTATTTGTATACAATTGTTTGTAATTTGTAAACTACAATCATAATATTCTTTACATTAGGTTATAAATAAAAAAGAAATTCTTTATTGATACTACAATATATAATTCATCTTCTATATCTTATTTGTGAAAACTTACACATTTAAACAATTAAATACATTCATTTGAATTAATCAATAAATTGACAAAGTATTTGTTATAGTTTAGAAACGACTAAATAGTTTAAGATTTTATGTAATAACGTAATTTTATAACAAGTGATTGAAATATTCTATTGAAAGGATTACGTGAAATAATTTATATAAAAAATGTTGCCAGAATTTTTCTATAGGTTTTAAGGTAACTTTTCATGAATAATAATAAAATACATTTACGGTATGTATAAATAATAAGTACAGAGTTACACCTATAATATTTTGTAACACTAACAATCAACAAAAATATTACATTTAAAGGACTAAAGGAAATAAATTCAAAAATTATAATTTCCTGTCAATATTAAAATGTATATCTGTGGATGGTTTAACCATGTGTAATAAAATAACAGAATGTCGGCTTGAAAACAGTTATGTGTAGAAGGTTTAGAATAAGTTTAACCTGTTGGAAAATGTAGCTCCAAACAAAAATAAAACCTAGTCCTCTAAAATCCGGATAAGAGAGCTACTTAAGGTGTTCAACTTTTTGCGTGTGATCATTTTGTTAAATAAATTTTGAATGTTGTTTATTTTTTCTATGGTCATATTTATAAACACGTATATCGCAATAAATATACTAGTTTTAAATATCGTTACAAAACAAAATTAATGTATTTCTCCTTACCTTCATATTTAGGATTACATCATTGGTTATTGACTTTCTACATTTCTGCGTGTTTGTAATTTATAAACTTGTAGTAGCAGTAATGTGGGGGAGGGGGAACATCGCGACCACTAGAGGTCTATCGAGCCCCTCTAATTCTTCTAAGGCGTTGACCTTTCGTCTGTAGAAGATTTCTGAGGCCTATTTCTTGAATAGTTCTTCTTTCAGAGCTGAACAGCCAGTTTAACCCTTCTCCATTAGGAATTCTCGACGAAGTTGTAAGTCATCAAAAAGGCCATGGTCCATTTTATCAGCACTTTGAGTTGCAATGACTTCCCGCACAACCTTGTTATTTTTTACTTCTCCATGTTTTTTCTTCCAGAAATAGCTTGGTAAAGGGTGGTCCACGCCGCCAGACCCCCACTCGATAGGGTAAGGCTAAATACTGTGAGTGGTCCTCAAGTACCGCATAGGTTCCATATGGACCACATTTTACCCTTGCCATCCACTCTAACATCACTGGTAACTTTACACTTTAGGGTTGGGCTGAAAATATAATAAAAGAAGGGGATTAAGAGATAGGGGGAGTTGAGGTAAAACAAGGGCTGAAGGAAGATACACTTCCACGGGAGTGAGAAGTAGTGCAGGAATAACTCATTTGTTATGTAGTGGCATTTGGAGGGAGGGCGGTCTGGCTTGGAGTGGGGAGGTTGTTCGTAATACACTGTATAGAAACGTACTGACGAAAGGACGGCGGAACACTAACTCACTCGCTTCCCCACCACTAAAAAGTGACGGGAACATGTTTGCCCGATGAAGGTCAAGCGCTACTACATACCAAATGATTTCTAACAGGAAAGACTTCAGAATAACTTGAGAGGAGTGACCTGAGAAAGCTCTTTGCAGTGGATCCCCACTGGGTGATGTGTGAAAATATGTTCAAAAATAAATTTATATTCTGAATATTTTATACTTTAATTTGTAGGCATACATTTTTTGTTCATTTCCCATTTAGGTTGTTTGATATAAGATTGATATGGGTTATACAAATGTGACAATTAATTTACCCTCAAATTAAAATAAATCTCGACACACTCACAGTGTGATTTGTTCATAATTGATGATTTCTTTGAATCGATATGAGTATCTAGTAAATGTGTATAGGCTATATGTAAACCTTTAGTTTATACATTTATGTTATGCAGTGTTATTAAAATTATGAACCCAAATTTTGTTAATGATTATCAATCTAAAAAATTAATAATTTATGTAAAAATAAATATAAACAGATCGACTGAAAAAAACTACCTGCAACGGATATTTGTTATTAATACTTTTTTATGTATTTGCATCTACTGGATATCGTTTTGAATCACCCTGGATAAACCAATATAACACACTGAATTCTTATTCATTCATAATAAAAGCTAATTTGACAAAATTATGTATTAGACGTATCAATGGGATTTTTTTTTTGGTGTTGTGTTTGTACATGTGATCGTGATTTGTTATATGTCTCAGACAAATGTGAGTACAAGAAATCGTTAATCACAGAAAAAAAGTAAATTAATTTTTTAATCGACCTGTCGAAGTTCGGTTTTGTGATAAATTGTTCTGTCAAATGTAATGGTTTCGGAAAGTGGTGTGAGGAGTGTTGAACATAACTCACGCCGAAAATATATTACATTTTGTATATTGTACTAAGACGTAAACTCACAGAGTGTATTCTATTAACAAAGTAAAAATATTAAATCAAAAAAAAATTTTGGATGTTTACAAACATCTAAATAAAGTAGAAGGTAGTCTCTATAGGTTTGAAAGATTTATATTTTGTATTTATGGTGTTGGATTCAGACTTTGTAATTTTATTTTATTTTTAATATTCAAAACACGTTGTTTTATTTTGTTACTTCTATGATAAAATATACTTTCTGTTTTTTCTGAATATCATAGAGGCTCCTATATAGCATCAGAACTTCCAAATTTGTTAAGTGTATTTTCGTTAATGTAAGAGTTTGTAATTTAGTTTTTATAAATGTTAATTATTTTATATTCGCCTAATAAGTTTGTTTACTTGTCGTTTAAAGTCTAAAAACCTCTGGGGTCATAATCGCTGTATAAAACAAAAGAAAGACAAGTGCGTCAAATAAAGACCCCCCCCCCGTCCAAGCAGTCGAATACCCTAATAGCGTTAAGGACACAAGAAAACAAGGTTAGTAAAAAGAGACCTTATAAAAATAATTAAAGAAAGGGATCTAACCCAAGATTATATAAGAAAAGAGCAGGTCCAGCTAAGATCTATGTATTACCACGTCCATACTCATCATTATAGTGAGCTGTGAGTGTTTTATACATAGTTTTACTATAATGTTGTATCACAATGTAATAAAACTTTTATTCTAAAGTGCACCTGAGAAATAATAAAATAATAACAATATGAAATTGCTAACGCTACTTAAAAATAGTATTCTCATTACTCACGGTGACACAATTCAGGGGGATTACTTCACAAACATACGTTTTATTATTTATATAAAAACAAATTTTTAAATTGCTAATACTACTGGTTTTTATAAATGAACAGGAGCGAAAACATTCTTTAAAATGTTTCCCTCTCTTCCATATTTCCTATCAGATCTCTTTCGACCAATTTGTGATCTCTTCCAACCCTGACGCTATTAGAGTATTCGAGGGCTAGGAGTATTTATTTTATTTTATTTTTTATATGGCTTTTAATAACGCCTTTAATAAACAAGTGAAAAAATAATAATTTAATGAAAGTTTGTTACAAATAAAATTTAAATTGATTGCAATTTCTTTCCGACAGTGTTATTAAGAGCTAATATCATTCTACAATTTAATTTCTGTGGTTGTAAGCAGATTAATTGATTTAATATGTTGTTAATATTGAAGTAAATATACTGACTTGGAAGAGTTTCGATTATTTCTTCATTTGTTCTTTGGCTTTGTTCAGATCTAAGACGTTATCATTATTATTATTATTTTTTATTTTTTTTTTTTCAGTTTAGCTATGATTTAAGAAGTAATTTCTTTATAATTAGGTAAGTTTTAAGTGCCGTTTATGAGAAGCAAAAGCTATAGTTTTGTGTACCTGCTTAATAACGTTTGACAAAAACAATTATATCTTTACGTTTTAGCTTTACCTAAGAATACATTTACAAAACATGAGGCTCAGGAAGTCCTAAATATTTAACACCAAACGACTGCAAGAATTGCATCATTCTTTCATTTCGGTGTTATATTCATGCACCAAAATACACAATAACCTAAAAATAAAATTTCCCAAAAGTTGATAAGGAGTTACACCTACTCACTCCTGTAAAAAGAAACATACCAAGATCACTCAGAAAATTTTGCCTGTTTGTAAAATATAGGTATTTCTCTATTTTTTAAGACCAAAATCAAATTTGTTCAACGACTCTCTTAGTTTTTATTTCTACTGCAGCCGCTCTAATAAATCACGAGTGTCAATTTTTGAATTATTATAATATCTGAAAAAAATCACCAAATCGACTGCCCTTTATGAGAATTGTTTTCGTTTTTCGCTTAGCAACGGCAATAGGAACCTTCATACGGTTACTGAAACACTGTCATCTTCAATAAGTCACTCTTTGTCTACCTAACTGTGGAATATATGAACGTGGAATTAATGTTAGGGTAATCTTTTAATGACAAATGTTTGCACTATTTCTCTTCTGTATTTAAGCAAAAATAAAGATTTCATTTTAAAGATAAAATAAATGTACACACTTACATCTAACACGGTGACAAAAGAAATTATTTTAAAAGCTATTTTATATTTAATTTTTTTATTAATCGTAGTGTAAATGTTGGTAGATTCTTGAGGTGTTATCTGTTTAAAAAAAAATTAACTTAAGAATTCATGAATAAATTACGTAAATTAAATAGATCGTTGATTCTGAAATAAATATGTACTTGGAAAGCAGTATTGGAAACCAAACTTAAGAAAAATCATATTTCTCATTGGTTATTTACACTCATAATTAAACTAAACACAAAGTAAATAAATAAACTATAGGCTTTGAAATGATAAAATATATACAATAATATGATTTTTTTTTGCTAACCATAAATTTTAGAAGAATGAAGACTACAATAATTAGATATAAGTGAAACCGTATCTAAAGTTGGTAGTCGTAATTTGACTATTTTTTTTTTACTGAAAATGTTTATCTTCTTTAAAATAATATAGAATGTAATTATTAGAGATTTGTAATGTTTGTTTAAATAAATGGATTTGATCTGGCTGTTTGAAAGTGGCACAGTCACAAGCCATTACTACTGGCAAAAATGTGCACCTCTATAAAGAAAAACACTCAGGATCTTATGTATATAAAAATGTCCAAATAGAAATATGAGTAAATTGTGAAAATTAGGTTAAGATGTATAAGAATATAACAACGCATTCCTTCATGGCTTTCATAATTTTTTAATGAATATCCTTCATACCGTCTCATGAGTATAGACAACAATATTATTTCATAAGTCACTCCCAAGTTGTTATACAAATTAAAGTGAATAGAGTTTTATTTGATGACTACATATCATACTCACTCCCATGTGGAAAGAACTTGGCGTAGATGTCTTTAAAAGCGTCTTCGCAGACAACTCCCTCTGGACATTCCTGAAACAAAATAATATTGTTGTTTATAATACAAAGAACATTACTTCCATTAGAAATTTTCAAAAGAATTGAAACCTATTGAGAGAAGTCAAAGGAAGAAAAGGATTCACCTTTTTTCCACTTTTTGAGGTTTGTAGGACTCGAAAGTAAATGATTATTAACTTTGCTTATATTCAGTTTAAATTAGCAAAATTATCACTAAATGAAAGAAAACACATTTTCCCACAGTAAAGATTTTATTTGTCCAAGACGACGTTTCAATGACTGATATCTAATCTTCTGTTGTTACTTAAACACAACCCTTTTCTTTACTGAACTTCTACTGACAAGGTCAAAGCTTCAATCTTTATTAACCAATAGGCTCGTTGAGGAACTGACCTTGACTATTCCAGTTCAATACCATGAAATTTGAGTACGTGTAACAATTGAAGACAATGATTGAAACATCTTCTTGAATAAATAAAACATTTACAATTTTAAAATTCGTTTCCTTTTATTTGGTGCTTTCATGTATTTGTGTAATTTAGGTATTTGTATTATTATTATTATTGATTACGATGATGTTCTTGTATGTATTGATTTAATTTTCTAATTTACTATAAAAAAAATTAAATGATCACATGCCTTTTCCTTTAAACGAGTTTTCAGTGTGTTGGCTGTCTTTATGTCAAGGTTTGTTGTGAATTTTCATTTTCCCCGCTTAAATATATTTAAAACACTTGTAAAAAATCAAAAATTATTAACAAATGTCAATTTCCACAATAAGGTACTGCAACTAGACAACGTTTCAACGACTCAGTCATCGTACCCAATAGCAACTGCAATGAATTTGCAACTGACGAGAACGACTCGTTTATTGTGATGTGATATTATCTTGTTGTAGAATACGGAATTTAACAATTTCTGTTTCGAAAGGCGTAATATTGATTTTGTTAGGTTTAGGGTATATTGTTTTTTTCCCGTTTAAACAAAGATTGCGCGTGTTTTGAATTGTCTGTTTGTGTTTTTGTCTAATTACGGTTAAGCCTAAGTTTGCTTTGTATATGGTTTTATGTTTGCTTTAAAATAGACAGTTTACTACATACTCTGTTGTCCTGAGTAGCTCAGTAAAAAATGTTGTACATTTAATATATTAATTTACTAATTCTAAAGTTTAATTAGTTATCTCTATATATGTATATATTTATGTCTGCATGTGTATGTATTTATCTTGACGAATAACGAATGGTAATTTATTCCAAAAGTGTTTTATAGATATATTTATAAATTTATTTTTTAAACCAAAAACCAGTAAATCGTAAATTTGATATTTTATATTTTACTTTACATTCTGACATCACTTAAATGATAATTATTTTTACAAATTTTAATATAAACTTTCAATTGAATTCAACCAGCAAAATATAAATTATCCAAACTTGTTTTATACATCGCATCTGTATTTTATAAGAATTTATAATTATTCACATTTTGTCAGTTTCTGAAAAGAATCCATAAGAAAAAATTAACAAATTTGAAAACAAAAATACGTGTGCATTCATATTTTAACTAAAACATTTTCAATAAGACATTAAAACAAATGTTATCAAGTCATTTTCTTATATATTTTCCCAAGCACACTATATACTTGTTTATATGAATTATTTTATAGTTCAACAAAATAATAATAAAACTTCTTTAAATGGCATAAAAGTGAATACTCGAAATATAAATAAAATAACTCTTTCACGTTTTGTATATCGTACAAAAACAAACGTATAAAAAAATATCATAATCTGATAAAATCATTATTATTGAATAGAAAGTCATAAGTAGTTTATACTGACAGATTTATCACTGTGGCAATATCTAATAATAATCCTGTAGGCCTAAATATGAAATCTCAAAACTATGAGTCTAAATAGGAGCTAATAATTCACGTAAGCTCAAGGATCAATCTTTAGATCTTTACTTTTTTATTTTATGTAAATTATTTTCATCAAAATATTTTTCGTGTAAAATCTGTATTAGTCGCTACTTTAACTGCATTTGGACGAAGTAGTGCAGACTTAGCTGTTTCTGAAACTTTGGTCTGTGAAAAATTATTAATTTATAGTAAATATTGGAAATTAAATATAGCTAAGACTAAGTTACACCATTTTAAATCCAAAATCTAATTTAAAGCTGGTTGGTATGAAAGGAGAGGAAGAAATCCAAAACACAATTAATGTTAAATTTCTTGGTGTTGTTTAAGATGAAAATCTAAAATGAACAAGTGAAATTTCAAATTTTTCGGATTCTTTGATATCAGCTGCTTTACTGTCCAAATGGTTACAAGAGTTACCACTTTAGAGACGATTAAATCTATTTACTCTCTGTCTGTTAGAGCCCAAGATATGGGTTGGCCTTCTGGGGGCCTTTGTGTATGTAACAACGTACAATAAGAATAATGTTTAATTTTAATTATAATCAGTCATACAATTTTTTTTAATGCAAAATATGAACACAACTATCCATCAATGTATATTATAAACTATAATATTTTATTAAATATTAAATTTCTTGTTAGAGCATGTTAAACTAACCACCACGAATATCCTTAACCAAGCAAGTGTTACAATATCCTGTGTACAGATTAAAACTTTTAGAGCTTGATGGGTTGTAGTCTTAGTTTGAAATTAATGAATTACCATCCTAAAAAAATTAAAAACTAAACTTCTTTGGAAGATTTAAAGGATTCACTTAGATATTATCTCATGGAACATTATCTCATGGATATTATCTCATGGATATTATTTTATGGATATTATCTCATGGATATTATCTCATATTCTGTAAAGGAGTACTGTACCTCAGTTTTAAAAGTTCTGTTTTGAATTAGTGTAAAGTGAATTTTATAATGTATGTCCGTTATTAAATACGAGTCGATTATATGCCGTTGCTTAAGGATTTATTTCATCTAATCTTCTACGAGACAGAAAAAAAAGTAATTTTATCCACAGTGTAAAATTGAAGTAACTAAACTTGAGTTTAAATTGCATTGTGACTGTCACCCATCAGCTTAGCGTCCCCGAAAAAACTATAGATTCGACACTAATCTCGATCATTTTAGATATTTTATTTTCACCACCTTCTCCCCCACCCCCAATGCCTATAAGGCTGAACTTGGATTTAAAAGTCACCGAATGTGTCATTACTCATCTCAGCGAACTCGAAACCTATTGACTTGTCACAAATATTTCAACTATTTTACATGTCACACCAACGGTCCTAGGGGTATGTTACCCAAACACTATTTTTTTCCATATTCTAAGTCATATGTGTGAACTAAGTTTGGTTGAAATTACTCCAAGCATTCCATACACAAACACACACACACACACACACACACACACACACACACACACACACACATCTATTTTTTATTGTGTATATAATCGGTTTTGTATTTTATCTAAAATGCATACTGTGTATGTATAAGTTTTTGTAAAAAGCGTATATCACATCTCAAGTGTGAATTACCCTTAATACTAGATTACAAAAATAAGTAATAATAATTAACACCAAATATAAATCAAGGTTCAATTAAAAATGTAGCTTCTAAAGTCCATGAAAAAACATCGGTTTTCATTGTCTCAAAAATGAAAGTTGCATAACAACATAACACAAATTTAACTATAGCGGCTTTGATGAAATTTCGCTAAAATCTAGAACCCATAAGTACCCTAATAAAACTTGTTGGTGGCATTTTCCTAAATTTCCCGGTAAGTAGTTATCGATTAAATAGGAAGAATAAACCAATGCGGTCAAAGTTGTTGAGCACATTCTATTTGGTTATAAACTGATACATTTCAAAAATTTTGATTTACCTCGATTTTGAAGGTATTTTTATTTTAATTGGTTTTTGAGTACACATAATTATAAGTTTTGGTTTCATGATGCTAAATTATATTTTGAAATATAATGAATTTGTTTTAAACCACTTGTTATGTGAACGTATCATATTTGATAAAAATGAGTTCACATTTGGACTACACAATAGACAGATAAAAAACTTACCGTAAGTTAATGAAAAACTTAGTTTTTGGGGGGGGCTTATAGGGTACGTCAACACAGACATTTCTGAATACGTACACTTGAAAAAGTAAATAGTATCAAATTTATTACCAGTATACTCGTATGTTTTCGAAGCTAATGAACAAGCATTTTCATAATACGTCACAAGGTTTGCCCAGCTTACAGGTAGGTATGAGTGGGGGGGGAAGCAAGCGTTGACGTCATGCTCACAGAACTGGAGCAAGGTCGCACAACCCCAATTTCTATTACTCAATTCATCCCTCCGCACCGATCCTATTTTTATCAACACAGCACACCCCTTCCTGACAAATCTCATATCAATTCGGATACAGCCTTACGTGATTTACTCATCCCTTTGTAAACTCCCACACTTCTGTCAATAGTGAATAAATTTAATACAACGTCCACTAAATATGTTGGCGTAGAGTGTTTACATATTCGTCGTTATTCTTTTAGTTTGATTTATATTGTTTTAGATGCAGTATCTAATTTTCTCACTTTATATAGATTTTCTATAATAAATATTGTTCTGATTGCATTCACCCTCGTGGAAACACCTATTACTATGTTCTTTATGCTACTCATTATCTCCATGTTAACCCACCAACGTACAGTGCTAAAGGGTGGTCATTTTATCGTGGGCGATCGACTACTATTATGTAAATTATTGATCCTATGAAAAACTTTAAATAATAATAATTTTAAGTTCTTTATAATTTCATATAATGTAATACCCAGTTTTGCGAACTGAAAATAGTCTCCCGGTAAAAAAATAATAAACTATGTAAATGGGGTTAGATAAAAATAAAAAAATACCCAAGAAAAATTACAACTTAGTGGTTTCTATATAGGTTATATATTTATTTACATAATTTTTTTTTTTAATTCCTTTGTTTTTACTTTTGACGAAAGTTTTTTTTAAATAAACCGAACTCGAGTGTTTTTTATTTTCCTTTATACAAAAAAAAACCTGTTCGCTTGTGTGTTCAAGCGCGCGTGAAAGAGAGAATATGTGTCTTAGCAAATGCTCATGAGTTTGCATACAAATGCAAAATTAGTATGTAGTATCGGTTTTACAAACCATAAAAGAAGTTGGTTAATTAAAAAGAACGGCTGGTAAATTGAAGAATTTCGATCGATTTTCAAATACGAGAAAATCATTTTTTTTTTAGATAAATTTTAACAGTTAGGACATGAAACGTCTTATTTGGATTTTTTATGACTAAATGAGGATAAATAAAATGCTCTTGTAACCGGAATGTATTTGAATTTCGGTAATGTATCAGTCATCTTAAAATATACGGGAAAATGGTTGACCATCTGAAAGAGTGTTTCATTTCTTAATTCATATCTTAATCGATGATTTGGTGGAGCTTTTGATCTGTATGGATTAATAATAAGGTCTAGGTCTCAATCTAATCGATATCCAAAAAATGCATCACACAATTTGATTCAATTTATATTGTTTTTATATTAGCCATTTAAATATAATAACACCATATTCTCATGAACCTGTGTTTTTTGTACTTTTTTTCTTACATATCCGTACTAAAGAGAAAGTTATTTGATGCCATTTTAAGCCCCTATTAGAGTGTTGTATTTTGGAATGATGGCTCGCTTTCATATATGGACAAAGTGTACAGCCCAAACTCTTAGACTGATTTTAAGCAAATTTGGTAAGAAGGCAAATTTTGGTCATATCTCCAGAATTTTTTCTCAATTTGTTACATCGAAAATTTTGGGGGAATTGCAATAAGAAAATTATGATTATTTCAAAGCCGGCTCCAATGATTTTGATCACTTTTTTGCTCATGTTTTTTAGCCTTTAAAAACTTTTTTTTTTAATTGTTTTCTGTCGGTCAAGGGATAACCGAGTTATAAACATAAAACTACCACCTAAATTTCTTGATGTAAGTGAAATTATTTCCCTTAATATTAAAGCGATTTTTTTACATTTAAAATTGTTTAATCTTCACTTAATACAATGATTCATTTATTAATAAGATATATAACAAAATTCGAAGATAAAATTACCAACAATTAAATTTTTAGTTAATGTTGATAACTAGGTTATTTTTTGACCTCCAGAAAAATAAAAAATACCGTTTTGTTTTACGTTAACCGAGAAAAATAGTATTTTATTTTATGTAAAGTTGATATGCAACGGTAAATATTTTAAACGGCTACCATTTAGAAAATTGATTAAATGTTGTCTTTATATTTGATACACTTATAAAACGGAACATGAGAAATGCTTATACAAACTGAACTCTGAATTTTGTAAAAAATATAATGGAAGATAGATGGGAAACCAAGTGTTTCGAACCTATATTTATTTGAACTTTTTATTTTATTTCTCTCAGTAGAACCTATCGTAAAAGCTAATAGGTCAATCTACTTGTATAACATACCAATTATCAATACTTTCCTTCAAATCAAGCTGTATATAATAATTAATTATGTTATAAGGGAGCATTTCAAATTAATTAACTGAACTAAACGTGCAGTTGACTACAATAGTGTCTAAGATCATATTACATGTTAGTAATATCTAGACATGTGTGTTTGACTTATTAAACGTTATTAAAACCTCAATTTCTAAATGCATTTAGTTTTTCGCTATTTCAGTAGACGGATATAATAAATCACAAGTTCGCCATCTCACGCCTTGTCATACATTAATAAAACGCTTAGCAAATGCCATTTAATCTTTCACAGATATACATGTGATCTTCCTACACTTGTCATACTATATTACGTCAAGACTGACCCTCGGCTTAAAAGCGAGTACATTCCAAGTCAATCGTTCCATTATCTCCGAGTTAAAATAATTTGTTTCCCGAGATAAATATTTCGAAGGTGTTTTTATTGGAACTAAAAAAAGTAAATATTGTTTAGGAAGTTCACGTAGTGACACGATTTAAAGGTAATCCAGTCCGTTCTCTATAAGGTTCTTGTCTAACCTACGTTAAGTATTATGTTTTCTAGAATTCCTCTAAATAGTCCTGGAAGAATACTGATATAGTGTTTCATAGAACCCATATTCTTCAAAGGGAACTCTCACAACAATATCAATTGCATAGTAACACACCTTCTGCACTACAAACTATACACCACTACTTAAAAACATTATTACGTACGCTGCACATGTCGGGAAACACTGGAGTAACAGACTTTGTGTACAACAACGTTATTAGAATAGTCATTAAGGACTAAGGTGTACCAATGTAGACTGACTGACGCAAATGTGCCGTTTATCAAAAATACATACAACAGTTCTGTTTTAAAGTAAATTGGACAATGATAGATTTTGTCCAACATTTAGATAATTTATGCAGACAATTGTCATCATTTATGTAAATAAAACTAACATCGACCATTAGAGAGTGAAGATCAACTCTCTTTATCAGAGGACAGACCTAGAACATATAAAACACGACAAGAGGCAACGTATCCTTGGATTATGTTCGAAACTGAAATTAGTAACCTACAAAAAACTCAGTCCCAAAACTAAGAATGAGTTGTAAAACAACTAAGATTAAATACAATGTACACTACATTGTATGAATGAATGTAATTCATACAATGTAATGAATGTAATGTAATTCATACAATGTAATGAATGTAATGTTATTCATACAATGTAATGAATGTAATGTAATTCATACAATGTAATGAATGTAATGTAATTCACATTATGAATGAAGTGTAATTCAGAAGAGTTAATCATCTGTTTTAGTGCTTTGTTATTTTGTTTTGTGTGTTTAATATATTATTATTTGGCTGGTTCGCTGCCTTCCAATACTCATTGAAACTATAGTGATCCTTAAGAATATTAAATCCACCTTCACAGGTAAATAACCTAGGTGGTTATTATTTCTATCCTATGCATATGTAAAATGTGGTATTGTATTTTGTATTTTATAATGGAAGAAATAATAAAGATTTTTCATTTTCAAAAAAAAAACAAAAAAAAAAAAAAACAATGTCGTCAAGAAAATTGGAGGTCAACAGAACAATACACTTGCACAAGAATTACAAATAAAACAATTATAGAAATGACAAACACTGGCTAACTGATTTTCGAGGTAAACAATCTTTTGTCCTCTCTCTTAGGAGCCAACACATGATGTTGCAGTCACTATCTGCTGTAAGAAAAATTTCAACCTTACGTGAGGAAAACCAATTTCTATTTTCCTATTTTAGGTTTATATTTTGATAACGAAAGTTGGTTCACATTCTACAAACTTCTTGTATTAAATTTTAATACACAAATGATAGTAAATCTATTATTTAAATTTGTTGTTACAAAAAATCATCACAGTTGCTTTATCAAAAACATTATGAAGTGTTCCTCAACACAAAACTAACATTTTGTAAATTTTAAATTAAAGTAAAAGAAAGAAGACCTCTAAACTTCGAATACTCTAATAACATCATGGTCGGAAGATAACAACAAGATTTGGTCAAGAGAGGGATCTAACCCAAACTAAATGTACAAAAGCTATATTCTCGGGATTGGCACACCCTTACTCCAATATAAGTAAGCCCATGAAGGGAAATGTTCTAGTAAATCATATCAATGATATGTAACAATAAACTGTAAATTATTACAAGAGAGATCACGCACACCTACAGAAACATTAATTATCATCATGAAACATACTTAACATACCCAAACGGTCGCTGGCACTAACACATGACTAACAATAATTCTCTAATGAACACATAATGTTCCGTACATATATTTACATCTTAGGACGCTCTCCACCATCATGTAATTCCAAAAATCCGATGAGATCTATGCTACAATAAGCCACAATGATTTTATGGAGTACTGTATAATAAAAACAATTCTAATAATTTAAACGTTTCAGATACGGTAGGCATAAAGCAGCTGCACGAGGCTTTTTTGAGGACGTCTAAGCAGAAAAGTAATACGATGCATGTTTCTTCATTAACATTATTTTTCTTAGTGATTCATCTATCAGCACGATATTGCATGCAGCATGCAACTTTTGTACGCCTAATTCAATTTCTAATAAGCAACAGAAATTGTTGTATGTTTCTTAATAAACATTTTTTTTGTTACTGTTGTAGCAACCACGAGGCGGTTTCGTGCAACATACCATATTTACGGTCATATTCGATTTCTCGTAGGCAGTAGAAATTGTTGCATGTTTCTTAAATTAACATTATTTTTGTTACTAACAAAGCTATTATAAATAATTACTAATTAATGATAACCTTGAACAAACCTTGATTGATTAAGCAAATCCAATAATAATCATTCAATTCGGGGAATAATTTTTTTTCACCAAACTGCCTGTCACTTTTCAAAATTATCAAACAAGACTTTTTGTTACACATTTTATTGTTGGCTGCAAAAGCACCCGTTTTATAATGAATATTTCAATTGTGATATTAATATTGTAAGTCTAGGCGATTTGTCAAGTTAGTTTTAAAATTTATTTTGTCAGTTAAAATGAATTAAGCTTGTATGTGAGGAAGTCTATTGTAATGTCTGTACATGTGTTGAATGGTCAATAATTTATTTTGTCTTGTCTATCATCATGCAGTTCAGTGCAGCATGCCACATTTTGGCCTTTTTTCAATTTCTAGTAGACAGCATAATATGTATATTCCTTCATTAACATTGTTTTTGTTACAGAAGTAGTTATCAGCGCGTAGTTGTATGCAGCATGCCACTAATTCCTACTTATTTAAATATCTAGTAGGCAGTAGAAGATGTTAAATGTTCGTTCATTATCATTCTTTTTCTTACTATTCCAGCTATCAGCATGCATAAATGCATATTTGAGCGCTTATTTCAGTTTCTAGTATGCAGGTGGAAGAGGTCGCGTGCAGCAGGTAATCCCCGAGTAATCTCAGTAGTAAAGAATTTGGAAGGTAACTCTATCATTAATCTTGCACATTACACTTAGAACGGTCTAGCTAATACTGTTTACTAGCCCTCCCCCCCACCATTACTTAGATATTCCTCAATCAGTTGCTATTTTTTTTTTCTGATTGATCTCATTTCCCTTCAGGTTTTAATCGCACGCTTCGCGTGAAGTTCTTTAATCTTTACACAATGTGAAGCTCGTTTCTCTAATTTTTCTGACCAAACCAACAACCGAGCTTAAGGAACATTATTTTTGACTTCTAGGTCTACGAGCAGATGGACATAGTCTTGGGGGAATAATTACACTCGCTTTGCAACTGAGGATTATGAGTTAGTTGTTAAAACATCATCTTGATCAAATGTTTACTCGTGGGTTTCATTAATTGTTTATTACATACCAAGTGTTATAAAACTGATGATTGTATATAGATTTAGATCTTTCGATGCCTCATTTCTTCGCCTAAATAGATTAATCTTCCTTTCGTATGACATTTGAAAATATTTTATGGAGACACTAATTTCCGACATTTATGTTTAGCCAAATGTGACACCTAATTTTAAGAACTTTAAGGAGAATGGATAAAAATTGCTACCCATATTGTAAGATAATGTACTAAAACCTAGCTACTAATTTGTATTTATTTCAGTGCATTTTTCTGTACTCCGTTCATTGTCGTAAATACTTCTAACGTGAAAAAGATGAACTGCATCTTTAAAAACAATATATACTTAGTAAAAAATAATAACAGTGACAAAAACTTCTATTCAAATTTGTTATGTACACCCTATTATCAAAATAATTCTGACTTTTCTCTGCAAAACAAAGCTGTATATTACAATTTATAGAACAATATATACGTATAAAATATGTATGAAATTTGCTGAAAATCAGTAACTTGACAGATAGAAACGTTATCAAAAATGTACTTCTATTATGATATTTTTATTAACAATCTTGCTAAAGCCATGTTTGTAAAAAAAATCTGATAAAATCTGACATAAATGAGACAGCTAAGAAGAAGTAAACACGTATTATTGGTTGTAATATTATTAGGTAAATGGAATAAAGAAATTCTAGATATCATGTTCTTTCTCATAGCAACGCAAAAACCTGAAAGGTCATTAAATGTTAACCGATCCTAATCATTGCAGTGATATGACAACAACTTGTTCCCACTGTATATTGGTATAAAAAGTGAAAAATAAATATCTACACATAAATATAAATATGTTATTAAACTTACTACAGGTCATAATTCCAGCTCCATTATTCTCAAATTTTATGTAAATACTTGGAAAAGTTTGTTAACCAGAAAAATAAGATTGTAAAATTAAAAAGCTTTTTAGTTTTCAAATTGAAAAATATGTTTTGGGAATATTTTATCGCCTGAACGTCATACCTTTTCTCATTTCATTTGCTTTATAATCTGCACCCAATGATGTTCAAACGTATTTTCTATAATAGAAAAAAGAGAATTCATTACAAAAATGATTAAAACGTAACATCAAAATTAAGGGAAAAGAGCAATAATCAAAGTCAATAATATAGTAATCAAATAATCAAAATCATTATGAGTATCTCATTCAAACAAAGATTGAATTTTAATCAAATTTATAATGTCTATTCTGTACCACTCTTTTGCAGATTAAAGATTTAAACGAAACTCCTAAAGCAAACTCCAAAACAACAAAAAAAATGTTTTAAATAAAAAGGTGGACATATCAGGAATTAAAAGAGAGTCAAATATGTGTTTAAAAACTTACCAGGATCACTACCGTAAATAATTTATCAGAGTGCTTTAATTGACAAGAGGGACTACATCTTATACAAAAAACACATCACAAGATAGTATAAAAATTTTAATTTAATTCTTTAGTAAACGAAATTAAGTCGTTACAAACCCTAACTTTTTTTTTCTTTTTGGTTTATGTCTACATATATTTGAAAAATGACAATGCCCATACTGAAAAAAACATATTTATGTTACTAACAATTTCATTTATTAGATACTAAGCAAAGAATTTAAATGAAATTTTAATTTCTGACAAATTTTTAGAAAAGTTTTTTTAAATATATTTATTTGTTTCTCTCCTTTCATTTATGTTTATTTATTTTTGTTAATTTATTTGTTTATTGTTTCATTTTCTCTCCTTTATGGATATATATATATATATATATATATATATATATATATATATATATATATATATATCTTTGGTTAATATTTAACTTTGACGGCACTAAACAAATTTCGAATACTCTCAGTGGGACTGAAAATCGTAAAGACTAGTCGCTCCATCCTTTTAAAGGAAAACTGTAAGTTTTTTTTAATTAATGTGATTAGTTAAATTCATTCTTTTACTAAACTAACATGTCGAACAATAAATAATAGTTATGAAACTAGCCTAGATATTAATAAATCTTCATTTATTTTATTTTTTATTTTATCACATGATGTTTGAGTTGTTCGTAAAAAAATAATACATTTAGGAGCTGAATTGCCGTCACATAGCTGGAGTTAACTTAAGTACGGTATCCTTCTTGGACCAGTTTAGAACTGTTGAGAATGACAAAGACATTACCAAATTGTACAAAAATATTTTGGTTTAAATGTAAAATCAATGTTTTTTTTTTAATTTCTATAGAATAAGTTTGATAAGTTAGAATTTAATAAGTATACATTGCTAACTTTTTTAAAATAAGTATTTTCAAAATAATCCCTTTCTGAAAAAAATACTAGTTAAAACTGGTATAACTAGACAGAATTTTAAGAGTCAATTCATTACACAATTCGTGACTTCATAAAAAGAAAATCTCTCCAACATTTAGTTTCCTTCATAATAATTATAGACATCTCACATCACTAACACCAGCAATTTGATTAATAAAAATATAGGTAACGTCAGTTAACATAGCTGGAATGAAATGTGGAATTTCTTAATATTTGTTGGGCTAAGGTTGGCCTCAGTTTTAGAAGCTACAATTCACATATTTTGATTAAAGAGAGAGAGAGTTTACCACTGCATTTATTGAACAAATCAAACCATCTTGATGTTGTGTAAGATTGGAGACAGAATCACTTCTTTACTATCAAATTAATTTACAAACGTTTCACATCATTTTTTAGCTGTGTAGACTGTAAGCCATCTTACTTGAAGTTACCAATGACTTGAGTAACTCTAAATAAAGCTATAGTGGCTCGCCCTAACACCAAGCAGTTTACTAAGTTACATAGGTCTGACACACTTTAGTATAGTTCAATGTTTTTACTGTAGTCGTCAATGCAGATGGATTTTACTATGTTCTCAGTGAACGTTACAACTTGTTGAATATATTTTTTTTATATTTGTAACATATAAAAAACTGTGTTTAAAACAAATCAATTTTTTTAGTTACTTTATTATCCCTGATAGGTCCCAAAAGGTCATTGCGTGCAAGTAGCTAGCTGCATATATTATAGTTGATATTGAGATCGAGGTCGGCAAAAGAGCGAAAATCCGTTAAAATACATTCAAGTTCTATCATATTAACGCTTAGACCACAGGCCAAGTATTATTATATCATTTAACAAATTTCACATTTACTACTAAAATCCAAGCAATTTACAAAGATTCTGGTTCTATCAATGTTTACTATTAATCGGGTGAAATTGTTTTATAAATATTTGTTGAAAAGGGAGGTAATCTCACGTCGCCAACACTTCCATAAATTAATTAACACTGACAATGTGTAAATTAAATCCAATTTACTTTTTATTTTGAATTAAAAGTGAAAATTTTAAACGCAAAGATTGTTGAAATCGACTTAGGACCATAGCTTCCTTTCATCGACTTAATCTTCAGAAAAATATTGTTAAAAAACAAACAAACAAAAATGACATTGTCAAATACATTACATTTTTACAAGAATTTAAATTATAGGTACATAAATACAACATATACAATTTAAACTTAAAACAGATACACCTATAACAGTAATTAGCATAACAAAATGATATTCAATATAAATATTACTTTCTGTTTGTTAAAGAACAGAAAGAAAAGAAAAAAGGAATAATTCAATACCATAAAGAAGTTTTACTGCAAAATTGCTGATTCTATGCACAACAACACAGAATTTTTTCTATTACAATTGACTAAATAATTATGATTTGAGATTATAATTAGGATAACAATTATAATTAAGAACACATATTTATCACTATATAAACTGCCAGGTTTCTGTGAACTAACACAATAAATGTAATTAAATTCTCGAAATGATGACAATTATTTGCTTTTTATTATATTCAAATACATTTCTAACGTTTCGAAATGTTTCACTGAATCTCCACACTACGTTTTTATCCTGTTGGAGATAGGTCTTGTTATCTTGGTAGCCAAGACAATAATAATAATAGCAATCCACTGATTTGTAAAATTTCGACCTTTGTTTTTTTTACTTCTGCGTTTCATAGCCACAGGAAATCGGAAAAGTGATTTTCAAGATCGTTGTCGTTTGTATTTAATCACGAAAGCGGTAAAAAAAAAAAATAAATAAAAAAAAAAAAAAAAATAGGAATATGAAATAAATGTGTTCATAAAAACCCTTATAGAACTAAAAAAATTTTTTATTAAAATGGCAGCCAATTTAAACAGTTTTCTGTTTCATATCTTGTGAGTTATTCAACTTATAACTCGCTAAATCAGATACAAATTTGAATGTTTATATTATTTATTGCATGATACTTATATGTTTATCATTGTTTATTTATTTAATGTGTTTGTACGGATCTATAATAGGTTTACATTTTTATATTAACTGCACGTTAATATATTATTTATATTACAGGAATACTTCTTTCACGTCATACCTATATATAAATTGTACATATGTTTGTCATATTTATTTCACATATATTATGCCTTAAATGGTTATATTTATTTTATTAGCATTATTGTTTTGTAAATGTGAAGTTAACGTCACTTTGTACTGGTTCCCACACAACGGTCTTGTGGCCAAGGACTATCGTAAAATGTACCAATTTTTGTTTTTAAAATCACATTTTTTAAAAAACGATATATATATATATATATATATATATATATATATATATATATATATATATATAGTTAGTTAGATGAAAATTTGATGATTTTAATTTTGCATATAATGGTAAAAACCCCCACATCTCTACACTGACAAATAGCAAAATTATTGTAAAATATATAATTTTGACCCTGAGCTATCAAGAAAATGTGACTATCGAATGGCTATGATTAGACAGACACAATACGAGCGTAGCGAGTGTAGTCTTCTCTATATATTTACAGCTTCAAGGAACGCTAAGGTCGACCATGAGAACGCAGGAGTCTCCTCTATATATTTACAGCTTTAAGGAACGCTAAGGCCAACCACGTACGCAGGAGTCTCCTCTATATATATACAGCTTTAAGGAACGCTAAGGCCAACCACGTACGCAGGAGTCTCCTCTATATATTTACAGCTTCAAGGAACGCTAGGGCCGACCACGAACGCAGGAGTCTCCTCTATATATTTACAGCTTTAAGGAACGCTAAGGCCAACCACGTACGCAGGAGTCTTCTCTATATATTTACAGCTTCAGGAACGCTAAGGCCGACGACGAACGCAGGAGTCTTCTCTATATATTTACAGCTTCAAGGAACGCTAGGGCCGACCACGAACGCAGGAGTCTCCTCTATATATTTACAGCTTTAAGGAACGCTAAGGCCAACCACGTACGCAGGAGTCTCCTCTATATATTTACAGCTTCAAGGAACGCTAAGGCCGACGACGAACGCAGGAGTCTTCTCTATATATTTACAGCTTCAAGGAACGCTAAGGCCGACGACGAACGCAGGAGTCTTCTCTATATATTTACAGCTTCAAGGAACGCTAAGGCGCACCACGAACGCAGAGAATGGAAACTTTAAATACGAGTATCTACACATTTACATGACCCACTAGAATCTAGCTGACGTTAAGATAGTAGTGATAAACATCCAATTACAAGGTTCAGAAGACCTTTTGTTTTAATAAATATTTTTAACTACTGGGTAAGACTTTTTCATCTATCAATGCAAGTTAACATTTTCTACAAGATCCAGAAAACCAATTTTAGAATATTATATTTAGATGTTCTGCGTGTATTAGATTGTATCATTTCTAGAAGTTGTAAAATGTAATGTAATATATGACCCCATTAGAAAGGATAAAGTCGCTAAATGGGTGATATTTATAAATGCATAAAGTGGAAAGGAAACAAATCCTGACAATAATAGTAAAGAAACGTTACGGTGTTCTTCAGAGGCGGTGAAGCTCCTGCACCAAAGAAGATATTTCAGCAATACCTAAATCAACCAAGTAATACTACACAGTTACTATACCTAATTTCACTGGTTTGTCGCCAAAACAGTCATATTGCTGGATGACAGACGTATACTTCGGTTTAACTTGGTAGGAAAATTTCAATAAAATAATTTCTGAAGGGCTTTACGATCCTTGGCCTCCTCTACCATATGTAACCATTCACGACGATCCGTCGCTATAACTCGTCATTTCTTCACTTTCACATGTTGTAGGAACTCCACATTCGTCAACCATATAACTCTTGGTATTCCCTTCAACCTCCGTCCCACCCTGCTTGTTACAAAACAACCTTCTTTGTGTTCCCAACCTCTCAACATATCCCATTTTATATTTGTCCTTCCTCTGTTGCATACATTACTACGTCAACAGCTCTCTTAACTCTTTATTCGTCGGTATTCTCTAGGATCCATTTTGTAAAACCGAAACAAAGATCTTTCTCAACACTTTATGTCTCTGTACTTCCTGACTCTGCAGTAAGGGTGCAAGTTTCGCTTCGTATGTAATAATTGATAGAATTACAATTTTTTTAGCCTTCCACGATAGGTTTTATGACCTTAACGTTTATTATAGAGAGAACATGTACCCGTTACCTCCCGATTCAATCAAATACACAATACAAAATTTTGGCAAAGTTAGTATTGTGTATTTATCAAGCATTTTCTACTCAACTGAAATCAGAACATCACATGAAAAGGATAGTATTTTTAGTTTTAATAAAGGATTAATAATCACGTTTATATGGAGTTACGAAATTAAGGACGAATATTCTTAATAACCCAATTACCAACGTCCAATTCACGTCAATGTACAAACATTATTGCAATTAGTGGGTGACAAAGTGGCATGTAAACTTATCAAATCTATTTATGATTAGTTTGCTCAACAACATTGTGGAAAAGCACCTGTCTTACTTAATGACGTCGGTACAAAGGTTTGTATCAGAAGTACCTTCCTCCCTTTATATTTCAATCATGGATAAATCTATTATTACTTTATTTCTTAATTTTAAAATGTGTTTTTAGTTTCGGTAAGACCCCTTGATCTACCAATACAATTTAACATTTCCCACAATGGCCAGGGAAACCAAATGTGTGTCATTACAACTCGAGGATCTGCTTGTATTGTATTGTATTTTCGGGCTGGTTACGTACCTATATAACTTTATCAACATGTTTTGTAGTGTTTGCAATTAAATTGTTATACCAAATGATGGTCGTTGAACGTTAACTTAAATTTTTTTTTCTTGATCGAATGCATTTTTTAATCTTTTTTTTCGAACTTTAAACAAAAATCTTTTAATGGTCTTTATTTATTATAGGATAAAAATTTAAAAAAATTAATGGAGACTATCATTTATGTATTTTAAAAAGCTAATAACAGCAAAAATTAAATTTTGAATTATACTTAAGTCTAATTTATTATAATTTGTACATTATGATAAAACAAGAATACTGTACTGTAATTCGTATAAAAATAACAATGTTTCGGAGAGTTTGTTTATGAAATGGTGCAATAAAAGAGAATATATCAAAAAGGTAATGGATAGCGTTGGTGAAACGTTTACGACAAAAGATGAGTTGGCGTTGAGTAAACGTCACTAAAGATAAAAGTTTACCAAAGTTGATGCTGAGTGTCAACACGTAGTCTCGAAGTTTTGCAAACAAGCTGGTCTTCTAACGACCATTCATGTTGGCATAGTAACTGAACTACATCATTTTATTTTTATTTACAATAAGTAAATGATTATGACAGTCTGTATAACGTTTTTGATAGTTCTTCACTTTTTGTTTCTGGGAACATAATTTAGTCATTTTTAGAATTATATCTGTCACTGAATCTGTTCGTTTGTGACAATTAAGTCAGTATCTGAAGAACAGGCTGAACAGTTCTTGAACTGAACAATTGTTGAACTGGACAGTGGTTGAACTGAACAGTGGTTGAACTGGACAGTAGTTAAACTGGACAGTAGTTGAACATGACAGTGGTTGAATTGATCAGTGGTTGAACTGAACAGTGGTTGAACTGAACAGTTGTTGAACTGGACAGTAGTTGTACTGAACAGTTAGTTGTTGAACTGGACAATGGTTGAACTGAACAGTTATTGAACTGGGCAGTGGTTGAACTCAAGAGTTGTTGAACTGGACAGTGGTTGAACTGAACAGTAGTTGAACATGACAGTGGTTGAACTAGAGACTCTTTGAACAGGACAGTGGTTAAACTCGTAGTATAAAGTTTAATAAGAGGTGGGTGTAAAAGGATAGAGGGTGAAATTGATAGTCATATAATATTTTAAGAAAGGGTAGTTTGAAAAATACAATTTTTAAATTGTCTGTGAGTGTACGTATCCTGCGGAATGACTTAGTTTTTATCACAAAAGCTTAAGAAAAAGTTGACAAAAAAATTACTAAATTTTCATAAGTTATTCTTCATGTAAAAAACTTACAAATTTTCCGTTTTAATAGTGAATTCTATTTTAATATACTTTATAAATACCTGATTCCACAACAAATGTTAATCACTTATTATTTCCCGCCGTAGGTCAGTTAAGTGAAAAGTCAAATGTCATGCAAATACATGCCCTGTTGCATTTTTTCGTTTAGCCTATATTCTACTCCGTCATATTCATTAGTCTAACGAACATACAATAACAAAAATGTGTCATTTAAAAAATTTATTTTATTGACCGTTGTCGATAAAACTAATGAAATGTGTATGTTTTTTTTAATAACGATGTATAAGAATTTGATATCTTAAATAATTGGAAAGTTATGTGCTTGAGGGAGAGCAAATATTAAAAATATCGAATAAAAATAACAGTAAAGCTATGGAACATTTTAAAGTATTTCTTGTTATTAATTCTAAGACATTTTTGTCTTAAAAGTTTTCAGAGGAAGTTAGCTATACATTTTAAAGGACAGATTTTAAATTCCAATATCCGATCAGTTGTTTTCATTTGAACAGCCCCTTCTATTTATACATCAAACCACTTTTCCAAAGTTAATAATTTTCAACACGTTCCAGAAAACCTATTAACAAGGTTACTCTTGTACTTAGATTTAATTAAACCAAGATGATCCTCCTTTTCAAAAGGAAGCAATCAAAAGCAACAGGCACTACAGGCTTAGTCAATTAAAACTGACTGAAGTAAAATTATAATCGCTTTAAGTCTCTATATATTCAATAATAATAATAAAGTAAACATTTCGATTTTATCAACAATTAAAATCATTCTTCGTGTTATTATTATGGTTTACTAAGATATTTGTCATCATATGTATATATAAAAAGTAATATACGACGTTTCGAGAGTGTAAATCAACTTCCGTTATCAAGCGATAAAAGTGAAAAACACCAACCTAAAAACTATAACCTAAGAAAGAAACTCAAGCTTAAAACTTGACTTGGGCAGTCAAAACTATACTAAATACAAATATGATCAGAAACTTCATCCTCAGTTGGAATGTCTAACTAAACTGTAAACTTAATTGATTCATACAAATAACTTTATTAGTTAACAAAATCCTGAAGATCATCTGTGGATGACGCCATCGGTTAAAACGTTGCTTTTTGACGTGTTTTCTTGTTGTGGATATTAAACTGTTTCACTAGTTATTAAATACTTAGTTTTTTAAATGCCCAAAAACGTCGTACAACAATCCCCAATAGATCATTTTAAACAACTTTAAAACCTGCATCCAACAATGACTAAAAAGGTTAGGTTAGGTTAGGGCGTGTACAGTAAAACATAAGAGAGATATTACTAAAAAAACTAAATTGCTCAAAACGAATATTTTAAATCAGTAATAATAGTTTTGGTAAACGAAAGTTTAGTAAAATCTAACACGTAAACTGAGTTTTACGCATCATCAAAAATAATATTGAAACCAGTTGATGAACCCCACCATAAGAACTTACACATTTCCGTCATATAATGTAATAAAATTATATTCTTCAAACATAATGTCAAAGTCGGTCTGTTAGGACTTGTAGCTAATGTTAAGTTTTATTGGTAGATCAAGGAGTCTTATCTAGTAGGGTAAGTTTGTTTAAAATAGTTATTGAATAGGTTTTGTGAACTTTGTAATTGTGTGTGTCACTGCCATCTTGACGTCGGTCGGCTAGGGCCTAACTTACCTCGTAGATAGGTGTATGTACGTTGAAAGTCACTACTCGCTTAATTCGTGTTAATATTTCGGCCCTGGAAGGACTTAAAATTCCGTGAAGGAGCTTCCACTTGCGACGCTGGTGATAGTGATTCGGCCTTGTCGGATACCATCGTATTTATACGATAATCTTATAATTCTTAGGAAGTCGAAATTAGATTGTTTACAATATCGTCGATATTTGCTATCGTAGAGATATGGGGTTGGTACAATTACATACCGAATAGAAATCCGTAATTTTTATCGAACGTAATATAATAAATACTGAATTTATTTTCTATCGAATATAAGTGAAATAATACACGAGATTACAAAAACTGTTGAAAATGCCACCATTTTGACATTTTCAAATCGATTTTTCTATATGAGCACGCCCGTCCTCAATCTGTAGACAAAGCACTACCAAGGTAACCAACTCTCAATGAGTTAACTATAATAAACTAAAACGAATACTTACATTTATTTATTAAAAGGAATTGCACACAACCTCAATTTGAAATACTGATGAGCGAAGATGTAGGCAAAATTCTGTCTAACCTATTCAAATATATTTCCACGACACATTATTTGGCCTTCCCTTTATCACCGGGAAAGCCATTTCTCGATATCAGCCCGACATAATAATTTAAGGGGGAAAAAATCATTTAAACTGGCTATATTAAATCAGGAGACTGGACGCCAGTCGAGTCGAACTGTCAGAACACCAATTGAAACCTGAATCTACGTCCTAGCTTTTCTGTAAAATAACACACTACACATTGCGTTATTAATTACAACTGGACTATGAGGAGATTAGAGCTAAGGCCTTGTTACAAGTTGCCCCATGTTTGAGGCCTGGAGTGTAACCAAAGACGTCACCGGAAACCGTGACACAAAACGAAAGCCTGTATACCACATTCCATGACCTATCTTAATTGTTGTGGTTACTAATATATAGAAGACAACGATGACGTATGGAGAACGTATGGATAATCACTTTTATGTTTTCTAAGGCCATGATCGTGAGTATCAGTCAAGAAACAGATGCCGAAATACCATATACTTCGTATACTGGGTAAGAAAAGTAGAAACAAAATTTCAAGATGCCAGTCATTTGGACCGATATTCTCGGTTTATTCTTCTTAAGAACCTTCTTATGATAGTAATAACTCATTTTGTGCGATCTTTGCATATTACCACCAAGTTTCAATCGTCAAACTAGTGAATGTACAAATATCTCTTCATATGTCAGCATACCAGCTGACGACAGAGTATTATAATACTTCACATTACATAATAATACTTCCTTAAAGAATCCGTACATGCAGACTTAATTTTAGATTACTTAACATTAAATAATGGTTACTAAATAAGGATTGTAAAATCATATAGTCAACGTTATTTTATTGTTGTAAATTTGTGATAATGAATAGTTGTAAGACTCAAAGGATCTGTGTTACAAAGGGTTGGGATATAAGTGGCAAGAGGAGAGGTTCTGAAGAGGGGCCAAACCATCACCTATTGTTTGAGATATAATCCACAGACATTGTTCAAGAAGTCTCCCCTTTCTGTTTTTAATCATTTTATTCTGTTGTAAGGGTTAGACTACTACTTAACAACCAACAAAACAATACTGTTCAAATTGTAAGGGTTGGAACAATAATGTGTTGGTTTTTATAAACAAAGACTTTAAAATACGTAACGTGTTTAGTGAATTTGTTAGCATACAGTAAAAAATACATATATACGAGATTAATATAATTTCAAAGTTGTCTTGAAAATTGAAGAAAAATGAAGTGAGATTGCTTTACTTATATAAGTATTAAGTTATTTCTAGAGTTTTCTTCTTAACATTGTAGCTGTTACATGAAATAAATGCGTTATTACACACTACAAATAAAAAGATAGTTTTGTAGTTTTACGTAAGCAAACACTTTTGTTTAAATGCAAAAAAGCACACATGTCGCAGAAACATTCTCACACTCACACACTAATACACTATAAAATTAATAACAGAGGATTTCTGCGTTTTTCAAGTTTACAGTGGATTCCGTTCACTTAAATGTACTGTAAATTCTTGTTTGCAATACATTTAATGAAGACATTCCAACTCAAACTAAATAATTATCAGAAGCACCCATGTAATAAATTTTAGCTTAATAGTAGTTATTTAATGAGCTCAATTCAGGTTATTAAGTTAAAACTCAGATTATATTTACGTCATTGCTCAATACGAATTATTAAAAACTTCCTGTAGGATAACAGCCAACGTTGTTTTACTTACTCAGTTTACGATGGGTAAGTTTGGTAATCACATCATTACAGTAAAACTTTAGTCCTCCACTTTTTGACTGAACTTCATTTTCATGGTCTTAGTGAATCAAAGAGTGATTATCGACGTGGCGCCAGTCCGTTGTTGTGGTCAACTATACGATAGCGGCAGCAAAAATTATGATTAAAAAAATGAAATTTTGTATTGGGGACTATAATGGTCTAAAATATAGCTATTATCAAACTTTTCTGTTCATGTCTCCTGGGTTATTCAACTTATAATACACCAAATTATATATACATTTACACATTTCAATTGTACATGTAGTGGTACAAACCTAATCCCTTTACGATAACAAATAGCTAAATTATTGTTGACAATGTAATTTCGAACCTGACCTACCAGAACATTATTGATATAGTTACAAAATTTGGCAAGACCAAGTTACAGACACGAACAAAGCTAGTGGAGGCCCCTTCACACATATATACAGGGTTTTTCAGAACTTTCTACCAATATTTTAAGGCATTGTTTCTGGGACAAAAGTAATTTTAAATATCATTGAAATGGTCCGAAAGTCCCCAGTTACTCACACACGTGTAATTTTGTTTTTTTAAGTATCATTTTCGTTCAAAAACCATTAAACGTATAATTTTTTAATTTTGCAAACAGTTTTATAATAAGAAAAACCTAAAAAAAAAATCAATATTTTCTGAAATCCAAAACCAAAATGCCGGCTATATGAAGTCTTTGTACAGGATTAACTTTAAAACGGCTAATTGTATCAAAATTGTACATGATTAAGTTTTTTTAGATCTTTTTTTGATTGACCAAAGATTAATCGAAATATGCTACTGTTTATGGTGCACCGCTTTTGGTAGAAGTTTGCAGTTCTGCCGAGATACGCGGCCAATATCCTCCACAACAATGCAACAATCACCTCTCTTAACATGGTTTTAATAGAAAACAATGTTTCCTCTTAAAAAATAAAAATAATAGAAAATATCTTTATTGGTTTTTGTCTAAATTCTTACTATGAATTCGTTGCATTAAACTGTTGAAAATACAAGAGGATTATGTTTAAAACATGCTTTTAATTAAAAACAAAACTCCCTAACCACGACATCAACTGTTTTCACTCTTTCATATATATGTAATACAGAGAATGTTATGTGGTAGATCTAGAGTTGTATATGGAAATACCAGTTAAAAAGTTTAATAAAAACTAACGGTGAAATTTTTTTTTTTTATGGTTACATTCCGCTTTACATCGTACTCAGGTATTTAAAAAATTTCTAAAATACCATTTCTAATTGATTTTATTTCCGATTGAGCAATTTTAACTAATATCAAAAGAATGATCAGACCTATAAATATTTACAATTTCAACTCAATATTAATTATTGAATTGCGGAATTCGACTTAAGTTCATTATTAAATTAAATACAACAAACACTCATAATATCTGCACGGTGACAGCTAGTTTCAAGTTATATACGAGTTGATTAGCTCAAGTAATAAGATAGGAATTTCTTTTTCTATTACTTACCCATTATACATTGTAAAACAATGACGGTGACCCTACGTTTTTCACATTTCATGTGATCAGAATGTGTGACCTGTCCAGTGTAGGTTAACGAAGATCAGATGATGATAAGGGAGTAAAGGTCTGTAAAGGAAGTGAACTTGTTGACTGAGTTGGTGATAAGAACTTAAGCGGAACTGAGTTCAAAGTTGAACTCGTAGTAGCTCTGAGAACCAAAGTGGAAATCATTTTCTAAAGCATTTGCTCTATATTTATCCTTGTTAACCTGAGTCATAAACGAATGTGTGAAATCTCATTGTAAGAGTTAACTAGAAGGATGTTGAGTTTCTAGGGAAATCTGTAGACCAGGCCCGTTGTAAAATGTGCCGTCAAAAGTGTGTCTCATGTGTTGCGAAAATACGAGCTAATCAGCGTTAAGCTTGTGTTTGAGGAAGATCTAAGCTAAGCCCCCAGTAGATCGTGTCGGAGGCTGTAGTGTACCTGTGTGTAGCTCCTTAGTGTTTTTAAGTTCTGCTAGGAGCTCTGTCCTGACGGAATTTTCTGTATGTTTTTATTTACCGTGAGGCATTTACGCGAGATTTATGTTGGTTTGGCCACGTAGTGTAGTATCTGCTTTGACGGGCTTAGAGGAGTGATCTCGTGCGGAATTTCACATAAAGAACTCGTGGTGAATTTCGTTCAGGTGTGTGACGTTATCAATGACCTTAGAAAACCTAAATGGTTATTTTCGACGTGCCGTTGTTGTGGTCGTCTGTACGTATACAGGATATCGACCACGAAAATTAAGGTAAGAACGGGAAATTTTAGATAGGGGACTAAAGTTTAATATTTAGAGAAATAGAAATAAAAATATCAAAATTATAATAATTTTAACAGTTTTTAAAAATATATTCTGTGTGTTATTCAACTTATAAAAAAAATACATACAAAGTTGCATTATTCAATTTTACATGTAATTGGTATCAATCCCACCACTTTACGATGACAAATGAAGTTATTGTAAAAAATGTAATTTTGAACTCTAACTCAGAGTCCACCTCCAGAGACTACTATGTTGTCTTCCAATATTATAGTGGGTACTGGTCCTGCTTAACTTAAAATGCATATAGCTTGTTTTATCAAAATTAATTTTTAAATAATTTTTCATAAAATACTGGATATAAACTTTTTGTTCTAAAAGCTGAACACTACGAGCTCCTATACTAATCTGCATACTGGATCAGATGATTACACAAACATATGAACATAGATAATGTATATAAAAAAAGAAACAAACAGGCCCAAGAACCGATCCCTGTGTGACTCCATAGTTTATTTGTACTGTATTAGATAGTCCTCCTGCAACCTGTACACATTGTGTCCTATTGGACAGATATGTGTTTATCCACGACAAAGGTGTAGCTCTAACTCCAAGGTGCTCCAACTTATTTTCAGCATTAATTTAAAATTTAAGCCTTGAAGAGGTTCAGAAATATTCTTAGAATATTATCTTGTTTCATGAGACGTTCCACAATGAAATCAATCAAACTGACAATAGCATCAGTTGTTAACAATCCCTCTTTCCTTTTTTAAAACTATGATTTTTTTTGTAATTATTTGAAATTTCTATTGGTCAAATCAGTTTCTACAAGTTCGTCTGAACATTGTTTAATCAGCCAGGTGAAAGCACCATCCTAGTCGAAGCACTTTTTTAACTTCAGTTGTCTTAAAAATTCTCAACATTCTCTCCATCAGACAAAGGATTTCTCTGTGCCTTCGCAGACATTTTGCAATTATTTTACCAACCATAGTAGATTATCCAGTAGGGTAAGTTTGTTTTATACAGTTTCACAGGTTTTCTGCACCTCGTAAATATATTTTAAGTGACAACTACCTAACTGACATAGTTTTAGTTGGTTTTTATGTTGTGTTAATGATAGGTGAGTGAGAAATGTTTGTGATGTTTTTGAATTTTATTTTATTTTGTCAAAGTTTATTCTCCACGGAGAAAGTATAAGAATTATGTTTATCGTTGTTAGACATTGTATGTAAAAAAAAAGTCAAATATTTTATTTATTTCAATATAGCAACTCAAAATTGGAGACAGTGATTTACTATTTTCTGAAGATTTTAAATAATTATATTAGCAATAAGTTTTTTAAATAAAATATCTTCCCCTCTAAAACGTTCAGGAAAAAGTTATTTTACGTACACTAAAAGCTTCAATTTTTTTCACGGATTAGTTGCCTAAAATATAAGGTACTTTTTCACAATTCTTGACGCGTGTTTCCCAACAATAAAATCTGTAAAAGAAGAGATATTTTGCCTGAACTAATCAATCAATTAATAAGTAGTTATATATTAAGTAAAGTTTAACTATCCACAGTTTGTGAACTTTTAAGTCGATAGCAAAGTTGATAGGTTTGTTAAGGTGTAATTAAAGTTTCCTCTTAAGAGGTGAGGAATGGAGGGGAGGAGGGTGTACACAAGGCACAGGAGCAGCAGCAACGGCTGTATCGATCTCCATGACGTCATACCAGGGAGCAATGAGAAGCAACCTAATGACCTGACCCTTCCAATATATACATTTACATAATATTCAATATTATTACTTAATAACCTACTTTAGAATTTATTACTTAACTAAAACAATACGTATTGAACACAATTGTTACAAGAACTCCTGCTGGTTATGTAATTAATTTTAAAAATTTAGATTATTTCTAGTTTTATTTTGTTATATGTTAATCAATAAACGGAGTTAAAATGTTCTTACAAAAGATTAAAACTGGAGCTCCCAGGAATTATTTATGTATTTTATAAATCACTCCCGCGTCGTATTTTTCTCTAGTGTTTGGTCTCAAAAATTAGTTTGGGTTATAACTATATAAAATGTAATCAAAATGGCACGTGACTAGTTTGATATATTCGACATTTTACGAAGATACCATGGTTCATTTCTCCGCTTTAACCAATAACTCCTGAATAGACATTTTGGGGGAGATAAGGTCCAATACGTGTTGTTCTTTAGCGACTTATTTCATCACAATTATTTTCAGTAAATTTGAAGTTCAAGCTTTAATCTTATGCAACTACTTCAAAATGGACAAAAGGTAGAAATATAAGGAATGGAAAAAACAGATACATTGAAACTCATTGCCCCTTCACAGTACTCCTACTTATAGCTTCGCTCGTATAAGAAACATCAATAGACTTTATTTTACTTCCGATTTGACTCATAGGTTTAAGCTACTAAATTTTTAATATTTAAAAAAATATATTCATCTAAAGCTGTAAAATTAATTTCATAACTTAGGCTCCTTCGCACAGTGCCACACATGTTCATAATATTTAATAGTTATTTTTTGAGAGATAGATGTATGTATTTGGCCACAGACTTTAAGTGGTCATGTTTATATAAAATATTTGGAGCCTTTTTTTTTTATATGTTCATTTTTTTCTAGTGGCAGATATTTCCTAACGAATCAAATGCCACAACATTTACTGTTCCAAAAGTTTATAAAAAAACTAAAAAACCTCGTTCAGATGTTATAAACTAATTTTGTTAAATTCGCTCTACAGATTTAGATACAATTTTGGTTTTAAAAATAAGAATTCAGTGTTCCTAACTTCAAGTGAAAGAGCATTACGATTCGGGTGTAGCCTAAATATCACCAGAAAAATAACCTTTACTTCAATTTTGTAAAATAGTTTTGTCAGCTACTATGTACCCATTATTCATGACACCATCAAAGTAAGGAGAAGTTAAATAGCAATCCATTTATTAAAAGTGAACAATTTCTTAATCATTAAGGCCTTGGGTGTCTACACGAGAAAGGCAAGTGAAGGTTTTATTATGGTTAGTTAAGACTTTACCAAGTACTAAAAAATGTCGTTATAAAAATGTCCAACTGCAAAACTATTATTGTCGGCGAGGCAACGCTAGTATAGCGTCAGCGCTTCCTCTTCGAAGTATCTAAAATTGTTTTGTTTTTGTAAATTTATGGATGATAATAATTATGTACTTTTGTGTACCTATTAGTTTCCTCTATGTATTTCACAAATTTATAAAAGAGAATACATTCTACCGCAAAATTACGCCCCCGCCAGAACACCTGTTTGATTGAAGTATGCAAATCACGCCGTTCACATAAAGTTAAAACATTCAAATGACTATATTTAGAACAATATAGTCTTTATAAATAAAAATTAAATATTTTCTATTCAGATATTTTGTTATTTTTATACAACGTGTAAACATTGTCTTTCATTAAACTAATGTACACGGCGCAAAATAACTCTTGCAACATCTGACTAATTTTTCTTGATGTTAAAGGTAGAAAACTTTTCAGTCATCATCTTATAAAAAAGAAATAAAATCAAATAAAGACCCCCTAGTGTTTAAATACTCTAATAGCGTCAAGGTCGGAAAGACATGATAGGAAAGATGAAGGAGATTACAAACCTAAGATTACAGAAAAAAGTAGATCCAGCCAGGTCCCTAGGTATTACCACACCTGTACTCACTACAGTGAGCCCCTGGGGGAATTTTGTGATGATAACAGATATTCTTATTACCTTCATATTACTTCATGTATTACTTAATCCACCTCTTTGTAGTGTTAAACAAGTCCCCCGTTCCCAATTTTAAAGGGCAGAAGGGATAACTCAAAAATTGGTATCTAACTTGTGATACCTCATCCTAAAGACCTCATGAAGACCAAAAACATGGCTGAATCAAAATTACTCTAGTCAAATCCTATGCAAAATGGGTGGGGCTCGAAATTAATTTGATTAAATATAAAATTTTAAAATATTACCATATAAAACTACGAACTAGGCCTAACTAATGCACTTGAGAATTACATAAGTTGTTCGTTGATAATTTATTTTATTCCTGTGTAAGTACAGTACCATCTTTCCAAGTGTTTCATATGGCACTCTCTGAATTTTAGCCAGCCTAACATTTTTAAAAGGTACAAGGAAGAACAATTCAAACATTTATTAAACAGGAATCAGATAAGATTTTCATTCAAATCCATTACTGTATATACTAAATAAAATCTTCAATTTTTTAATAAAGAAACTTTTTTGTTAAAATTGATATTTTTGGATTGGGTCTTTGAAACGCTAAGAATAACAAATCTATGACGTAATATGAAGGACGTCTCCATGACCATTACAAAACTATTGAGCAGTTACGTGTGTTAGAAATCCCTTCGTCGAATGTCAAAATTGAGAACAAAATGCTACACACCTAATGTAACCAATCTTAATAATAAATTATTCAAATAAACTGTTTATATAATCTTTGAAGCCAAAATATTTATATGTCATTGTTTGAAACTTATGAAATATGTAAACATACCCTTTGCATTAAGTTTGTGTTTCTAAAATATATGATTTACAAAACATCTTGAAAATATAATTTGTGGAACTTGCACATTTCAAAGATCTAATGTACTCCTTTAATCTAATCAACAAACTAACGAAAAGATTTAAGATTTGTATACGTTTAAATGTTCTGCAATTTTGAATTTAATGTAAAGACATAATATTGGAATATATTTTTTATGTAATATTGTATTGGAAGATGTGACGTAAGATATTTAAAAATCTCTTCAGTTTATTCACTTTTGACTTTGTAATTTGGTGTTGAGGTGTAGCCTACTTGTTATGAAACAATAAATCCAGAGTTATACAACATCGTACTATATTATAGAATGCTGACATTAAACAAACAAAAATTACATACAGAGAAAGAAATTTAGTAAATAAAAAAAATTAGAATTGCGTGAAAAAATTAAATCTCATATGTGTGCATAGCTTAACCAGTTACAATTATAGAACATAATGACGGCGTGAAAACAAAGTTATATGTGGAAGGATTAGAGTAGATTTAACCTGTCGGAAAACGTAGCTCCAGATAAAACCTAATCCTATAAAATCCGGAAAAAGAGCTATTTCATTTTACTTTTGAGGGTTTCGGGTTTACAATATCGCGATTTCACCACACTACAATAAATACTTTGATTCTGATGCCAAGACTATCTATATATGCACACTTCGCTTTGGACAGGAACGTCATTGTGAGACTTTATAAGATCAATGTAATGATGTTTTACAAGGTAAACGTTGTCATTTAAAATTTAGAGTTTCTTCTCTACACTTTCAAAACGGACATCAGTTTAGAAAATCAAACAAAAAACCCATTACACAATTAGTCAGTAGATGTATGACAAAATATTCCACTCGGTACAGGCTAATAATTTTTTACAAAGTCGGATTTTTTTTAGCACATATTGTTTTTTACGCAAGCTATGTTTATGAGAATTAAATCCTAGTTAACGCTAAATTTGACTAAAATTCCAGCTCTCATAACCTTATTAGTGCGATATGTTTAATTTTAAGGTACAGAATTAAGATATTAATAATTCACAGTATAAAAAACACAGAACACAATTCTCACAAAAAAATACGCCGAAGTATCAGACGCGTTTCAACGACAAGGTCGTCCTCTTCGGTGATACACGAGCTTGATTGGTGTAGCTCGTGTATCACTGAAGAGGACGACCTTGTCGTTGAAACGCGTCTGATACTTAGGAGTATTTTTTGTGAGAATTGTGTTCTGTGTTTGTTATACTGTATAATTTTTCTCATAAGTCAAGCTCAACATTTAATATATATTAATAATTCTTTAATATTTACCTTGTAATTACTTTAAGTGTGCAAATATTGAGATACATAACTTACAGGTAAGGATTTTTCCTGAAAATATTTGTTTTTAAGGTGAAAATCAGCTAAAATTATGTAATTTATATATAAATAAAAATAAAACAACTTATTATTTTAAAATGGTCTAACGATTCATAAAACCAAGCTTACGAATTTAAAAAAAAAATCTTAACAGAAATCACCACCTCTAAAACGTTTGTACTATACACTTACACTTCTATTGTATTATTTACTATATATATTATATATATACTGTATAAAAACATTTTGGTTGATAGTAAATTTCAAAGTGTCGACCGATTTTCAAATTTCAATAAATGATTCATTTCAGAAAATTTTCACCCGTTAGGATCAACTCCATACCATCCATTGATGCCATTATTTTATGTCTACATTATAAAACAATTGTTTGTAGTTTTTTGAATTTTTTTAGTTTGTAAGCTCGTATTTACGACTCGTTAAGTATAAATGATATTTTAAAATAATTATGAAATGACTACACATACACAAAGTAATTAGTTAATTCCTTTTTCATCATTTGGACCTATTCAGTTACATGCAGATTGATAATCCGTTTTTTTTTAATTATATAAAAGTTAAAAATCGGGATACAAGAAGATGTAACAACATGGAACATTAATTTTGATTAATATTTAATTAACAGTCAATGCTCTTGCAATCAGATATTGGGCTATTCATTGACACGAGAAGTTTACAATTTTATCCTTTTAAACGGATGTACATTAATAAAGTACATGTTTTGGGGAACATAGGGTTGTTTAGTTTTTTCTAGCATAAAACCAATGAAAACCCATAAATATCATCTTACTATAAAAATCCCTTTCAATTTTACAAACTAATTTTTGGTAGATGAAACGTTCTTCTATTTCATAATTTAAAAAAATAATAATAAAACTTAATACAAAATGATCATCATCTGTCAATGATATTTATACCAATTTCCCACCCTTTTTATAAAACTTTTTCAAAGGACTTTTATAAATTTCATGTCATTAATATTTTCTCTTTTTATGGCTATAAGCTTAATAGAATATTCATCTTTAATTTTTTTTTTCTTTCTAAATTTCAAATGTCATCTTAATGTTTATTTTGACAATAAATGGGATACAGACTTTTTTTTTTTTTGGCTCGTTAATGTACAAATGGAATAATAGATAATTCTTTTTTTTTTAATTCTTCCTGTGGAAAAAAAACAAAAAGGTGAATGGTTTTACTTTTTGTTTAAAACACAATTGAGCTGATATTCATTACAATCCGATGAAAATCCATTAAAATAGACCTTTAAATTTGTATCCTTTAAGAAAATAACATAATTAATATCAAAACCGAATTTGGTATTTAATATCAGTGATTAAACCCGATAATTTCGAATTAAATTTTACTAATTTTAGCCCACATTTAAAAAAATGAAAATAACGTATTTTGTTTTATTGTCTTCTTTTCTTTACAAAAAAATGAATGTTATCAAATTTGAACCTTTAAAATTTCTTAAAGGAGCTTATTTAATTATTTATTTTAGAAAATTAGCATTTTCGGTGATTTTTACCATTATTAAAACCAAAACCCAACCATCACAACCATAAAAACCTAATATGTTATTCATAACCTATACATCTCCATAAGAATATCCAACTGCAAACTTAAGTACAAAACAGTTGTCCACCAATGATATTTTATGGTTACAGGAGGTGCCTAATAATGACAAATTATTATTTTTTAATAAAAATTAGTTCTAATTTTGTAAAGTAGCCCACGATTACAGAATCCACATCAATTGTTTATAAAAGAGTGACAGCACCCACTATGAACAACAATGGCTTAAATGGTTTTATAGAATTACAATTATTATTTTACTATGACGGCAATTGTATTTTACAAAATGTCATTGCTTAAAAAATGGTCATTTAGAAGAGAATAATGTTTGATTAGTATGGGGTGAAATGTACTAGGCCTATGACATCTAGAGAAAACTCATAGTAGTAGAGAGTTAAGGTAAAATATATCTGACTCAATAGATCAAGAAAGATCATCTACAGAGAGCTGCACAGGAGTTGGAAGTAATGCAGGTCACAGAAAATAACAAATGAAGAGTAAGGATCGGAGAAGGCTGTTTGAATGGACGACCACTGAAGGTTGATTTCGTCAAATTAATAGTAGTTTTTATTATTTCTCAATTAAATTTCAAGAGTTACCTGGAGTAGAATTATTTTGAATACAGTAATACATTTTTGTAAAGTACCCTTTAAGAAAGTGACTTCAAAACTACCGAAGTACTTCAGATTAAAAATGCTTACAAAGGTTATTATTTGACACAGATTTAAGAAGTTTTTATAAAGAAAACTCTTTTGTGTGCCTTCTTTCCAATATTGAACAAATCTGTTTTAACACTTCATTGAACTTTAATCTTGTCTCTAACCACAATCCTATTAGACTTTCCTGAACTACATAATATAATCTTATTATAAGAATTAGGCCCATACACGCTTAGATAATTGCATAGAACATTTGTTTTTCTCCTTTTTTATATATGAATATTCCTTGAAGTTATTTATTTATTTCACATACTGTGTTATTTTAAATCCATATTTAACGTAAAGTATTTATCTTTAATTCCCTAAGAATTAATTTTGTTTCAAAATTTCATAAATAGGATATAAACTATAACTATTTCCAATAATTATAATATTTTTAAATATCTACTTCGTAGCGTTAGGAACAATTTAAGTGTTTCTCGAAGTATAGATAAATCTATAAAGTTTACACCATTCAATTTAAAATACACGTAAAGGAAATTCAACCATTAACACCTGAAATGATACTTACCATAGTGATCATTACTAAACAAAAAGTTATCTAACTTAATTTTTAAGAACATAAATTTAGGTTGATAACGTACTACATTTGATATAATGGTTTTTGAGTGTTTGTTTAGGAAGTACTTTTGCCTATAAATACAATATTGCACAAATAAATGTCACATACACATTCTATTTTTAACACACACAGTAATGTAAAATGAAAATAATCATAATATATTTCGTGAAGGACATTTTGGAGTGGATCCTAGTATCTTGTAAATGTTATGGGAAATCTCATTTAAAATTTATGGGGAGAAAATGGTGGAATGTTTTTATATATAAAGAATTGTATTTGAATCATCGATATAGCAATGATTAGCACAATGCTTACAGAGCTGATTCATATTCCTACTAAGCTACATAATTATGAGGTTATCTGTGCATCATTTCACTTTAACATATATATGTAGTAAAACATCGTATGAATAGTAAATAATAAATGACGAGATTTTAGCAAGAATGTTTAATTTACGATCCTGAGCGAAAAAAGCAACTTTGGAATGATTACTGTGATATTTTGACATTTATTGCTATATTGTTTGAATCACATCATAATATAAATATATATTGAGCTTGACTTGTGAGATAATATTAAATAGAATAAACTCGAACACAAGATCTCACAAAATTTACGTTATAGTTATATTTTAGTTATTGTAGCTCGTCTATCACTGAGGCGACTTTATCATTGAAACGCAATTGATTAAGTAAAAGTAATTTTGTGAGATCTTATGTTCAAGTTTTATTTTATCAAATACACAATACATTAAATAAAAATCAATATACGTACACTCAAGGTAAACTGGGTCTATTGAACTTAACCTAATTGGGTGTTCTGTTGTGACACAATAAACAGATTCTAGAGATTCAATAAACGGAAGGTTAAACTTTTATTGAATGTGAATAACTAGTGATTAAAGTGACATTAACTCCCAGACAACCCCCCCTCCTCCCTTAACTACAGTTGTATGCACTCGCTATTCTAACAACCCATACATATGTTAAACACACACACTCACACACACACACACACTCTCTCTCTCTCACACACACACACACACACACACACACACACACACACTCACACACAATCACAGATTTTCTCCCCCAGACAAGCTGCCTAATTAGTGACTCACCTATTCCAAACTCTTTTCATATAAAAAAATAAATTAAGGCTTCTTAATTGTTAAGTAATTGTTCACTGAATGTGATGGTTAATAACATTTTATTTAAAACGACGCCAAATCGTTTAGTCATTGTTAAAACGTAAAGGAAAAATAATGTGAATAAAATAAAAGTAGAATAGTCAAGAAATAATGTTGAAATATATTTGTCATATGATTGATAAAACCGTATTGAATAATTACATAACGACGAAAGTATTATCTAACATAAAATAAATATATAAAAAGCATAAGTAAGTACAAATATTCTAAAAAACAAAGAACAAAAAAGGTGACCATGGTTCCATTTTTTTAAACTGAAACCTCCTACGAGATAGCAATTCAGTCAATACAGTATCAACAAAAACAAACAACCTATTAAAAGAACATAAAAAATATAAAATATTCATATAATTTAGAAAACCAATGTTAAGATACCTACTGATTACAAATGAACTTAATCCAGCTATAAATGGTAACATCCTATACTCTTTAGACTAATAGACGCAAAGAATTTAAAAAAAATTGGTATCAAAAATATAATTAAATTTCGGCTCGTCATGAATTTTTAAATTAAAAAACACACGTATATTTGGAAGCACATATAACAGAAAATAAATCTGTAATTAGGTACTGAAAAAATTGCTCCTTTATATTAGAACATGATATTATACGTTAATAACTTAATTTTTTTAATTGTAGTTGAAATTAATAAAAGAAACACTTTCAAGACAAAAAAAAATCTGTGGTATGTAAATTTTACAGGGTGATAGAATAATTTAGATAAAGTATTTCTATGAGATGAAATACATGAATTTTAAATTTGTGAAAAAATAAAAATTGTTGAGTTGGTAAAAACTACTTATACAGTATTTTCATATTATATTTGTGAGTTTTCACTTACTGCAGTTACTACAGAGGAGCGATGCTAAAGTTGTCTTCTGCACTATCAGTTTCCCACTCACTTTCTGATGAATCACCTGGTGTCAAGTTAATGATGAACTGTTGAAAATTACTTTAACCAAGCACTTCTCTGTTCCATTCATGGACAATTACCTTTTGTACCTGTTTGATATTTACACCACATATTTGGGAGTGAATATGGCGTTAGCCCCCATGAACAGATATTCTATGTCGTACAGCTTGAAAATGTGGTTTTTTTGTTTTTTTTAATTTACTCTTTCGATAAAAACCATACCATTTCTATGTGACAGTGGGATGGTGGGAGTCGAATCACTTTATATGGAAAGTCGCTGTATTGTACGCTTTGTATATACGTGTTGTGTTGCATTCTATTCTTTTAGCGTTAGATGTTTGCCCTGTTCGTTAGGTTGGTTGCCTGCTCTGTTATTTGGATGTGGCACAGTAATAAACTAAAGCGTCATTATTCGAGTTGTTGTCGTGATTGTACGCGTTCCGTTTGTCTGTGTCAATAATTGTGAGAAACTTAATGGTCCTTTCAGCAGAGGAAAGTTTTTTTTTCTCGTTGAACATGTCTTTCGTAAAAGTAAGAAGTACACTGATATAGTGAAGCACATTTATTTTGAAAAGTTTTAAGACACTCCTTTTCCTCACCACAAAGTAGTTCTAAATTTTATTGAAAAAATTCTTTCAACAAGCTCTGTTAAACGAAGTAGAATAACACCAAAGGTAAATGAACAGAAGCTGCTGGATACGATACAAAATCCATAGAAACCAATACGTAAGTTAATTCATCAGCATGAACTCATACTTGCTACTACACATCATAAAGCTGTAAAACAAAAACTGAATCTCTTCTCCTACAAAGTGCTGGGTGTTCAAAACCTCAAACCTTCGACCGTGCCAAAAGACTAAATTATTGTCAATGATTTAAACATTTTATTGATCGAAATTCCGTACATATTCTTGACATCACGTTTCTTTTAGATGGTATTTTAATTCACCAAACACACGAATGTGATCGACAACTAACCCTTACACGAACATTACATGAAGAACAAATTGGGGTATAGGCTCGTGTGAGTATATCACACATTGTGGGCTCAATATTGTTTGAAGATACTGTTAATAGTGATCGTTGTTATGCTGATATTTTAACAAACTTCATTAGTCAATTCACTTAAGTGGAAATCAATTATGATAGGTTCAAACAAGATGGCACACATCTAACAGGTTAATGATATTTTTTTACGAAATGTTTACCGTACGAGGCATTACAACAGTTCAGTTGGTTAAAGTGTTTCAAGAACAATTGAAACGATTTCAATGCTTTATTAACGTTGGAGGAGGTCATTTTTAAAACATTTATTAAACTTTCCAAAGTTATTGCAATATCTGTTTTAATAAAATAATTTTTTAAATTATAAAGTAATACATAAGAAAGTTTTGTCATTATACTTCCATTAATTCCAGTGCACAGCGAACGTAAACATAACATAAAAACGTTAGTTATTTAAAATATAAATACAAATCAAAATTAGTTTTTAGATATTTATTACAAACTTCAACAAATGTGTGTATTAATTATCTATAATGATAAAGTTCCATAATCGTTCATAGGCAAAGATTAAATTTGTAAATTACCCCTAAGATAAAGGATTGTTGTAACCAATATTACTTTAAATATTTTGTAATACAAGTCAATGGTTTTCGAAATAATCTACGTTAAATATTTTAAACGATCGCTTTTTCGAAAATATACAAAATAAAAACCTTTTTGATACAATTGTAAAACGTAACATACAAAATGTATGTACCGAATCTATTTTTGTATGCACTTTCTCTTTATATTTAACAGTATAACACGTCCTGCATGTTTCTCCATTTTCCTGAATCACCCTGTATAAATTTGAAGGAACAATCGAAACTTATTCCTAGTGTCATGATGAGTGTTCATGTAATGGTTTCGCGTTTCATCTTTCTGATGGAAAAATGAAATACGTTAAAAAAATAATAAATAAAAAAAATAAAATTAAAAAAAAAAACAGATTAGATGACTAAGTCATCATTTTTAGTTGTTACATCTACCCAAACCTTTAAGATACTTGTAAAATTGTTCAAATAACGGCAGATTTGTATAATATCCATCAATAGTTGTAATAGCGTTATATTACAAACATACATACTAGAAGTAAATATATACTAAGGATACCTTCAGGTGTGAATACAAAATGCTTTTTACAGTCTGGGTTCATTAGCATTTAAAACCCAATGAGAAACAGCATACAATTTAACACTTAAATAGAAGTTATGAAATATTTAGGCACCAATTTATAACTGTTGTAATTTATTCAAACAAAATTTAAATTTACCATATTCGAGATGAAAAGCACACCATTATACTAAACGATTTTATTTATTTCTGCATTTTTCTCCTTCTGTGTTTATAAATGAGTTTCAAAATATATAACTTATTGAACAATATTGACTTTAATAATGCTTTCATTTCCACGCAATTCAAATGAATTTAATCGTAAGCTTTTAATTTATCGTATATACTTATTTATATAAAGTTATGTAATGGATCAATATACAATCTTTTTTAGCACTGGGGTGAATTCACAATAATGGTTTGAATGTGTTTGTTACCAAACCAAACCTAACCTAACGCTAACCACAATCACTAGGAACAATAAATAAAACAAAATTATTTCTATATCGATTTTTAGTTTTCGTTCTCGAATTACCTAAAAAAAATGTAGGCTACTGGTCGCTACATTTAAAAAAATACCAATTGGAATGACAAAGATTGAGATCTAAACCATACAGTCAAAAATACAATTTTCAATATATATTTTAAAGTTTACAACAGCGCCTATGGTTGAGTTCTTTTTAAAATTGATAACTCCCGAATAGGCACTGTATGGGAGATTGTAAGCAATACGTTTAGTTTTTTAGTCGCCAAAAATATTATGATGTTAACCAAGCCCCCTGATGATAAGTGGAAACTCCGATTGTTAACGACTTCTGCCAGCGTAGGGTAGAATCACGCTGAAGGTTACTTCATGTACAGACTACCAACTAAAAAATTGTGAGATCTTCACTATATGTTCGTAGAAACTTCAAGTTGTACAGATGTTTTGTAGTTGTTATGTACATATGTACGGATTGTATATCAGCAAAGTTATGTTTTTGATAAATCGAGTTTTATTTAGAGAAAATATCAAACCACACCTAATGACAATAATTAATATTCTATAAGTTTTATTCGTTTTTATAACGTCAAGAAATAATTATATTTTAATCACTTTAAAGCGTTTAAACAAAGGAAGCAAGACGGGGACCTAAAATATCGCGACTCTTCTTCCGTTCTGAACGTAGATTAAATTCCACTCTCTTTTTTCTAGCCACTTCTCGATTAGTTTGTATTTGATTATATATCTTCTTTTGCAGTCCTTCGTCTATGTCACAATTTCTAATATCCAATCTGTGTATTGTTATATTAAGTTCTAATGCTTTTGCAATAGCCTCACCAGCTTCATTTGTAAGTTGATTGTTACTAAGGTCTAACACTTGTAACGTTGAATTCATTTGCATCATTCGAGCGAAATGTATCCCTGCAGTCACCTGCAATCCAGTACCTGATAAAATTAATTCACGTGGAACTTTGGAAGTAGCTAATGCACTTGCTAATATTTCACCACCTTCGTCTCCAATTAAATTAAACTTTAAATTCAGGGAGTCCAGTATTCCTAAAGTCAAGAATTCTATTGCATATGCTAAGCCATGAACTCCATGTCCTCCTATTAAGTTATTTTGAAGACATACTGAGGAGATAGTTTGTCTCTCGACTAAAAAATGTCCCAAAGCTATAGCACCAGTATCGCTAATTTTACAGTGGGATAAATCTAAAATATGGAATTGATTACAATTTAAAAGAGATTTTAATATAATATTTAATTTTACATCGTCTATGTCACTGCACGTAATTTGAAGTTTTCGAATGTGATGTGCGTTTTTTAAACCGACAGCTAACCTTTCAATGTCTTTCGTGTGCACTTTAAAATGTTTAAAAGTAAATTTACTTCCGCAATCTTTTACACCAAATTTCAGACACAGTTCCTCCAAGTGCTTCAAACCTATTATAAATGGGCTTAGATCAAGGTGTTCAGGAATAAAATCAACTGTAGAACATAAATCAGGAGCTATTGGAATTGATTCCATTATTCTTGGCGGTTGTAGCTGAGTGATGACTAGTCGACGAACATAGGGGTAACACAATTTTATAATATCTCCAATATCTTGCCAATCCGTGTATCCAGGCTCTTCACTTTCAACAATTTCTTGGAGTAATCGTTCTGAAAACATACACTTCCATGAGTTTTCGTAGTCGGTGACATCGTTCATGCTGGACCAAGTGTCCAAACATCGGCGTTTCCAATATACACCATCCTGTATCAGAGGAAGTACAGATTCTAGAGGAAGTGCAGTCGGTAGAGTTTCATAAACAACGTCAAGGTCAAAGAGTTCTAAGTGTGATAATACATTATAGTGTTCTTGAAAGTTATCAACTAAAGACTGGATGCATATCTGTGCGAGAGAAGCTGGAGTTTTCTCGTCCCAAGTGAAATCTTCGGCTTTGAGTCTTCTACTTTCCTCCCCTTCTAGTTCAAGTGTCTGCTCTGAAGGACAGTAAGCCTTGATTGTGTTGGTTGAGATAGTATGAGGGACCCTCATTTTACTTTATATTCGAAAATTAACCTGTAAATTGAAAAAATTAACATTTGTTAAAATTGGAAAACTTTTTTAATTTTTTTAAAGACAATTACAAAAATATAAAGCGATATCTAAGGAAACGAATATTGTTATCAACAATCAATACGTAATGTAACAATTAAATATATTTATTTATGTACAATATTAATATGTAATTATACAATTTTTGTTAAATAATTGTTATTACAAAGTTCCTTTGAAGTAAGCGCGTATAATAAAAGTGATCACAACAGCAGAGACGCTCCATGCTACAATGCCTAGATAATATCTACTGTAAGGACTTACTTTTAATTTTAAACTTATTTATGGAACGACTAATTCTGAATTTTATTATTTTAAACACTTCAACTTAAAATACTGTTTTCCCTCCTACACATTTAAAATGTGTGTTTTCTAACAATGATTATTGGAATACTTATAAGAAAATACTATCTTTACATTTCAATATGACGGTAGGAACTCTCAGGAGCTCTCTATAGGCGTGACTAATTCGAGTGACCATAGCTATATCCACACTTTTTCCCATGTAGTCTTGGATTACACCCCTTCTCTTTCATGTTTCCCATCAGATCCCACTTCACCAACGATTCTTTTCCGATCCGAAAGTTATTAGGGTATTAGAGGACTCTGGAACTTTAATGTTCTTCCTTTTTTTTAAGGCGATGATGAACGAGATGATTTTCCCCTTTAAACAAGGAACAAAAAGATGGTAGAATTACAGATGACATTCGCAACATTAACCATTATTCGAAGAAAACACCAGGTACTGATATCCATTGTCGTTTTATTTGTGTTTTGTTTTAATCTAGCTACCGTTAAGTGATTAAATGTAGTATTGTTTTGAAAATATTACAAATATCTTTTGTACATCGGAGAATATGTTCATTTTCCACCTAAAACAATAACAATCACTAATGAAGAACTTTTTGATCCCACTTTTAATTACTCCGGACCATATAGTAAATAAATCCTAAAGCAACTTCCGAATTCAGATAATTTCTCCTTAGTAAATTTCGTTATGGACAATGACAGTTATTCATAATGTATCTACACAAAAACCCTTGAATTCTTCACAAGCTTGCACCAACCTAATTTATCTCATAGAAGAGATTGTTACAATACTGGATTATCAATATATGGGGTCTGTTATTAAAGTTGATATTACATAATAGTTCTAGTAGATTGACGGGCTGCAAATAAGTTCGAAATAAAATTTTACCTCCCTTAAACAATTTCACAAGGAAATTCTCTAACTTTGGAGATAAAATGCTTTAAACATATTTTATATAAAGAAGTTAGAATCTATTTTAAATAGGACGTGAATTTAAAACCAATTATTATCTTTAACTGTATAGCTTTAAACACAACACAACAAAAATTAATTTGTAATTTGAATTTTTAATATTCGTCATTTTTATGTAAATTTTTATATAGTATATTTAGTTTCCAACAGTGAATAAATACGTTTCTAACAAAACACTTTATTGTGAAAGTTAACGAGTTAAAATGTACAAAATGTTTTCTATATAATTTCAAAATAAGTTTAATGATTGTTTTCGTTTTTAGTTACTCCTCAGAGCTATTTCATGAACATCATCATGTATCTAATTATGGGGAATTGTGGACCTGATAAAACATTTTAAAACGATATTTTTCGAGTCATATTATTCTAAAATCAGATCTTCCAAACCATTCTTTACATTTTTACAGTCATCTCTAGCCTATCTCACTGAACCAGTTTTAGAGAATTTTGCTATTTATTTTTGCCTAGTCTGGCTGTCAATTAAAATACTTGAAATTGAAAAGACATAATTTTAAAGATTATTTTACTTATATATTTCTGTTGTTAGATAAAACCCATGCTCATCCCGAACAGCTAAAGTAATTTTTATGAAATGATTTTCATATATTGTTTAACTAACTGTACACTTTGAAATACAATTTTTGAATTTTGTCAGAGTTATTTTCAATAATAAAACAAATTATTATTAAAAATTATTAAACATTTATTATTAAACATTTATGGGAAACAGGATATTAGCTTATATGGTGTTAAAAGGTGTAAAATAAATAAAACGTAACAACGATGATGAATTTTTTTTAATGTATCCCGTCGGTGTTCATTCAAAGTGCGTACCAATACGGCAAACCTGAAGAAACTTAACTAGACCTACAACTTGATTAATGTAGTTTTGGGTTAGATCTCTCTCTCTCTCTCTCTCTCTCTCTCTCTCTCTCTCTCTCTCTCTCTCTCTCTCTCTCTCTCTCTCTCTCTCTCTCTCTCTCTCTCTCTCTCTCTCTCTCTCTCTCTCTCTTTTCATCTTTCCTATCAGGTCTCTCTTGGCCAAGTATTTTTCTCTTCTACCCCTGACACTGTTAGAGTATTCGAGGGTAGAGATCATTATTTTACACTATTTTCTTCCTATTTTTTTATTTAGCTCATATTACCGAGAGGTTTACGCCTTTGAACTACAACAACAACAACAATATATTTGTAAATAATCTGTTGGTAAATATTATCATACATTTTCTATATTACTTACTAAAATACAACGAATCTACTGTATTATAAAGATATCTTCTATCATATTTGTAATCCTCTACTTCCTACATAATTATGGTCCCTATTTCTTTTACTTTCGGGAAGTTCTTTCTTTTACTTTCCCTAGAACTTTCGGGAAGTTCTTTCTTCCTACGAGAATTTCAAAGTCACCCAACAATCTTAAAACATTCAAACTCCGATTCTGTAAAAATAAGAGGAGACACGCAGCACTTGAGATTTGTAATTCATTTCGAGAAATGTACTTAAAGTGTTAAATCGCTCGGAACAAATTAGCGGTTGGCTATTTGGCAATGAAAGCTTGGAATTGAATAATTAATCGTACGAAGGTTAAACGTAATCAGTTGATTCATATTTCGATTTAATTGCTAACTTTGAAGTTCCACTATTAATTAAAGTTAGAAAGTTTTAATTAAACTCTTGACACTACAGGGGTTTCAAAGGAGTTAACTGTTTAGTAAATTTGAAAGAGGAGCGCACTTTGCGGACCGTTGTAGGACTGTCTAGTGCAATCAGGTTGTCAGACTTTGAATAGGCAAGATAGTCTCACAAATGGAACAATGGAGACGATTCAGCTTTGAAGATATTTCTTAGCCTGTCTCCTATGAATATAAAGATCACTTGATGGACAATCGTAAGGATAATCGACTTACATAATATAGACAAAGGAATCGTGTTAATAAGACAAGCAAGAATGGTAATATAACAATGAACGCAGCATCCAGTCTTGTAAAAACGTAGAGCTCTGTATTCTTTATTAAAACTTTAAAATTGACGCTAAGATGACTCTTAGAGCGAGGATTTCAGAGCTACTCAGGGTTTCAAGATGAATAACAAAAATATATTAAAGTTATTGAGCAATGATGGATTGCTCATATTTTTTAAATAGTTTAATAAAACATATTCAATCATTTGTGTATTAAAAACTAATCTTTGACGTTTCGTGAATCAACTAACGTTATCAGTTGATAAACCTAGAATATAAAAAAGATGTTTTTTTTTTTTTTTTTTTATTATTCCCGAATTCCTTTTTTAGTAAACCAGTTTTAGTTATAGTTGACAAGATAGCCTCACACTAATGGGTTATGTTAGTGTTTTTTTCCCCCTTTTAGTTTTTTTTAATTCTAATTTATCACTAGATAATGAGAGTTGATTAGTACTATCGAAACGTCATTTTAATATTTTTATAAATCGTGGTAAATGTCTAATTAAATTATATCTATAATATAACGTAATGCCATTTACGGTATAAAGTTATGATTAGTGTTCCATTTCCCCTTGTTACTTAAAGGTCATCATCCCCTTGGGAAATAAAATGAAGAAAAGAATATAAAATAAATACCAGTAACCCACAAATATTCTAATAGGGTCATGGTCAGAAAATAAAAAAAGTTGGTCAAGAGAGACCTCATCGGAAAGATAAAACAGAGGGATCTTAACAAAAAGTACGTGAAAAAAGTTGTGAACCCAACTAGAGTCCCTCGTGATTACCAGACCGTACACCCTATAGGTGATCCACTGACTTTATCGGAAATATAAAATCTAAGTCCTCTGGTCTGGATGTAGTTCTCGAACAATCAAAAGAACTGCAAATTTGCGATTCAACAGAATCACATATAATAAAGTCTTGATAAGAATCTGAATGTGTTGAATTCGTGTAAGAAAATAACATAATTAACATATTCCAGGAGGACCAAATATACAAAGCAGAAAATCAAGCAATAGGTAGTTAATAGGGAAAATGTCATTAGAGTTAACCTACTACATTTAATTTACATTTTATAAATACAAAGTAATCGGATTAATATTCAGTCATTTACGTCACTTCAGTCTGTAAAGATGTTAGTAACAATGGTCAAAATATATTTTGTATCCGTCTTCAGGTAGTGTCTGCTTGTTTGGGTTTTCGTACCACCAAATCTATTACATGTTAATCAAAAAGTTAACATGGTGGTATACTATTTTAAATGTGGTAGTACACCGTGGTGGTTTAAACACCGGTGTACACGTTTAGTAGGTAAAAGGACGCAAACGTTTTGTGAAATATATAATTAAAAAATTAAAAGAAGAAAAAGACCAACAGGGTTAGAAATATAAGTATGTTTTAAGTACAATTTATAGATAAATCAATCTAATAGCACATAAACTACAATAATGCTTAGAGCATAAATTATAATAACAAGGTTACCTTTAATAGAAAAATAAATTGGAAACAAAAAAGTATATTATATCTGTTCGTATTCATAGAAACTTCAGATAATCTAGATAATGTAACCTCCATTCATCCATGTTATACTAATAGTTGGATATACCTCATTTATTGTTCTCTTCTTATTACAATTTCACTGTTAAAAATCTACATCTAGTTGTATAACAAATTTTGAATCATAACTAAGAATCGATTTCAAGTTTTTAATGTCCGTAGATAAAATCAAGGCCTCTTTTACTTTCACACGCGTGTCTCTCTTTAAATTGCAACACTTCTACACGGACAAGAAAATAGATCCACGTGTAAACTTTGCATTTATATTCTTTGTTCCACATATATCGGTAACAAAATATGATCTTAGAGCAAAGACTATAGAGCTGAATTTTTATTTTTTTTATTTAGAAGTAATATATGTATGGTGTCAAATAAAACTAGAAATTATTCTGATTAATATGTATGTTCATTTGACGAAAAAATAATATTATGTTAGCACAAGACAAATTTAAAGTACCTCATATAATGCCCCCCCCCCCTCTAACTTGAACACCGCGTAAATTGAAAATCTGAAACAAGATATTATTTGGATTCCAAATTAAATTTCAGTGCGACATTATATATTATAGTTTTTAGTTTGACGAACTTAAATTACGCACAGAATGAGAAATGTGTAGCGTGAAAGTTTTAAAAACAGTTTTTGTGCAATATGAGACAAACAATGTAATAGCCATTAGTTGATGGATGGCGTTTGCATTGATTTATCTTTGTGTTGTTCCGTATGTAAAGCCAAGGACACTTATAATATAATGCGCGTGACTGTACAATTTAAACTGCCACTTAAATGACTTCGGTTTTATAAAAATAACTCTCCCTGTATGCTTACAGGTTTTAGCACACGTTTGGCCCTTTTATTATACTTGCAAAACTTAAAAGTAAGTGTGGTGAACAATATAACAAACACACGGAACACAATTCTCACAAAAAAATACGCCTAAGTATCAGAGGGCGTCCTCTTTAGTGATACACGAGCTACACCAATCAAACTATAACTAAACTTCAGTTATATAACTATTCAGTTATAGTTTGATTGGTGTAGGTCATGTATCACTTAAGACCTTGTCGTTGACACGCGTCTGATACTTAAGCGTATTTTTTTTGTGAGAATTGTGTTCTGTGTGTTTGTTATACTGTATAATTTTTCTCATAAGTCAAGCTCAACATTTAATATAAGTGTGGTGAACGTTATGTATAAAAAAAATCGATTTTGAGGTTTTCGTAGATCTATACGTTTTGAAATGCCCTGGGCCAAAAAGTGTTTTCTAGAATGAAATCTGTTGTGTGTTTAGTGCTCTTAATTAAAAACGAATGGACTGATTTTTATTTAATTCGGAATGAGTATATTTGTCATATCTTTAGGTGTTTCTACCATTTATTCTACTTGTTTCTATAACCCAATGTTTTAGATAGCTACAATAAGAACGAAACTCAAAAATATGATATTCTCGTAATCACCTTAAACTAGCTTTATCAGATGTTAGTAGATAATACTCTTTAAGGACACAAATATACTAGTCTTCAACTCCCCCAAAATACCCGTACTGCACTTGAATTGTCATCTTTACTAAGTCGCAGTCGAGGCTATGAAGATATTCTACTAAACCTATTAATTAAGACAAATCAAATTACATCACTGACATATAATATTAATAATTAAATGCTACATTTATAAGAAAATAATCATACAAATTTATCAATTACAAACGAAAACAAATTGCAAAACAAGAAAATAATTCAAAACTAATTCTCAAGAAATAAACACATGTATATATATATATATATATATATATATATATATACATATATATACATAAACAAGGAAATATTACATCAATTACAAACATGATATGAAATTTAGAGTAGCACATTGCACGTTAATTTAGTTCCATAAATGATTATTCATAATATACATAAAATGTAATTAAACATCCCCCAGCTGTTTTTCCAATAATACACCTTCAACCCGAATTTCAATATTGATTGCCTCACTTTCTCTACATTGTTAAGAACAGTGAGTTCCACAATGTACAGCAAGAAACTCTGTGGGATTTATTGAAACTGGATGTTAGGTCAAAAAGAATTTTTAAGATGGACAAAGAAGAACGAGTTTCCAGACCATGTAGTGCGTCGGACATAAAATGTAACGATTTTTAATAATGAGAGGTAGATTAAATTTAAAAATAGGAAATAACAAATTCATTATTGACTGACGTTCCGGAGCGATTGATTAGGTTCAAAAAATTGTTAGTAAAAAAAATATTTTATTTGAGTTAGCAAATAGGGTTTAAAGTTATTGGTTAGTTTGAAATTATTAGTCATTATAAATGGGCTCAAAATTATTGGTTAGTAAAAAAGGGTTCAAAATTATTGGTTAAAAAGGGTTCAAAATTATTGGTTAAAAAGGGTTCAAAATTATCGTTTTGTAAAATAAGGGATAAAATTTATTTCGATCATATTTAGGTGAAATCTGGAGATTTATAACACAAAGTAATGTGTCAAACAGTAAGTGAAAGAAGGAGACAGTTCATGTGTAATTTGAAAAAGCTGAAATAATTCCTGCCACCGTCTGTTACCATTTTATCCCATAATTCCCAAACCGTAACTTTTAGTAGGTTTGTTACACTTGGATGATCCATATTATCTACATTTTACCCAAATTTAAGACAATGGTAAAGTCAATTTAAGAAAATATACGAAATAGCATTGTAGGTCTTGCAGCAGCTTCCCTCGTAAATAGTTCGTTGGTTTTGCGTTGGGTTGTGTACAAATGTTAGTGCAATGTATTCGCACCAGTTATTTATCGTTTTTACAAATAAATAGCAAATGTATTTGAACGCTTAAACACAATAGATTTAAACAATTTAACTAAAACAATGTTTCGGGTTACAAAGATACTGAAATGCAGATAAAGCAGCACAAAGAAACCCCCTTCTTGGTGTAGACTCTATAAATTGCGGAGAGAGAAGAGATAACAATAGATTTATTTCCAAAGCAAGGACGTACAACATGCAATCGTAAACATTGAATAGATAATGTAAGGCTCAGAGATGTTGTTTAGCAAATAAAACAAGATGAATGTGGTTGGATACAACTCTTCTTTAAAGGAATAATAGATGCACTGGGATTATACTAATGGAAGCAGGTATAACAGTTCTATAAGTAATGTGTATAATAAGACTCCTTTTACAATGTACAAAAAGGACTTTTTTTATGGTGTACCTTGGTATCTTTAAATGAAATCGTGAATAAAAGTACTTTAAATGAAGAAGATGACTTGATTTTTGTTAGATATATAATTATGTTGACAAATTTACAGTCAACGTTCATTTTCTCTTAAAAATGGTGTATACTTTTTTTTAAATAGTGACATATTTTAATCGAGTCATGTCGTAATTAAACAAAACTTGAGAAAGAACACGTGACCGAAAATGATCTGTCTAAGGATCAAATTTTAGACATAATTAAAATTTTAAACTCATGCTTATATAGTACTGGTTAACTTCCACTAAATATTTCACTTTTATATGAAACAGTTTCAAAATGGGATCCATTTAAAATATGTGATAACGTTTACCTTGAAAACTTTACTAAAAACATATTTTTCAAACAAATAATAAATTTATTTTTATTACAAGTCGTCGGACAACAGGTCATACAAGTTGTATCGATTAATATATATATATATATATATATATATATATATATATATATATATATATTCATAATAGAAAACATACCTATATGTTTCTAAAGATTGGGTGTGTTCGTTAAAATGCCAACACCCCCCCCCCCCCAAATCTCTAAATTGTAAGCAAATGTTGATCATTATTTACTATTCTACTATAAATTCATGGTAACTGAGTACACCTTCTACTTGCAAGCATGTTTATAAGGAGAATTTATTTGAAGACGATTACTTTATTTATAAAGATTCGTCTACAAAAGGAAGATGTATTATATTCGCGGTTTGCAAACTATTTAAGTGCGTCAAAACGTTTTGTAAAAATGCAACTATTTTGTTGTATCTCCTAAGATTAATATAAATTAATAATATGACAACTTGTATAATTTATTTGATTTCCTCAAAACAAAAGTTATATAAAAATTGGTTTCTTTTGAGATGCATAAAAATTTACAATATAAAATAAACACCACCACAATTTACGTTAAAAAATATACATTTTAGTATCCTATATTTAGGTATGCATATCTATGTACTGACTTAAACAATTTTACAATAGTAATAATGAAATAAAAATTTAAAAAGTGTAAAGTGTTATTCTAATAAATACAAGAATAAATAAAATAATGCTTTTGTTATGAAATTTGGTTAAGTCATAGGTTAATACTTGTTGATGTAACCATTACCCTGTAAATGCAAACATACCAGAAACAAAACACACTATTACATAAAAATATAACGTCACTTAGTTATAATATACAAATATTTATATATTACAAAATTATGCATTTACACACACCTTACATGTACAAATATGCATACATACTACATATATACTTTTATAAATACACACATACACACAAACTAATTCATAAGCACACACGCCTACGCCATACCTGCTTAGAGCACTTTCCATTTTATTAATAATTCAAAGCGTCTTAGGTCATTAACCGACTAATTAATCAAGCTCTGCAACCAACCAACTATGTGCATTTCTTTAAAATTTACGAAACTTTATACATAAATTTATAAAATTCTCATAACTGTGGATAAATATGATTGTGTTTTTTTAATTGGATAAACTATCTTGTATTTGCAATTATTGTTTTATAATTTTAGTTTGAAAAAATATGCATTACCATTTAAATCAATTTTCTATCAGCCAATTGTCTATAAATCTGTTATTGTAGTTTTATTTCTGGCAAAAAACAGTAAAGCACATTCTTCGTTTAAATTATTTTGTTTATTTAATGGTTGGACAAGGTGGAAGCTGTGGTCCAATTTAAACAATAATTTTGTGTATTATAAAGCGTGATGGTTAGAAAAATATTTAGTTTTTGTTCACATTCTTCTTTTTGTTAATAAATAAAAAGAAAAGTTGTTATATATTTCTTGTTATAAAGTTATTTGATAATGATTGTTCATATTATTAATATTGATTATTCGGACATTTGCAATTAAATGTGTAAATTTGTGTAAGTTGTCCTGATTACGATAATATTTTGGTGGCGAATGGAGATGAATACGCTAAACAATCACATCAGTGTAAGATAAAACTATCATTAAAAATTGGATTGTATATATATTTTAAAAAAATATATTCTTTAATTCTTTAATAATTCATTGTTAATATTCACCATAATTTTGTATTTCTAGCGATATTTTTTTGAAATATGTTGTACATAATTATATCACATTGATATCCTAATCTTAATAAGATTTTAATAATGATTCAGATTTGAAACCTATACGGTATACAATTGGTTCACATTTTATACAGGTAGTTGAAACTAAATTCGCTGTGAAGTTTCAGATTAGTACTATTAGTGATTACACACTGCGGTCTGGTTTTCATTTCATTTAAACGTCCTCTGCTTCAACAACTGATTGTACGTACCATCAATATTAAATAATATTCCAAACATATTCAACCATTTATAACCGAGTCCATTTCGAGCAACTTCAGATTCCAAATATAGAGTAAGATTTTAATCTCAGTACACTGTATTTTCAATCTTTTTATTACTCTAAAAATTACGTGACAGATTATTGTACCTGTATGGTGATTCCCATTGTTGTTGTACTAGCACCCTAAAAGTAAATTCTAGACTTTAGCGTACGTAATGTATGAAAGAATGCATAGTATTGTTTTAAAATAGCAATAAATACTGTTCAGTTCAAACTTACTGAGAACATCTCGGGTATAACAATGTTAGGCAATCTTATAATGCTAGGAATCCACTTTGGCTCTATTTCTTTCTGTATTCAACTTCAAAGGGTATCATTTTATAAAGAGAGAGCAATTGTTTTTCCAATTGAAATTAGCCATCTCTAGATATTTTAGCTTAATATTATATGCTATACAAGAATTCACTTCAGCATCGGTAGTAATATAAGGGTGTTTGAAAGCAACATTATATCTAATTATTCTACTTTTATTTATACAAAATACAGCTGTTTGTTCTACTCAACAATTTCTTCCAGCCACTAAGTAAAATTAAACGGATCAATTTCTTAGTATTTCACCAACTTTTGCATATTAAGCTATTTGTATTATAAATAAATGTAACGTTCCCTGGTGTTGCAATTCTAGTTATTGATCATTTGAAAATATTTCTGTATAACAAGAGTAGGGTGATTTTATTAGGTGTATTAAAATGATTCCACGTTAAGATAAGTAATTTGTTTCTTAAGTTGTTTTAAAATGTCGATACCCCCAGGAGTTCGTATGTACGGGCTGGGCATTCCCGAATGACCTAACTGGTTCTACACTTTTCGTCTTTCCTATCAGGTCTTCTTAATCTTATATTAACCCTAATACAAGCTGACTGTATTAGGTTATCCGACCCTGACGCTATTAGGGTATTTAAGGGCTAGGGGTCTATATTTTAAATACCTTTTCCTCCTTTTCATTATAAGGCAATTAATAAAGGTTTTCACCATTAAACAACAAAAAAACTTTTGATTGATAAAATTTCAACCGCGCGCAACTTTTAGATTCGTGGTTACAAATTTTAATTCAAACAACTTTGAACGTAGTAACGCCCTACTTTTAAATCGCGTGCTTACATAATGTGTATAGATAAGAAACTGTTATTTTATAACCTCTAAGCACGCAAGTGTATGCACTGACTACATAATATATAGTTGAAGGAACGTTCATAAATTGTAGCTTGTGATCCTAGTATTAAAGAAAAAATACCAATTTCCTTAGTATTTCTGAAAATAATAATATAATTTCAAATTCTCTTGGAAAACTTTAATTTGTGGTTACATGGGCTAAAATAAAGAAAACTGTTCCTGTAAACATGTGTCCGAAAACCCATAGTTTTCCATCTAACGGCCATTTTGTGTGTTTTTTAAAAAATAATTATAGCTTTTTAAATTATTAGGATTTCGAGTTCAAATTTGGTATACATATATGTTTTATTCCATACAAAAATGAAGTAAAATATTTGGGAATGAATATGGATTCAAAGCTGAACTGGAAAGTACACAACACAAAGAAAAGAAACGAGCTCGAGCTTAAATTCAAGAATATGTAATGGCTATTTAGATACAAAGCAGGATTAGGCACGAGCAATAAAGTACTGTTATATAAGCAAGTACTTAAACCGGTGTGGAGCTATGGACTGCAGATGTGGGGATGTGCTAAGAAAAGTAATATAAACAAAATTCAATTGTTTAAAAATAAAATACTTCGAATAATAGTAAATGCGCCATGGTACGTACGCAATGAATATATTCACAGAGATCTTAAAGTGAATACGATTGTTGAAGAAATCAAAGATGTGGCAGAGAAGCACGAAAAAAGACTCTAAAAACGTACTAATGCTAGTGTGCAGCAGATGATAGCGCATAGGAATACAGTACGAAGACTGTGTAGAACTAAACCCCTTGACTTGGTGTAGTGTTGGTTAAGATGATAATATCAGAGACATTATTATTTAAGTTATAACTACTAGATAAGTCTGTACTTAGTTGTAGTCCTAAATAAAAAATAATTTTTTTTTTTTAAACATATATTTATGTATATCACATTATTATCAGTGTTTCAAGAAAGAAAACTTTATCTTATAAAGTATTGAATTGGTGAATTTTTAATGTTGGATATTTCTAAAACCATCATATCATAAATGTAAACGCCCACTATTTTCAATATGTGTGAAATAACGATTTGATTCTTTGTTTCTTTTTAAACCGTTATATATAAAAAAATTTTTAAAATGTATACCAAATTTCGACGCTAAACTTTAATCATTTCAAAAGGTATAATTATTGTTTAAAAAAGAAAAACATAATGGCCGACAGATGGAAACGAAGCGTTACCGGAAAGATATTCTTATAATAATTTAAATTCCTTATAAGTCTAGCATCAGTTTAAAAAAAATAAATTGTAAATTCATTAACTTCATTTTTCTGTTATAGTTATGATCGCAATTTCAATCTTCCAGAATATTTGATTGTGATATTATAAGGGACGTGGAATTTATAAAATACTTAACTTTTATTAATAAGGGATTAAACATCTGTTAAGAAATATGTATACTTTATGGTGACTAATTAAAATTTATATTATGCGTTAGTTGAATTCATATTTCAGTATGGTATTGAATGTTGGGGTAACTTTGAGTGTTACAACAAAAACATCTCACAAGATGCATGATGAAACTGTTCAGAAATGTACATTATTTTATTTTGTTTAGGCAGTTACATTTTCATCCTTGCACATATATATAAATATTTGAAATCTTAAAATTATTTTATTTAGTGGTCAGAAATAATCTAATAAAAAGTTATACTGTCAGAGTCTACAGTTAAAACTGTACAGATTTATCACGACCTTTACAAGGACACTTTGTGAGATGTTATTTGTATGCTGCACCAAAACTTTTTAATATGATTCCTGTTTTTGAAATACATAAACCTCGAAAAAGAAGTTCTATAAGAATTAAAGGTCTAGATATTTTCTTTTGAAGATGTAGAGTGGAGTGTTTATTTAGAGTGATTGTGTGATGGTATTGAATTTGTTATTTTATGTCTTACTATGCAATAATAGTTGTAATTGTAATAGATGCATTTGTCACTTGTTGTATAGTCTTGTTGTTTTGTCTTTTTTGTTATCATGATTTACGACATAGATTAAAAGCATTTCAACGATTGTTTTAATTTTTTTTTGGAGAACCCAAAACAGGCTGTTCCTTTAGAGGGTTTCCTACATTTTTCATGGAGAATGATATATTTAATTTTTAAGTTTATTCGTGTGTTCAGAATGTAAGGAGTGAATAAATATTTTCCAGAAATAATACTGTAGGTAAATAAACAAGAGAAGTTAAACCGTAAAACGAGACAAGTGGGTGTTTGAATATTTTCCTAAATTATAATTCATATTTAAATAAATAGATAAATTGTAAAAAGAGTTTTTTTTCTTTTCTTATAATTTGTCTAAATTGAAAGGAGATAAATTTCTTTCAAAGTTTCAGAGCTAGCTAATGTAGTAGTTAAAATGGGATATAAATTCAAAACGTCGTTTGTGGCTTGACAGTGGAAATCAATGATTAGTTTCTAATTGTTGGGCGACTTCCCTTGCACCCGGCAAACATCCAACCATAGCTAACTGTTGCCAATAACATCTACGATAATGTCAGTCGTCTGTCTTTCTAAGTTTCAAATTACAAACCCCTGTAACAGTTCAGTATTACAGGTTGATTGTCATTTTACTTCATTTATTTTAGAGTTATAAAATCATTAACTTAATGATGGTAAAAACACATGTTTTGGAATGTTATACAATTTTACATGGAAAATTAACAAGTGTTATTTTTATAAATTTAAATAAAATAAATACATGTAAATTGATTAGTTATGATCAATGTGTTTTTAGTAGAACACCATTACTATCTCTACAACCATTAGAGATACAAAACACTTTGCATTAAGAACATGCTTCTTTCTTATCTAAATCAATACACTCATAAAAAGGGCTATAGAAAATTGTTTTTATTTATAATCTATATTTTGGATGATACAGATCGATTCAAGTAGCCCAAAAAAACTTGCAAAGCTCATACAGCCGGAAAAGCTTTCTTGACGTCTGTCTGACTGTTTGCGTATTTTCTAATAAAAGGAACTAATTTCTTTATCAAATTAAAATTTCTGTACTTGTTTATATAATACTTTTTAGCAAGGATACTTAATATTTAATTGTTATAAGAAACAGTTAATAAATGGTGGTCCTTAAAAAAATTTAACAAAAAAACTTTGTAAATACACAACATTTTGCTCTTTCTACGAAAATATAATATATTTTATTTTAAGTCGTTAATGGCAAATCGTACGATTTTTCATTATTAAATCATTCTGCTTGACTAAAACAACTATAAATATCTCAGTGAAAGCTCGGGATTGTTTAATTTACACAAAACAATCCGAAACACAAAACAATTTAATTTACACAAAACAATGTTAGGGGTCCTATTCGGGACCCCTTACATGACCTATTATTTCCAAAATCCACAAATTGGAGGCAACGGGTTTAAACACTATTCCTTCAACTATAGATTAATGCCACATTAGTAGACCTACAATTAGTAAGTCCAATAAGAAATTAATTAGTGTATAAAGAATATGTTTGTAGTTTATTTTAAGATATTATAAGTGATTTCATGAGTAATTTTGAAATAAGTGTATTTTTTTTAAAGACCATTACATTGTAAAGGATTTTGTGAGCAAATTAAGAAATTAAGAACCTTTTTTAATCCATTAGAAATAAATTCGTGAGTAATTTATAAAATCTTTGTAATTCAATGTAAGACGATTTATATTGTAAATGAATTCTTGAGTAATTTATAATATTAAGAAAATATTTGTAATTCAATGTAAGACGATTTATATTGTAAATTAATTCTTGAGTAATTTATAATATTAAGAAAATATTTGTAATTCAATGGAAGACGATTTATATTGTAAATGAATTCTTGAGTAATTTATAAAATATTTGTAATTCAATGTAAGACGATTTATATTGTAAATGAATTCTTGAGTAATTTATAATATTAAGAATATATTTGTAATTCAATGTAAGACGATTTATATTGTAAATGAATTCTTGAGTAATTTATAATATTAAGAATATATTTATAATTCAATGTAAGACGATTTATATTGTAAATGAATTCTTGAGTAATTTATAATATTAAGAGAATATTTGTAATTCAATGTAAGACGATTTATATTGTAAATGAATTCTTGAGTAATTTATAAAATATTTGTAATTCAATGTAAGACGATTTAGATGCATATGAATTCTTGAGTAATTTATAAGTTTTAAAAATTTAGAAGGCAATCATTTGCAAGTAGTTTTACTCTTTAAAACAACCTAACCGCTGTTCATGGGTCGCTAATCTTTCAAATTGTACAATCTTAATTTAAGTTTTGTTTCAATCCACTTTCAATCCGTATGTTTTCTGTAAGTGGGAAATTAGTGCAACATTTCCACACAGCTATTACATCATTATCTAAATAAGAAAAACACTTTCTCTCCTATGTGTACATAGGTAACATATTTCATCTAATATAAAATATATTGCTGTTTCAAATGTCTAAATTGTCGTTGTAAATAATGTTTCTGCTGATAGACAAACAGAAATGAATGAAATATGCATGTGTGTGTGTGTGTGTGTGTGTGTGTGTACACAACATTTTGCTCTTTCTACGAAAATATAATATATTTTATTTTAAGTCGTTAATGGCAAATCGTACGATTTTTCATTATTAAATCATTCTGCTTGACTAAAACAACTATAAATATCTCAGTGAAAGCTCGGGATTGTTTAATTTACACAAAACAATCCGAAACACAAAACAATTTAATTTACACAAAACAATGTTAGGGGTCCTATTCGGGACCCCTTACATGACCTATTATTTCCAAAATCCACAAATTGGAGGCAACGGGTTTAAACACTATTCCTTCAACTATAGATTAATGCCACATTAGTAGACCTACAATTAGTAAGTCCAATAAGAAATTAATTAGTGTATAAAGAATATGTTTGTAGTTTATTTTAAGATATTATAAGTGATTTCATGAGTAATTTTGAAATAAGTGTATTTTTTTTAAAGACCATTACATTGTAAAGGATTTTGTGAGCAAATTAAGAAATTAAGAACCTTTTTTAATCCATTAGAAATAAATTCGTGAGTAATTTATAAAATCTTTGTAATTCAATGTAAGACGATTTATATTGTAAATGAATTCTTGAGTAATTTATAATATTAAGAAAATATTTGTAATTCAATGTAAGACGATTTATATTGTAAATGAATTCTTGAGTAATTTATAATATTAAGAAAATATTTGTAATTCAATGGAAGACGATTTATATTGTAAATGAATTCTTGAGTAATTTATAAAATATTTGTAATTCAATGTAAGACGATTTATATTGTAAATGAATTCTTGAGTAATTTATAATATTAAGAAAATATTTGTAATTCAATGTAAGACGATTTATATTGTAAATGAATTCTTGAGTAATTTATAATATTAAGAAAATATTTGTAATTCAATGGAAGACGATTTATATTGTAAATGAATTCTTGAGTAATTTATAAAATATTTGTAATTCAATGTAAGACGATTTATATTGTAAATGAATTCTTGAGTAATTTATAATATTAAGAATATATTTGTAATTCAATGTAAGACGATTTATATTGTAAATGAATTCTTGAGTAATTTATAATATTAAGAATATATTTATAATTCAATGTAAGACGATTTATATTGTAAATGAATTCTTGAGTAATTTATAATATTAAGAGAATATTTGTAATTCAATGTAAGACGATTTATATTGTAAATGAATTCTTGAGTAATTTATAAAATATTTGTAATTCAATGTAAGACGATTTAGATGCATATGAATTCTTGAGTAATTTATAAGTTTTAAAAATTTAGAAGGCAATCATTTGCAAGTAGTTTTACTCTTTAAAACAACCTAACCGCTGTTCATGGGTCGCTAATCTTTCAAATTGTACAATCTTAATTTAAGTTTTGTTTCAATCCACTTTCAATCCGTATGTTTTCTGTAAGTGGGAAATTAGTGCAACATTTCCACACAGCTATTACATCATTATCTAAATAAGAAAAACACTTTCTCTCCTATGTGTACATAGGTAACATATTTCATCTAATATAAAATATATTGCTGTTTCAAATGTCTAAATTGTCGTTGTAAATAATGTTTCTGCTGATAGACAAACAGAAATGAATGAAATATGCATGTGTGTGTGTGTGTGTGTGTGTGTGTACACAACATTTTGCTCTTTCTACGAAAATATAATATATTTTATTTTAAGTCGTTAATGGCAAATCGTACGATTTTTCATTATTAAATCATTCTGCTTGACTAAAACAACTATAAATATCTCAGTGAAAGCTCGGGATTGTTTAATTTACACAAAACAATCCGAAACACAAAACAATTTAATTTACACAAAACAATGTTAGGGGTCCTATTCGGGACCCCTTACATGACCTATTATTTCCAAAATCCACAAATTGGAGGCAACGGGTTTAAACACTATTCCTTCAACTATAGATTAATGCCACATTAGTAGACCTACAATTAGTAAGTCCAATAAGAAATTAATTAGTGTATAAAGAATATGTTTGTAGTTTATTTTAAGATATTATAAGTGATTTCATGAGTAATTTTGAAATAAGTGTATTTTTTTTAAAGACCATTACATTGTAAAGGATTTTGTGAGCAAATTAAGAAATTAAGAACCTTTTTTAATCCATTAGAAATAAATTCGTGAGTAATTTATAAAATCTTTGTAATTCAATGTAAGACGATTTATATTGTAAATGAATTCTTGAGTAATTTATAATATTAAGAAAATATTTGTAATTCAATGTAAGACGATTTATATTGTAAATGAATTCTTGAGTAATTTATAATATTAAGAAAATATTTGTAATTCAATGGAAGACGATTTATATTGTAAATGAATTCTTGAGTAATTTATAAAATATTTGTAATTCAATGTAAGACGATTTATATTGTAAATGAATTCTTGAGTAATTTATAAGTTTTAAAAATTTAGAAGGCAATCATTTGCAAGTAGTTTTACTCTTTAAAACAACCTAACCGCTGTTCATGGGTCGCTAATCTTTCAAATTGTACAATCTTAATTTAAGTTTTGTTTCAATCCACTTTCAATCCGTATGTTTTCTGTAAGTGGGAAATTAGTGCAACATTTCCACACAGCTATTACATCATTATCTAAATAAGAAAAACACTTTCTCTCCTATGTGTACATAGGTAACATATTTCATCTAATATAAAATATATTGCTGTTTCAAATGTCTAAATTGTCGTTGTAAATAATGTTTCTGCTGATAGACAAACAGAAATGAATGAAATATGCATGTGTGTGTGTGTGTGTGTGTGTGTACACAACATTTTGCTCTTTCTACGAAAATATAATATATTTTATTTTAAGTCGTTAATGGCAAATCGTACGATTTTTCATTATTAAATCATTCTGCTTGACTAAAACAACTATAAATATCTCAGTGAAAGCTCGGGATTGTTTAATTTACACAAAACAATCCGAAACACAAAACAATTTAATTTACACAAAACAATGTTAGGGGTCCTATTCGGGACCCCTTACATGACCTATTATTTCCAAAATCCACAAATTGGAGGCAACGGGTTTAAACACTATTCCTTCAACTATAGATTAATGCCACATTAGTAGACCTACAATTAGTAAGTCCAATAAGAAATTAATTAGTGTATAAAGAATATGTTTGTAGTTTATTTTAAGATATTATAAGTGATTTCATGAGTAATTTTGAAATAAATGTATTTTTTTTAAAGACCATTACATTGTAAAGGATTTTGTGAGCAAATTAAGAAATTAAGAACCTTTTTTAATCCATTAGAAATAAATTCGTGAGTAATTTATAAAATCTTTGTAATTCAATGTAAGACGATTTATATTGTAAATGAATTCTTGAGTAATTTATAATATTAAGAAAATATTTGTAATTCAATGTAAGACGATTTATATTGTAAATGAATTCTTGAGTAATTTATAATATTAAGAAAATATTTGTAATTCAATGGAAGACGATTTATATTGTAAATGAATTCTTGAGTAATTTATAAAATATTTGTAATTCAATGTAAGACGATTTATATTGTAAATGAATTCTTGAGTAATTTATAATATTAAGAATATATTTGTAATTCAATGTAAGACGATTTATATTGTAAATGAATTCTTGAGTAATTTATAATATTAAGAATATATTTATAATTCAATGTAAGACAATTTACATTGTAAATGAATTCTTGAGTAATTTTTAATATTAAGAAAATATTTGTAATTCAATTTAAGACGATTTATATTGTAAATGAATTCTTGAGTATTTTATAAAATATTTGTAATTCAATGTAAGACGATTTATATTGTAAATGAATTCTTGAGTAATTTATAATATTAAGAATATATTTGTAATTCAATGTAAGACGATTTATATTGTAAATGAATTCTTGAGTAATTTATAATATTAAGAATATATTTATAATTCAATGTAAGACGATTTATATTGTAAATGAATTCTTGAGTAATTTATAATATTAAGAGAATATTTGTAATTCAATGTAAGACGATTTATATTGTAAATGAATTCTTGAGTAATTTATAAAATATTTGTAATTCAATGTAAGACGATTTAGATGCATATGAATTCTTGAGTAATTTATAAGTTTTAAAAATTTAGAAGGCAATCATTTGCAAGTAGTTTTACTCTTTAAAACAACCTAACCGCTGTTCATGGGTCGCTAATCTTTCAAATTGTACAATCTTAATTTAAGTTTTGTTTCAATCCACTTTCAATCCGTATGTTTTCTGTAAGTGGGAAATTAGTGCAACATTTCCACACAGCTATTACATCAGTATCTAAATAAGAAAAACACTTTCTCTCCTATGTGTACATAAGTAACATATTTCATCTAATATAAAATATATTGCTGTTTCAAATGTCTAAATTGTCGTTTTAAATAATGTTTCTGCTGATAGACAAACAGAAATAAATGAAATATGCATGCATGTGTGTGTGTGTGTGTGTGTGTGTGTGTGTGTGTGTGTGTGTGTGTGTGTGTGTGTGTGTGTGTGTGTGTGTGTGTGTGTGTGTGTGTGTGTGTGTGTGTGTGTGTGTGTGTGTGTGTGTGTGTGTGTGTGTGTGTGTGTGTGTGTGTGTGTGTGTGTGTGTGTGTGTGTGTGTGTGTGTGTGTGTGTGTGTGTGTGTGTGTGTGTGTGTGTGTGTGTGTGTGTGTGTGTGTGTGTGTGTGTGTGTGTGTGTGTGTGTGTGTGTGTGTGTGTGTGTGTGTGTGTGTGTGTGTGTGTGTGTGTGTGTGTGTGTGTGTGTGTGTGTGTGTGTGTGTGTGTGTGTGTGTGTGTGTGTGTGTGTGTGTGTGTGTGTGTGTGTGTGTGTGTGTGTGTGTGTGTGTGTGTGTGTGTGTGTGTGTGTGTGTGTGTGTGTGTGTGTGTGTGTGTGTGTGTGTGTGTGTGTGTGTGTGTGTGTGTGTGTGTGTTTATTTGTTTTTATGTAATGTTAAACCTTTTTTTATTTTCCATTGTTTTGTTTTAAAATCTGAAGCTTTTGTTTTAAAATCTAAAGCTGTTGTTTGTTTTAAACGTGCCGTTGATAAAAACTCTTTGAATTTTTTAAAACAAACAACCATCCAGTTTATTGATTTTTATTCCCACTCTTTCATGTATATGATGAAGAGCGCTCTGCATTCAACAGTTCGTGCTACAAACACGACGAAACCTTTTATATGCACTTGCTTTTTATTACAGCGTTATTGATTTCAGCATTTTATGAGGTTCCCCATTTGTAATGGAAAACTAAATTAAATATAAAATATGACGCGTAATTAAATTATATATTAATGGTTCGTATATTTGATTATCTAGTTTGTTTCGTATATTTAGACTGCCACCCCAATTTCATATTGCGTAATTTCCACCCCAAAACATTGTACTGATATTATAAAAATTTTAAACTAAAGAAAAAACGCGAATTTGGCGTGAGCATCTTCTTTTATATATTTTATTGACTTCCAATTATTAATTTAAAACAAATGTAAAATTTTAAATTAGATTAGAACAACATTCTAATCTAAGTTTCTAAAATTCTAAGATTCTTCAAAATAAATCAATGATAAATGTTGATATTACTTTAGTTTTGTTAATACAAAAACATATACATTCAAAAACAGCTCTCCAAATTACTAAAATTTTAGACTTGAATCATAACAATAAAAAGTTCTTTTAATTTTAAGTCAGCCCTTATTTTAATCTCACCGTCCTCTTCCCCTCTTAAACATGTTTACCAAAGATTACAAATTTGGAGGATCACATGTAAATAACGGATCAAATTTCAAAAAAGTTAAATAAATCCAGTTCTTGAAATAACAAAGTGACAATGACGTTTCATCTGTTACCAGGGAACTTAAATTTAAGAAAGGCGGAACCAAATGGTAACAATGTTTGAAAAGAAAAATTAAAAAAAAGACAAAGACAAATTTAGTAATTAACAAGGCTCAAGTTTATTGAAACAAAAGAAATTTCGACGGTTCAGATTTTATCATTTACAGCTTAGAAAGGCATCCTGAGACAAACTATCATAAACAGCTTATGATTAACAATATTATAATTAATAATAGTTATACGCCCTTAATGTAAAATATTATAATTTAATAAAAAAAATTAATCAATAGATTCTGAAAATTTATCCCCCTTTTAATTTATATATTTTATAGTTACAAAATTTAACAAAAGACAATGAGCACAGCCTAACAATTAACAGGATTATAATTAATCCAAAAAAAAGATTATACGCCCTTAATGTACAATTAAAATAAAAAAGATGAAAAGATACTGATATTTATTCCCCCCCCCCCTTTTGACTTTATGAAATGATAGTTTTTTTTTAAAACAGTTACATAATATTACTTATTTGATAAATTTCTTAAATGCTATATTGGCCAATAAATATATATATTTTAGATAAAGAATTTATTATAAAATGAGAAGTTTATTTAAAAAAAAAGAAATGAAAATTTTGAATATTAAATTTTATTAATTGACGTCAATTATTTTAATTTAGAAAATAACCTCTTGGAGGTTGTTAGGACCGAAAGTTTGCATGCAGGCTCCACCCAAAAATTTTTTTATATATTTTATAATTAATTACACAAGTCTACATCTAAAATATAGTTTTTAAGAAAAACATATTCGCTGAAGTAAATTTAGGCACATATACAATATGAGTTTAATTAAAGTTCAATAAAGTTAGTTTTTTTTTTTAACATCACTTTTGTGCACATGGAACTCTGAAGCTATGTTGAACAAAACGTGTTTTGTTAACAGGACGAAACATGTTTAGATCTTTAGCTGTGTTTCTTCTACCAGCGTATTAGCTATAGCAAAAAACATGTTTTTTAGCGTCTGTACAAAATCAGACATGTTTTAGCATTAATGTTCATTATTAAAGCAAATATCTGGTTATTTGTCAAAATTAAAGAAAATTGATTGTATAACAGAAATTCGTTAAGATTGTACTTAAAAGCTTCTTAGATGATTATAAATCTATTTATATATATTTAATTTTGTTTGAAACAAAGCTTGTATAAGACTTGCAAAGATCTGCAAAAGTCTGTAAAACGAAATTTTCTGATTTAGAACAGATTTCTCCAATTGTTTTATATTTGACATGTTCAATAAGATATTTTGATCATTTAAAGTTCAACATTAGTTTGCACCTATTTCACATAATTGTTCAAAACTCAAAATGTGCCTTTGCAAGGTTTTGTAAAGTATGTTTTAAGAAAAGTAAATTTTTATAATCATTCAGTTTCAAAAGAACATTGAATATTAAATAAAACATGAAATACATATTTTAAAGAATACATGATAATTAATAAATTATTTTAAAGCATTAACAAAAATTTAAAATATGATAAAATCTGTAAAGCTGAGTACCTGGAAAATCCTGTCGCAGTTCACGTGAGCTTGTGCCGTGAAAACGAAAATTTATTTAACATTTTAGACTAAAACGCACAAACTGTATGTTAACATCGTTGAAAACTGAGCAGAAACTTTTGAAGACCAAGAAAGAAAATTTATATCTAACGTAACTATGTAAGAATGTCAAGCATTGTGAGTGACTACAGGTAGACTAGACAACGGGTGTTAGAGCAGATAGGCTGTCCTCCGTTGTACTTTGCACTCAGAAGTCATACGATGATTTGTTAAAGACAATCTCGCCAGGTGGCAGCATCTGTCAAGCGACGGAAGTAGTATATGTGGAAAACGAGTGATTGAATTTATTTTGCAGATTTAATTTTGAATTTGAATGTTACAGCTCTCCCCCCCCCCCGAAAGACGGAGTTGGGGTGGAGTCAGAAAGGAGGCCAGAAGGGCCTCTCACAAAATTTAGAAAAAGGGACAAGGGCCAGAAGGGCCTCCAAGAAAATTCTAAAGATAGGGGCCTGAAGGGCCTCCTACAAAAATTTTGAAGTCAGGGGCACTTGATAGAAACAACGCTTCATAATGCTTTTATAGTCACCACTCTAGGGTGAAGCCTCCTTCGGCAATTACTTATTAAATTTTGAAATTTCTACAGCGTCTCAGCTCTTCCCACCTATATTGGGATAAGCCCAGGAGAGAAAGAGCTGAAGGATGACGCAAAGGTCGACATTGCTGTGCATGAACTGACTTTGTACTCTAAGGTACAAGGGGGAAAGGGGTGGAGTGGCACCTCGGGATACCAAGTGGAGGTGACCACTCCGGGGACCAGGGGAGGGAATGTGCATAGCACATTGGACTTCAGGAAAAGGCCGGACTCAGACGGGGGGGAGTATCCTCTGAGCCGACCTTTACAATATATATATCAAAAAGAAATAAAAATAAACCCAAAAATTCCTGAAGCCAATTAGGTCAGATCATGCTCAGCGTCGTTATTTTTAAATTCCTCTTCTCCCATACGAAGAAAAATTTAAACTATTCACGGCTCTTAACAATTTCCGTGAGAAAAAAGAATTTTGAAAGGTCTAAACAAATAATCCATTTTAAAAAAATAAACAAAGAAGCAGTATGAAACGTTGGGAAGTCAAGATGGTTTTACTGCACAAGGCAGGGCATGTGGTGTTTGACTTAAGGTCTTATATGTGTATCATGTGCCCCAAAAAAAAGGAATTTAATTTAATCAAAAAATTGTGTAAAAAAAAAAATTTCATCAAAATATGTTGTGATTATAAAAAAGTGAAAGAAGTGTAGCAAAAAAAAGAGTGTGGCAAAAAGACAGTATAAAAAGGTGACCCACAATGTGAGAAAACCCAACTCCGGTTTTCTCAACCCTAATAAAAAAAAACTAAATTAGGAAACAAACATGTTGACCTGCTAACTAACAACCAAACAAATTAATCAAGACAAACAGGCCAACCATGTCGTCCTATATACAAAAACTGGGCCCCCTATAATTTGGAAAAGAAAAAAAAATTTAGTACACAAAGATATTATTCAATGAGTGTTCAACATTTCAATTAACTATTAAACAAGTGCCACCATCTGCATCAACCAGTCCACCGCCATTTTGCGCATCACTCATGATGATAAAATTTAAAAAAAATAAATAAAAATGATTTTCTTTCAAGATGACAAAAAATTTCAAAATCAAGCTCAGTGTTCTTTAACGAGTCTACTAATCTCAGCAAATAGACTGCCATTTTAACTATTGCTGATAATAAAAAAAAATAAACCAAGTGATTTAAAAAAAAAAATTTCTTTTAAGATGATACAAAAATGAAGTGAAAGAACCAGAGAATGACTCAAGAAATATATGTAGTGTAGTTGTTGTGTATATGTGTGTGTGTAAGTATGAATTAATACAGACAAGCGAAAGAAAACTCGAGAAAATTTTTAAAGGAGATTTTGAATTTTTTTTGTGTTTTTTTTTGTTTCTAACTATTTTTGGGTTTTATTATTTATTTAAATTTTTTTTTGGAATTCCCGAATGAGCCCGCTGTCTGGATCAAATTCAGTGAATGACTAGAGTGCAATGTATGTAAATATATATATATATATAAAAAAATATTTAAGCAGACAAAATAAATAAAAAAAAAATTTTATCGAAATTGTTTTAGAAGTTTTTGTGTAAGTGTTTATATGAAAAATAAATAATAAAAAAAAGAGACTATAGATTTATATAGATTTAAATATTTAAAATAAAAAATAAAAATTTCATCAGCAATAGTTGTGCAGTATTTGAAAAAAGCTGCAAAACATAAAATTGAGCCTTGTTTGACAAAGAATTTTTTGAATTTAAATTTAGATGGTTCCAAGACAAAATTTTGAAAATTAACTAAGGTTCCAGAATTTAAAATTAACCACTTTATAATTTAGAGACAACCAAGCTAGAATTTAAAGCTAACCACGCTACAATTTAAAGCAAACCACGCTCTGCTACCAGAAACATGTTACCAGGGGACTTAAATTTAAGAAAGGCGGAACCAAATGGTAACAATGTTTGAAAAGAAAAATTAAAAAAAAGACAAAGACAAATTTAGTAATTAACAAGGCTCAAGTTTATTGAAACAAAAGAAATTTCGACGGTTCAGATTCTATCATTTACAGCTTAGAAAGGCATCCTGAGACAAACTATCATAAACAGCTTATGATTAACAATATTATAATTAATAATAGTTATACGCCCTTAATGTAAAATATTATAATTTAATAAAAAAAATTAATCAATAGATTCTGAAAATTTATCCCCCTTTTAATTTATATATTTTATAGTTACAAAATTTAACAAAAGACAATGAGCACAGCTTAACAATTAACAGGATTATAATTAATCCAAAAAAAAGATTATACGCCCTTAATGTACAATTAAAATAAAAAAGATGAAAAGATACTGATATTTATTCCCCCCCCCCTTTTGACTTTATGAAATGATAGTTTTTTTTTAAAACAGTTACATAATATTACTTATTTGATAAATTTCTTAAATGCTATATTGGCCAATAAATATATATATTTTAGATAAAGAATTTATTATAAAATGAGAAGTTTATTTAAAAAAAAAGAAATGAAAATTTTGAATATTAAATTTTATTAATTGACGTCAATTATTTTAATTTAGAAAATAACCTCTTGGAGGTTGTTAGGACCGAAAGTTTGCATGCAGGCTCCACCCAAAAATTTTTTTATATATTTTATAATTAATTACACAAGTCTACATCTAAAATATAGTTTTTAAGAAAAACATATTCGCTGAAGTAAATTTAGGCACATATACAATATGAGTTTAATTAAAGTTCAATAAAGTTAGTTTTTTTTTTTAACATCACTTTTGTGCACATGGAACTCTGAAGCTATGTTGAACAAAACGTGTTTTGTTAACAGGACGAAACATGTTTAGATCTTTAGCTGTGTTTCTTCTACCAGCGTATTAGCTATAGCAAAAAACATGTTTTTTAGCGTCTGTACAAAATCAGACATGTTTTAGCATTAATGTTCATTATTAAAGCAAATATCTGGTTATTTGTCAAAATTAAAGAAAATTGATTGTATAACAGAAATTCGTTAAGATTGTACTTAAAAGCTTCTTAGATGATTATAAATCTATTTATATATATTTAATTTTGTTTGAAACAAAGCTTGTATAAGACTTGCAAAGATCTGCAAAAGTCTGTAAAACGAAATTTTCTGATTTAGAACAGATTTCTCCAATTGTTTTATATTTGACATGTTCAATAAGATATTTTGATCATTTAAAGTTCAACATTAGTTTGCACCTATTTCACATAATTGTTCAAAACTCAAAATGTGCCTTTGCAAGGTTTTGTAAAGTATGTTTTAAGAAAAGTAAATTTTTATAATCATTCAGTTTCAAAAGAACATTGAATATTAAATAAAACATGAAATACATATTTTAAAGAATACATGATAATTAATAAATTATTTTAAAGCATTAACAAAAATTTAAAATATGATAAAATCTGTAAAGCTGAGTACCTGGAAAATCCTGTCGCAGTTCACGTGAGCTTGTGCCGTGAAAACGAAAATTTATTTAACATTTTAGACTAAAACGCACAAACTGTATGTTAACATCGTTGAAAACTGAGCAGAAACTTTTGAAGACCAAGAAAGAAAATTTATATCTAACGTAACTATGTAAGAATGTCAAGCATTGTGAGTGACTACAGGTAGACTAGACAACGGGTGTTAGAGCAGATAGGCTGTCCTCCGTTGTACTTTGCACTCAGAAGTCATACGATGATTTGTTAAAGACAATCTCGCCAGGTGGCAGCATCTGTCAAGCGACGGAAGTAGTATATGTGGAAAACGAGTGATTGAATTTATTTTGCAGATTTAATTTTGAATTTGAATGTTACACATCCTCAAACCCTCCATATATTCACCTAAACCTTTACTGGAAAAATAAATATTTCTTGAGGCACTGGCCCCGTACTAAACTTTCAAATTTCAGTGCAGTTTGATGACATGAGAAAATACAACACAAAATACCACAAATGGGTGGACAAACAGATAAACCATTAGTATTGTTTATTTGGACAATTTCCATCATTTGTGAATACAAATGATGTAATACGTTTACCGTAAGTGTATCATGATTTTATGTTTACGTTGTTGTTAAACAAATTAAAGAGACGAACATAAAATAAAGACATCTCTAGTCCTCGAATACTCTAGTTGCGTCAGGGTCGGAAGAGAGAGTTAGTCAAGAGAGACCTGATGCGAAAGATGAAAGGGATTTACCCCAAGACTACATGAAAATATGTGATGTGGGGATCCCTCGGGATTGTCCTAATAGCGACGTCTGAAGATCAACTCTTGATAACTTTAATTGCCAATGAGTGTTGAGGCATAGGCCTACTCAGAAAATATTATCTATTGTTTTTTCCGCAAACGTCCCCATATTAAGATAATAACATTAAGGTTTGTCCATCTTTATGTAACAAATTTTAAAGTAGAATGTAGATCGTTGTAACAACTGCAATATAAAAACTGTCAATATGTTGGAAAGCTGAGTGAAAGCTTTACTAATCTTCACTTACAATAGAAAAAAATTATTTGACTTGGTAATTAAAAAGTATAACATTTATTTTTCAACCTTATTACCCAAAATAAAGCAAACTTTGTATTCAATTGTTATTTGATATATTTTTTAATTTCTGTTCTAAACAAAACAGGAGTGAATTTTAGAATTACTGGCGTATATTTCCCAACAGATATTTCAAAAATGATAAAGTCAAATAATTACTCAGGGTCTTAATAATCATGTAAGTAATTAGAGTTTTTTTATTTTCACACTTTATTATTTTTTTAGAGAGGGAAACGTAAATGAATAAGGGTAGACACATCTTATTCCTACCAAACATTTTCAAAACGTTTAGGGTGATGGTGTTTTTATAGTTTCGAAACAACATTTCTAAAATCTTAAACAATCCTAACCTAACCTCTTAACCTAGACCATTTAAAAAATAATAGTGCACCCATCCGGACGTCCAGACCTACTAAGGTTATTTATTATCTTTATGGATTTGAAATTTTGTTTTCTGGACGATGAGTATCTTTTCATTGTAATATAACATACTTAAGGTAAACAATAATAAAGAAAAGAAAATAGAAATGAAAAACTCTATATTTCGACTTATCTCGACCTTTTTCTTGAAAAACAAGTGAGTATAAACCTAAATAAAAAGTGTTTTTCATTTCTATATTCTTTAATTTATTATTTTTCGTACTAATAAATTTGTAATAAATTTCGTACCTAAAGTAAACTATTTCCTCTTCCATTGTTCGGAAATGACTTGATTGCTTGAGTATAAGTAAAGGGTGCTTAAACATTGCATAAATTTTCTTAGTCGTACAAGAGTCAACGGGTATAATAATTTAGTACATAAACTATCCCAGGTACTTTACTTTGGCGGAGAAAAGATCTGACGCAATTCTAAATGTAGTTACCATTCACTTGTGTTGAAAATTGTACCCGTGCTTATCTCATGGTTCCTTGAGTAGTAATGGTTTTTACAATAGCCATCAGTTACTTGTTCACTTTTAACCCATTTACTCTCTAATCAACGTTTATAGAAAATTGGCGACAACAATTTTACAAGACATTTTACAGTTTTTGTCTTATAATAGCTACCTCTAGAGTTTTATTTATAGTAAATAAATTTATAATCGTGAATGGCCAAAATATGAAGGGGGAAAAAAAATCACATTTAATTAATTTTGATCCATTCTTCAGGACTTCATCATACTGTTGCGACAAACCTCTCGGTCATCACCACCGTAAACAAAAAAGAATAAAAGAACATAAAATAAAATATTCAAATAAGTCTTCAAATATTCTAATTGGAATCGGAAGAGAACAAGAGATTAAAAGAGGTAAAATAGGAAAGATACAAGAGAGGGTTCTAACCCAAAACTAGATGAAAAGGGTGAAGATCCAGCTCCGGTATTTTTAATTTTATTTAACGCTACATATAAGAGGGAAAATTAAATATTATTAATAATACTATTAATGAGAAAATGTTTGTAGTACAGCAAAAGAAAGAGAATTGAAAAATAATCTTATAATAGATTAAATATGTTTACATGAATATATTAATAATAATCAATAATGATAGTCCGGTAAGAGTTTTTTATTGTAATGTAATGTTTATTTGGACAACCTAGTTATTCTGTGACCTAGGTTGAAAAATTTCAACTAATAAATTTAATAAATATTATAAGACAAATACTTACGTTATCTCGTGTTTGTTTCGGAATAAAGAATATACGTGGATATTGTTAAAACATTTGCTCGTCCCTTCAAAGTTCTGAAGAGATAAATTTTCTCGAGAACAGAAAAATCAGCAAAAACCTCCTCTCCTCTGCTTTTAGATGAAAATAACAGATCCCAATAAGTTGAATAGTTTGTTGTTTTTCTCAGAATATATATAACACTGACATGCTCTTATACATGTATATAATAGGATGCTTTATATTACGTCTTTTCGTGTACAAGTACGTTTTCCGTCCAACACCTAATTAATATGTAAAGGTCATTAAGCTACACAAAAGGAGCTGTTACATTAATAGATAAGATATAACTAGACTTCTAAATAACCTATTTTAGCACCTGCCTATTAAAGTTTAGAAACTAATTCTTTTTAGATACCAAAATAGTTCAACATTTCTTAAATTTTATGTGATTCAAGTTTAGGTTTTTTAATGACGACTCTCTCATTCTAAAAACCAGTAATAGACCATTGAATAAAGATTTTTACTGGAATAAAATTCTCCCGACAGGAAATTTGGTGGTAAGTTAGGTTTTGGGGTTACATCAATGGGGGGGGGACTCTCCCGCTCACAGATGGCCCCCCTAGGAGGGTTAAAAAGTGGTGCGAAACAATTTTTTGTATTAATCTCAACAATTAAGCAAGATATCAAAAAAGTATGATACAAAATTTCCAGTCAAAATGCTACTTAGTAATTTTTTCGTCAGGCGCACTGAGAGAGAGATATGAGCGCTCAAAGTTGAGACCTTTTTTACAATTGTACGTATATGCATTTTTACGAAATAGAAAGAAACTTGGATTTTTTTTTTTTTTTTTTTTTAGTTTAGGCTGATTTTTTTACATTAAAAAGCGCTAAATATGTAATGGTAAGTGTTTGTACACAGTAAAAATAAAAATAACATATAATACTATAACAAATAACACTTCAACCCGTTTAGATTTTAACTTTGTCTTTATTCATAAAATTAAGTTTAAAATCATTTACAATTAAAACCAATTATTGTCCAAATCTGATGCACTTAATACTTATACAATTAACGTCTAAACCTACTACTTATTCTAAGTACATCGTTAAATATAAATTACTAATTCTACAATGTCTTAACCTAAAATAAAGATATAAGAGTGCATCAGAATTTTTACTTTTAAATTTTTTACTTTTAATTATTTTTTATAAAATGCTCCGGCTAACTGAAATGTATTATTTATTTATTTTATTTATTTTCTCTTTACGGGTTCGTTAGGTACTTTGGTGACTATAATTTACATATAAAATAGAATTTGGTGGTAGTTTATTTAATTGAGATTGTCCATTAATTTGTACTTATCGGCTTATAAGTTTTATCACAGTTCCAATGTTCCTGGTTCCTTGCACGTGGTTCCCGTGTAGACTGCCAGTAGATGGATCGATTTGACTTAATCTTTTCTACGAATCGTCTTTTCTTCTTACACTTGTATTCTCACACACTTTTGTGACGAAGATTACTTTTAATTTATTGTATTAATATTCCTGTTCAAACACTTTTATAACGACGCTAATTTCTCACACACTTTTATGACGACGACTCTTTTAAACTTATAAACGACGATTATCTTTTATCTATTCTTCGGAGTTTATTATTAAATACTTATACAAAAAAAACGACGCAGTTACTATTTAATTTTGACGGTTGATTTCGGCTAAATCTTTCACAACGATTTTCTTTTCTACTAAAGAAACACTTGCTCCGGAACTCCCTCCTTCAATCAGTTAACAACCAAAAAAAACCTCGTGCGCTTCTCTTCCACCCCTATTTATAATGTCTATTTTCAAACGCTTTCTTCCGATCCTCTTCCTTCATTGGCTTATTTTAAATCTTTTACGTTATTTCAGGACTGACGTAATTTCCTTTCATTGGTCCTTTTCAAGTATTTTCGGTTGAAGGCATTGACTTTTGGAATGGTTTATTTGACCCCTTGAGATCCGTGACTGATGTTAGAATAGTTTTTCTAGCTGTCAACCCTTTCAACTCTTTACAATTTATGGCCTGCCGAGCACTGACCTTTTGGGATCCCTCTATTTCGTTACAATACGTTACAAATAAAAATACAAAAACTATATAAACAATTTACAATTGAATGTACATTTCTACCGAGTAAAATGCCTGGTGAATAAAGTAAGTTTTTTGTGTTTTTTCATTACAAGACACCTCCTTTGGGTTTTCTGGAAACATGTTTTACAATTTGAGACCGGAATAGCGTATCCACCCACTCTCGAACAGCTATATCCGTGGGTATTGAAGTTTCACCGCCTCATGGGATATACATGCTTGTATGAATTTCTACATGATTCTCGATATTTTAAATTCCAAACATTTTTTTTTCTTAAGTACAAACAGTTTTTCCAAACTCTACAGAGTTTCCTCAAAGAGCAATACCATAACGCAAAAAACACAAGATCTAATGATATTAGGGCTGGAAATACATGAAATAACACGAAGTGCGAAAGAAGCTGAATTATGTTTCTTTGAAAGAAAGATAATGTGTGATTTCCAAATTATATTTTCGTTTATTACAATTCACAGAAGTTTTGATGAGTCTGTACTTGATTATAAGTAATTAATTGAAATTTTGTGTTTAACTCTACACAGCGGAATTGAATTAATCGAATTCAATTTTAGACCATGGCTAAGAACCAATTCTCTCACAAGTTGATGAAGTAACAGATTTTTTTATATCAACAGTATTCTACCCAAAAACTGTTAAAATGGTGTCATCAGCCAACAGAATAGTTTTTCTTCCCCAATATATAAACAGCAAAAATGTAATAGCGCCAAATTAATATTGAGTATACTATTGATGGACGTTTCATAGTCATTGACAACATTTCGAGAATGACATCGGAATGATTAGAAGTTCTGTAATGGAATTTTCCTAATTAAACACCCTCACGTCTATTGTCATCCGAGAATAAAATGTAAAATATAAAAACTAACAGTGATTCATTTCCAAAAGTATTGTAGCAATAAGAAATCTTATAAATTCGTTGTCAACGATAAATCATATTCTTGTTTTCTCCATACATAGTAAGGATTCGCTGACGCCACAGTGATTCCAAAAACTCATCTGTCTGGCTAAAAGGGTGAGGGGATGTTTTACCCAGTATACACGAAGATTAAGAATATATTGTAATCAAAGTTATTACAAACTTTACTACTTAATAAAATCATACAACATTACGACTTCCTAAGCATTCATAAAACGTTAGTTACTGTTATAATTATTTTTATATGTTTTTATTCTAAAATTCCATTGACGTACAAATTTTTACTACTATAAAAAATGCGGAATTATATTTTGACGCTTTTCAATTATAGAAGCAAAATTAGTTTAATTTCAGAATGACATCTGATGTCTGTCACGAGTCATTCTTGTCCAATTTATTATAGTTTTTATAAGTTGGCTACAGGTAGTGTTCAACTAAATTATTGAAATTTGGACCAATCAAAACAACCACGGAAGAGAGAGGGGATGATGCATCGTCCGTAATTTTCTTTGTTTAAGGAAATTACAAAGACAAATAATATTACTAAAAGAAAACTTGTAATTTCTATTATTCACAATGTTATGTAAAGAATTGTAATAAAGGCATATATTATTTGTTTCTAAAAAAGACAATTATTTCCTTCTTCTTATTTTTCATATGAATGCTTTGTGTGTGTTTGCGTTCGTGTGTGTGTCCATGCGTGCGCGTGTGTATATCTGCATATTTAACGAACTTTTCCAATTTTACTAATACTTTTAAATGTATATTGTATTCGTATAATAATAATTTTGAACAGTTTCCTTTTTGACGAAATCATTTATCATTTATAGTTAATTTTAAAATGTAAATATACTACAGAACACAGAACAATAATTTTAAAGCTATCCTTTTGTTTAGATGATTCTGTTCAGTAGGTATAGAAGAAATACTGACTTTAGTTAATTCCTATTGTTGGAAAGGAGGACATAGTCCCTTTAACTGACAACTCGTATAATAAAGTGTATAATTTGATTTCATTTCCAGAAAGGCGTATTGATATATTACCTGTTGAATTTGCAAAAATTTACTCTTCTAGGTAAAAAATTACTAAACCGATTCAAGACTTTTCAGCACCTCAAAATTTCAAATTCAAGCCATCTTTGAATGGCTGCCATTTCCGGCTCGGTTGTCCGTTTGAAGTCGGATTTGTGGCATTGTACTCTGCTATTAAAGACCTTTAATTTGATGTACAACTCAACCTATGCTCTCCTTAAAGATTTTCTTCCGGCTCCTTGTGGGCCGTCCCCCATTAGAGGTTAAGGGTCAAGTGGAACTCTAAAAAATAGCTTTATAGCTCCAACACTGACTTCTGGGCGTTTGTTTTGAAACCTGTACCGAGTAAACATGTTCCAGCTATTTTTAACACTCAACGCCATAGTAACTTTCATAAACTTTAAAACGCCGCCATTTTCTTTAGGGTGAACCTTTTGAAGTCGGATTTGCGGCATTGTATTCTACTAAATTAGACCTTTAATTTGATGTACAACTCAATCCACGCTCTCATTTAAGATGTTCTTCTGACTACCTGTGGGCCGTCCACCCCCCCCCCCCCGAAGTTGTTGAGGCTCATTGAAATTGTGGTAAAATAGTGTTTTATGCCCAGTAACAGTGTACCAAGGTATATAGTTCCATCTATAACGGTTAAAAAAATATTAACCCGGGACTTTTCACCACCCCTGTATATATCATACTGCGTTAGTTACTTTTAAACATACAACATCCCTGCCCTGACGTTCTTACTACTACCTTTCAATATTGTAAAACAAACTTAATATAATGTCACACGTATGAGAGGCCAAATATCAGGATTGTCACGACAAAACGTCTGAGTCCATTAGGAAGCACACAGATATATCTCAACGTCTGTTAGAATGATCCAACGGTAATGCGTCCTATTGAAGGAGTGTAACATAAGGACGATAATCACCCATACACCAGTCTCTATTATCACAATGACTTGGTTCATTGAGCGATTCTCTAGGCACTACAATAGTTCTGCAAGCACACTTTTAAATAGGTTAATTCCCTAAATACGTTCAAATAGTTTAAAAGCAAAATAAACAGACTTCGATAAAATCGAGGTCAGTAAATATGAGTAAACCTCAATTTGTTGATTTCAGTAGCATCTACATAATAATTTATAAATAGGTTAACATTAAGTGTCCAAATGCGCCGGAAATAATTGCGTATAATTCAAACAACAGTGCACCGATAATATAAACACAATAATAAACAACGTTACTCACAAAAGCATGATTCTGTTAAACAAGTAAATCATCTCTTAAAATATAGAATCTTAGTTTTCAAATCTAAAATATGATTATAAATTGGTTATCAGGTGTCCTAAAAGGTCTGTCCACCTTTAAATGATAAACCAGTCAAAAAAATAATAAATAAGGGATAAAAGATAATTTTCAACATAATATATTAAATTTTTCCGACCCTCTAAATTGAATTTTTTAAAGCAACTTTATAAATTATAAATGGTAATCATTCGTAACCTATACTGTTTTGAATATTAGTTTGAAATACCTAGAGCTGAAAGTATTCGATTTGAGAATGTTGGTTGTTTATCATATGCGCCTTTGATCAATGTTGGTATGTTGGCAATATCTCCAGGGTAACTTATTACTTTTTTTATATAAATCAAAAGGGATAGCTATCATAAGTCCAAAACTCATAACTCTGAAATTCGGCAATGCTGGTCAAATGATTCTAAAATATAAGATCTAAAAACCCGAAGAAGTTTTGTTATCATCTCACAAATCTTGGTTAGTGATTTATCGATCTAAAGAGAAATTGAACCATAAGCGTCGTCGTAAAAGCTTAAATACATTTAAATCGGAGAAAACCGAAGTAAATGTGAAAATTTATAACTCAAAATATGCCAAACAGTAAGTTAAAACGAAATACTTTTTTGAATAATTTTTGAACATCTAAAATTACTTAATAAACACTGACTACTCTATAAGACAATAATTTAGTAGTGTTCGATTTGGTGTATGGGTATTCTTTAAAAACACTGCTTCATTATCACTGTAAACCATTTTTATATTACACAAATTTTACTCCAAATGTTACACAAAAGCAATATTCATTTTGAACTTCCTCCTTAATATTAAAGTTATACCTTAAATGCAATATATCTTTTACAAAACACAACCATGAAAGAGAAATAGTTTTATGATTGACTATTTTAATAATATTGTTTGGCTTTGTAAATGTCAAAATCTAGAGTAAAGTTATACTCCTTTATGGTACACAGAATCAATGTTCTAAGCATTACAAATTTATTATTCATTTGTTCAGTGAACATTAACCCTGTTCTATCAATGGCCAACAGAAGGGTTGGTTGGGGATGAGAGATGAATTATCGCCGAAGGGGAGCTCAAGTTATACAGAACATATAAGCATTACAAAGTTTAGAAAATTCGGAGCTGCAATGCTCTAAAATTACAAAAATAAAAGTTTAACGTGAATATAAAATGTAAATGTATTTTATTATTTATTCTATTGCTTTGGACAATAAACATTAGGGTTGATTTTGATTTAATTTTAAACTTACGTAGAATATTCATTTTCTTTTAGCTCCTGTTTTCATGTCGGTTTGAGTTATAAATAAACCTTTATAATTTGTTATAAAATATTGATGAAAATCGCTGAAAATATTTTCACTTTTTAACTGATTCTGGGAGATGGCTTTGAGTTAAACATTCGAATAAAAGAGTGATTCCAAATTTATTTTGAGTTACTCAAATTTCATAAAACAGCCTACTTGGTTTGAATATAAAATACCGCAAGGGCGATTGATGAAATATCTTCTTTTTTTTCTCTACTTAAGCAACATGACAGCGAATATTTATAAAGAAAAGATATATTAATTGTTTACTTCATCTGTTAACATTCTCAATAGTATGTGTATAGACATTTTTCAAAAAAAAAAAAAACTACTGTGAATATTTAGTTAAAACAACCCAAGTTGTCCAAGCTGATATATTTTAACACTTAATGAAATTTGATATTTATGGGATCTTAGGGGTCAGAAGGGTCGACATAACTTCCAAAACATTCATTAAACATAAAACTCCAATTTTATCAATTTGTTATTTTTGCTTAAAACCAAAAACTTCTCGTTCACCATCGTCTTAGAGTAATTCATAAGTTGCCGAAATTTATTTTTAAATATTATGTATGCTAACATTAAACAATATTAATTATAAAAATTCCGTCACTTGGGTTTATCTTGCTTGACCTTCAGTAAATCGCGCATGTGCATTAAAGCACAGTAAAACAGAAAATTCGCAGAGAAGAGGAAACAAAAACCTTTCAATCCGTCATGATTTCGTGTAAACAAAATTTCTCGAAAACGAATAGTTTGTCTAATCATTTTGAATAAAACTGTAACTTCTGAGGTTCATACAGACATCATTCAACAATTCATAGCGATGTAGAAAGATAAATGTCATTGATGGTTTCAACAAGATGGCGTTGTACAAGCTAGCGCTACTTGCCATTCTTATAAACATACAATGGGGACGTTCAGTGAGTTCTTCGGAGTGAGGTTGATCTATGGCCGCCTTGTTCACTTGATTTAGCTACATTATTTGGGGGGGGGTATCTAAAGGACATAGCGTACCGGAAGACTCCACAAGAACTGCAGGATAAACATCGCACCGGCCGTGTATGATATTTCAATTAACAGTTAAAAACAATTCTCTCATAATGCTACTACATCATGAGCCGTGTACGACTTTCTGTATTTCACAAATGGGGTACATTTTCAGTATCTTCTGTAAACGTAGAGAGAAGATGTTTTTTTATTAAATTCTATTTGCTTCATCCGTATGATTTGTAGCAGTTTGATGTACTTAAAATAAATTGTTCTTTTCAAAACAGAGTTCGGAGACTTTTGAATCATTCTCTATATAAAAGAAAGTAAATAGAAGAATATAAAAAAGACTTCTAGCCCTCGAATACTCTAATATAGTCAGTGTCGGAAGAGAAAAAGAGTTGGCGACGAATGAAATGATAAGAAAGATAAAAGAGAGGGGTCTATCCAAAGACGAAATGAAAAATGTGTAAATCCAGCTAGGATTCATCGGGATTGGCGCTACAGCAATCACATTAAGGTTAATTTCCTCAAAACAAGCTATAGTATTTGTCTTACATTTTATTCAAATATTTCCCTTAAGGGCCAAAATAGAAATCTTTTCGAGAAGTATATAAAACGCTAAATATATATATAAAAAGGTACAATTCACTAGTAATTTTTAAATTAGGAAATTGCCCCTAATCCTTATTTGTAGGTGGTGGTTTTATTTTAAATGTGGTGTGATGTAATAATTTTGGTATCTAAAAACTAAGACATCATCCAAATTTAATCGCTATGGCAGGCATTAATTTTTAGGTGTATAAACTTCCATAAACACGTCCATATTTCTAATTTTTTTATTAATATATCTAGAATTGAATATTTCCCAAAAATATTAACCATTTTTTTTTTAGTATAACAGTTTAGTTTTATACGTGAGTGGTTGAGAAGGTTTATATTGTGTTATACACCTTTTTCTCCTTTTTGTTTGTGAGTCAGCCAAACCATTAGACAACAATAAATAAACAAATTAAGTACTCAACTTGCGCATTTACCACTGAGTGTTTACTTCATGTAACCTCAAAATATCAAAGTGTTTAAAGGAAACTCATCTTCCAAAAGCTTCTGTAAACAGGTAAATGTAGAAGAATGCAAATCTTTCCTCAATCAATCGTTTGTTTATTCGGAATGAAATGGAATCTATCGATGAACACGAGAAACAGGTTAAACGTAGCGAACGAGATTATTCGTAAAATCAAATGCATTTTTGATTTGGTTCTTATTTTAACAACTAAACTATTTGTATTAAATTCTTTCAGATTTTGTCCAGAATGGTAGGTATTTACTCCACTGAAGATGGTTTCTTTTAAAATTCTAAAAATTCATTGATGACTTCACAGGCTGTATTCTGTACATAAAGTTAACAGAGAATTATAGACTTTTTTTTTAATAGGTACATCTATTTTCAAATGATTCTATCTAAGAAATACTGTATATAACTGTGTATTATTTTCATATCCCATACATATAAATCTGTTTAGATGAAAAGAAAATTGTATAATGAGATGATTAGTAAATTTATCTGTATCCAGTATTCTTTAACTCAAGAAAATTTACTTTTATATAGTTTATTTCTATATATCCGTCAGTTTTATGTATAAGTAGCGTTAGATCGATTTTGTTTACACTTTTACTCATAATTATGAACTCTCACTCAAGTGTTTGAGTGAGTGAGTGAGAGAGAGAGAGAGAGAGAGAGAGAGAGAGAGAGAGAGAGAGAGAGAGAGAGAGAGAGAGAGAGAGAGAGAGAGAGAGAGAGAGAGAGAGAGAGAGAGAGAGAGAGAGAGAGAGAGAGAGAGAGAGAGAGAGAGAGAGAGAGAGAGAGAGAGAGAGAGAGAGAGAGAGAGAGAGAGAGAGAGAGAGAGAGAGAGAGAGAGAGAGAGAGAGAGAGAGAGAGAGAGAGAGAGAGAGAGAGAGAGAGAGAGAGAGAGAGAGAGAGAGAGAGAGAGAGAGAGAGAGAGAGAGAGAGAGAGAGAGAGAGAGAGAAGAGAGAGAGAGAGAGAGAGAGAGAGAGAGAGAGAGACGCTCTAAGGGATAGTGAAGAAGAAAGAAGGATATAGAGGAGGGTTAGAGAGGGAGAGGAAGAAAAGTATAGGGGGAGAGAGGACCAGTGAAATTAGGTAGAGGGATGAGATGGACTGAGAGAAAAGGAGGCAGATATCCAGGGTGAGAGACATAATGAGGAGAAAGATGCGGAATAGGAAATGAGAAGTACAGAGATAAAGACATGAGATAGATTGAGAGATAAAAGCAGGGAGACACAAGGAAAGAGAACGAGGTTGAAAAAGAGGATTAAAGACAAGGAAAAAGAGAAAAAGCAAGAATAAAAAGTACAGATGCGAGAAAGGCAGAGAGAGAGGAACAGTATTGAGGCAGAGATATAGAGAATAACATTGAGGCAGAGGAATATGGGAAGAAAAATATGAGACTGGGAATAGACTGAGTGAAATACTTTCTCCCACCATCTACAAAATAAAACCACATCTAGTACACTAAAATAATTAAAAACAATAACAATAATAAAACTCGAATATATATAAAAAATATATAAATATAAATGAGAATTAATAAAATTGCTGTCACCTAACAAATACAAATAAACCAAGAACATAAATTAACTTTCTGTAGAATTTGAACAAATACAAATGTAATTTACAAATACAAACTTTCCCGTTAGTATATACACCCGTCCACACAAATAAAATATTATTCATTAAATCACATCTCAAAGCAAGGGGGTATCATTCAATTTGGCTATAATGTATAACTTTGGCAATTGAAAAGTGGATGCGGAAATTAAGAGACCTCATTAATTCTGTGAGTGAAGTTCAAAAATAACTAGCGGAAATGATTGGAAAACAGTAAAACACTTGTTAGCATTACGGTTCGAGGTGTAAAATGATATAACGAGAGACAGGCCCTCCTCTTGTGCTCTTTCCACAATAGAATTATACACAAATTTTATGATTTCCAAAAAATATTGTTACTGAAGTCTAGAAGTAGAATGTAACGTATAACTAAATAAATAAGTTAAGAACGTAAATAATTGAATTTAAAACATTATGTATTTTATAATAAAGCGCAATATGGACATCAAAGATAAACAGTCCATGAGTCTACTATCATGTATCTGTTCCAATTAATTTCCTTTTTACAATACTATAAAAAGTCAGTATCGCACTGTAGTATAGAAAGTGAATTTAAATTTAATTCCTTAACAACCCTTAAAATCACGTAAACAATTTGTTGAAATTTTACTTCTCGACACGGAAAATATTTTAAATGATTCATGTGCTTCATTACTCTACCAACATCACCAATTACTTCCGTCAATACTCATATTTCAGAAAACCTTCGATAGATTTCGTCTCTTCTAATGAGATGTATATTCTATTAACGGTCAATCAAAGTCTTCAATGGAGAGGATCTATGGACATTTCATTGGTTGGAATGTCAGGATTTCATAATGGCAATCTTTATAGCTAAAATGTCGCTAACAATAAAAACAGTATATTATTCTGTCTTCTGTATTCTGTGTAGTCTGTATAATCCAAGAAATATTCTGCAAGATCATCGTTTCTTACGAGATTTGAACAAATACCAACCCACGCTAACAACCCTTGATTCAAGATTCATTGAAAGTAACAAGAGTTGACGTCATGGGTGTAAGAATCTGGGGATGACGTGTTCTTAAGACTATGGTTTTTGTAAATTAATTTCTCACAGTGTATTTCTTTTTAAATTAGAATTCATCTTGACAAATTCCGTAATTAAAAAACAGACTACATTCTAAAGGAACAACTTGAGTATCTCAAGAATTACTGTGCACTCGATTTTATATTGTAATTTTGGGTCTAGTCCAAGAAAATTTATATAAAATATAACCCAAATAAAATAAAAGTTATTTCACAGCCTTAATTTTAAGGGGTGAAAATCGTAGAATTTTTACTAGTTTCAGCTGCTGAAAAATAGGAGTATGATTTTGTTTAATATTTACGTGTGTTTTAATTATTTCATACCTATTGCATTTCACGAAGTAGTCATACGTCTTGAAGTCACAAAAACTTTTCGACATTTCATGATTTTCTTAAAATTTCACATATTTTTGTAGTGGTATGTTAGTATATGATTTAAACGCTAATCGAGATTTAAAACAGTTCAAACCTTACAATCTTTTGCTAACTATTAATAGGTAATCCATATTTTCCTGTATACTTTTGACATTTCATCAAAAAATGCAATTTATCAATCAAAGTTGGTATGTAGGCTAATTAAAACGTTCTAATAAAATTGTTTCGGCGGTTTCAAAATTATAAGCGTTTTTACTTTGAATGCCGAATCAAGAGAACATACGAGGATTATGAATAGGACAATCAAAGGTTTTCCACTCCCACCAAAAAATAACCTGTTTACCTGTTAGTTGGTTTTTTATCGTTGTTTATAGAATGCCTACCTAATTATCTAAACCGCGAGTACAGCTAGGTGGCATATAAAATATTATAACACTCAGTTTACTATTTTTAAGAGCATGGCTGTTTCAAATCCTTAAAATAAAAGTCTATGAAAACTTGAAGCTAATGTCGAGGTTTGGAAATCAATGGTCATAGAAAAAACAGCAAAAGAAATATTCATTTAATTTTACCAATAAAAAACTGCTTTTTGAAGTTTTCCAACAGATTTCCTTCGAACCATGAAATACTAAGTGTTAAATCGATCAGACAAAACCAACTAAGGAACTTATAATTAACTAAAACGCAAAACAAGTTTACTATTAATTTTTTTTAACCAGGATTAATTTTTTTTAGAATATGCCAGGTATTTTCCACATTTATATAAAGTAGATCAAAGAATAGCTTTCTACGGAAATATTTAACAAGAGCTATTCCCTTTAGATTACGGTTGTATAGCTCCTAGACACTAGAAGACGTTGTCAATTTGTAATGCCGTTCCTTTTTATCGTGGCAGTCATTTAAAATGAAGGTGGAACTGCGCCCATTGTTTGATGTAACAAAATAATGGCAACTTAGAGGATTAAATTGTAACGATTTTTTTTCTATAAATTGTATTTATATAAAGACTATTCTTTTTACAACAAATAGTTAAATTTGTGTAAATGTTTATTTTATCAAACGTAAATGTTTTATTAGGTAATGAATGGTTAATAAGTGTAATATTATCTTTTTAAAATGAATATGTTTGGTAATATCCTATTTTTTTTTTATTTGTATAATTAGATCGATATTACAATTAATCAAATTATAACCCATTACTCATGTAGAATATAATATGTTAAATTTGTATATACAAAATAAAAATATATCTATGCAAAACTAATATAAATAATAACAATACAATATATCTATACATTTTTTTGAACATATCTCTTCAAACTTGCTTACTTAAATTTGACATATTGTTTTATTAATGAATAAATAATAGTAGCTGGTCCTTGATTTAATAGTGCCAGTATATACACTTAATAGTTAAAAATCTAAATATTACTTCAACACCAAAACGCAAAAACTTTAAGACATTCGGGCTACTTATTCTTAAGCTCAAAAATTACTCACTCATAGGAGATACAGAAGCTGGCTTCTAGAGCATAAAGTTCAGAGATACTATAACCGTGAGAGAGAATAACCAATTTCTACAAAGAAGTGTCAGCCGTGCAAGAAGCTGCTACGAAAGTTACAACTGCGCAGTGCGCATGTAAAGGTAGTTTACCTTGTTGGCTTTCAATCCGTCATAAGTTCCATCTGTGACAATGGACCAAAGGACTGTGACCTGACATTCGCACAACAAAACCACTATCACAACTTGGTATACACCACAGTGTGTTCTACAATGGATCCCTCCCTAGCCACGACAACATAGCTCATAACGAACGCACTGACACCCTAACAAGCCTTCCCCACATCTATGAAGGATAGAAAAGGCATAGTGGTACAACACTAATGAAAGAACACTAAGATCGGCAAGTATATTGTAGGAAATTGGATGTTAACAATGTAAGGTACCTTAGGAACAGATATACCAAGAGCAGTAGGATTCATACTTTTAACCTGCGACGGTTACTTGCTACACTCGGCATTACAGATTCAGACATCGACTCATTTGCAACTATAGAATACAGGACTCTACCCACCATCATCCATTCTGATCATACACCCGGGAATCTTCTTGTCAACACCGCCTAGGATGGCAGTGATGTCGTTGGATAAAGTAAAGTACTTTATCAAATAATTCGAATATCACTTTTCACTTTGTCCTTATTTTCAACCCAATCCTTACGTGATTTAGTCCGAAGTGTAATAATCTATAAATTATTATCTATAATAATAAATAAATATATAATAATATAATAATAATATATAATCTATATAAATATAAATCTATAATAACCTCTCCTGTCTCACTCCTTCCAAATAAAACGTAACAATTTAAGTGAATCAATCCACTATTCCCGAAGATAATAAGTAATTCAAACTTTAAAGATAGACGAATAGTAAAACAGACATAATTCCGAAATGATGTAAATTCTAAGGAATAAAAACGTCGAGAAAAATTGAAAACAAAACATTAAAAACACCATCGCAATTTTTTTCCCATATCAACACATAATTATACAGTAAAATGAATACTTACATGGTCATTTCATAATCAGTGATATACAAAACTGTTTACTTAAGTTGACAAACATGCATGTAAACATAAAGCAGGGAGATAAGGCAAAATAATTACGGTAATCAGGTTAATAAACTGAATGTAATGTGTAAACATATTTAATAACACCTCTTTCATTGTAGGGGCACGTAACATAGCCTATAAACAATAATTTACTCCTTGCAATCTTTGTTTTAAAATGATAATAATTACTATCAGATCAGTTATACACGCTATAGTAAAAAACTACGATTTCTTTTCATGGAATAGTTGGTGCATATCTTTATGATACAATGACGAAAACCAATATAATCTATTAAAATTTTTGCGGAACTCAACTAAAATTTACGATTTATAATAAAAATCTAATAAATATTCGTAATTAATTGTCAAATAAATATTATAAAATATACATCTGAACATAAAGTTATGACAATTTTAAAATATTTATTAAATACAACATTATTACATTCAATAAAACAGTTTAGACTTAAAAATGAGAACTAAATAACAAATTACGTTGTTTGTTCTAAGCTAAAATTGATTGTGTATACATTTTTTCGCAATATAAAGTAATCCATTATACTCATTATAACATTTTTAGAAATTATAACATATAAATTAAAACTTGATGATAAACAAAATGTTTCATTTTAATTAGTGACACAGGAATCCTTACAAGGAAGACTTATACAATTTCTTTAAAATAGAGTATTTTTGAATAGATTTGAAATAGTACTCGTACAACCAAATAAAACAAAAAGATTAGTTAATTATACACTTTTAAAGTAATCTTAAAAGGAAGACATATTGCCAAAGGTATTGGCGTTCCCTGATCAGTGGGTTCATTTCAAAATATAAGTAAAAAGACTCCTTAGAGTTAATGTCATCCTAGATTGTAAGGTCTTATTCTTATATGAAAGCCACTGAAATGACTCCTCTGATCTATTACCATTCACATTTGCAGTTGTCAAGAGAGAGGCCAGTAAAAGAACTCATCAATCTACTACCATCCTAGATTGGGGGGTTCGTTAGAAGAGAGTGGACAGTTAAAGGACTTCGTCGATCTACTGCTATCTTAAATTCAAAGGGTGAGACAAATGAAAGGATTTCTTTGATCTACTATACCATCCTAGACTGAAGCCTATATTTAAAAGTGACCCCAATGAATGAACTATGTTGATCTTGCCATCCTAGAATAAAGCTTCCTTTCACAGAGTGAGGCCAATGAATGGACACCTTTGATCTACTGACATCCTAGGTTGAATTCCCCATTCCATTGAATGGACATCAATGATCTCCTGGCATATATATGTGGTCTTATTGCAAAACAGCTGAATGGTAAATACTACTGTATTTTAATATACTGCCAACTTAGATTGAAACCCCATTTATTTCAAGAATGGGGAAAAGACTCCTTTGGTTTTCTGATATTCTACAGTGATATCTCAAGATACTCAAAATAAAATATTCTCTATTTAAGCGTTATTATTCACCACCTTTACAGACATAACTTCCATACCTATTTTGTAAAATGAGATAAAATTCATTTTATGGAAAGTAAATGATAAATATTTTTTATATATCGTTGACTTTTATGACTATCTCAAAATAACGTAGTAATTTCTAAACAAAATGAAATGACAATCTACCTGGGTTCAAAATCATTACGATTTGACGGGAATTCAAGAGTTCTACAGTATAAACCGAATACGTGTGTACTGTTTACAACCTTGAAAAAAGTGTCATTAAATCTTGTTTTATAGTCATAACTACTCTGGATACTTTCATGGTTGAGTTTCTTTTGTAACATACAAAGAGGTATTTCTTTGTAAGAAATCAACGTACCTCAAATCAAATTTGTCCATCTCGTTCCGTTCAAAATGTACATTGAATAAATCCTATAAAATACTGTATATATTCGATCAACATAAATGTTGATTTTGAACGATAGACTTCCACGGTCTCAAACATCATTATGATCTTGTTCTTCGGGGTTCTACCGCGTCAATATTGTCTGCACGTTGAGTACATGAAAAACGTTATGAACATGTTATGAACACGAACAAATAAATTGAACACCAGCAATTAACAGAAATATTTTTTTAAATTTTACAGGATATTTCAGGGGAAATGTCATACTCCACCAGATGGTAGAGGAATGCAGAACATGTGGAAAGTTTTATTGACATTAAGTTAAGAAACACTTCGTTTTCAGTCTGTCCATCCATATGTGTTATTTACAAATTTATAAATGATGACTCATTCCGGATTATCATTTAAAACAGGTGTGCACATTTATGTCCTAATTATAATTTTATTAAAAACAAAATTTACAAGGTTCTTTTCTTCAAAATGATTGGTGTTTAAAATATTGAATTGAAAATTTTACGAAAACTTTTGAATTTATCTAAAACTTACTACTATAATAAAAAGTGGCGTAATTTCATAACAATTTTAAACATACCACGTTCTTAAAATCGAACTTTAAATAATGGAGAAATCCGCAAATAATTCATGAGGACCACAGTTCTGTTCATAGTTAGTTGTGTTGCAGCATCAATGCAAGAGACTCGTTCAAATATGTATATAAATTTCGATTTCTTCATTATTTACAAATCTATTTCTAAAACTTGTTATTTTAGGATTTTTTAATAACTATGCATCATTTATTATATTAATATAATTTTTGTAAAACAACTTTTTTTGAAATTCATTACTGGCTATTTAGAAGAAAAAAATTGATCAAATGGAATATTTTCTTGGAGCATAACGACAGCTTATGTACAGCTGTATACCAAGTTAGGAATAAATAAGATTTGATTTATAAATATTTTTAAACAAAGGCGGACAGAAAACGAACCGTAACTCAACAACTTGCCCGTAAAATGTTTCATTCTTTATAATAACCTATCTCCTGAATCACTATGTGTAAGTACTTGAACTAACACTCAAACAAAAGGTGTTGTGGGGCATGATCGGTGCTCATTTGATGGTTTCTGGTCAAAACTTTACCATCAGGACGGCTATATTTCCATAGAAAATTCACTAAAAATGCATATATTTAAATCAAATTTCCAACAGGTAAAATAAATTAATATCTCTAAATAAAATTAAGCTTTTCCTTTTAAATAAAACAAAAATAATATATATTTGCAATTGGTTTATTCAGAAACTGTTTACGACCTTCTTAACGTTCACTTTTCAGAAGCTGACACCTGTCGGACGACGTTAAATATATTATTTTTTTAAACGCTGAAAATGAAGATTAACTGCCAGCATCTTCGCCGACATTTATTACAAATTAAAATAAAAGTTTTTCATTTCTCAACGCACGCTTAGTTTCATCAGTGGGAAACCAATTATAGCTTCAGCTGTTTCATAATATTAATTTGAATATTTCAATTCCACATGAAAAGTTAAGAATATAAAACAAACTAAGACCGAGACAAAGATGCAGTTAAAGAGGCAATATTAACTGAGCTGCGATCAATTCTCAACAATCTGCAAGATCAGCCCCAGGCAATAACAAAGTTATCCACTTTGTGGTAGTGAAACAATGAAGTCCATCTCTTACAAACTTTATAAGAACGACTTCGATAAATATAGTCTTACGAAATTGTAACAATAATTTGAGCCAAAGATAAGGTTGTTTATATTTTCTTATTATAACTTCAATATATATATATATATATATATTCTAACGATAAATATTATATTATAATTTCATAAATATTATATAAATCAAAATCATGAATTAATTAGTCATACCTTGGATTGTCAACACATAAGGAAAGTTATTAATGATGAAGTCCAAATATACTCTTTAACATTAACTCTGAAATATTTAATTTTATTTGAACTTAATTTCCAATTACTTTTGTTTTTTAATTTACACTTTAAACTATTTGCTCAGGGGGAGCTCTTTAATGAACAATTAATACAGTGAGTGAAATTTTAATAATACAGAGAATTGCAATTTTAACAATTAAGTTTCCAATTAAAGTCTATAATAATTAGTACAATACCAAATCCACTTTTGTTGTATTCCTTTGTAAGTAATCCAGTGCTGATAGTTGAGTGAAGAACTTTCACTTTATTACTGGTTAATGATGTTCACCAAACACTACACTGTACTATGTGATTTATCAATAAAATGATTCACTTCAAATTACCATGAAGATGCACTCAACACTTTGTAGATGTACCTCTTTAGTACTGCAACGAAGATTACTAAGGTGTTAAATACTTTTACTTTGAAAACAAACACGGTTAAAATATACGTGTTAAAAAACAATTATTACTTTACTATTACTAAACTGGAATTATAACTTATAGGAAATACTAATTTCTACATTAGGAATACTTTTGGCTTTACTTCGCCGACCCCTATGCTGTGAGTTTCTCCCCAAGACTCTCTATATAATTTTTACTTTGTCGATGCTAAAAAATACTTATTCCCTCTCTCTTAATTTACTTTAACCAATGAACGTAAGCAGCTACTTTTTGTCAGCCAATCAAGTTTTAATGTTTCAAAATTGTGACAGTTTAGAAATCTGTTGTCCCGTTAGATTTTATGAGTTTTGTGTGTGATTCTCCTTAAGTTTCTAATATTATAGTTATTTATGACTTAATTGCCTACAATGATTCTGGGTATAATTTAAGTGTTTTTCTTTAAAGTTGTGAATGGTGTTCTGACTGATTTATAACATATTTCCCTAACGCTTCACCTTTGTCGGCTATCATAAAACGTTTAACATGTGTCCAACAAATGTATCTATTTCTATATTCTTTTTAAAATATTAGACCATTACTGGAAAGCTTATTGATTTCGTTATAGAGTCCCCCGTTTTTTTAGATTATTTTCTTAAATGAGCTAAAATAACGTAGCCACATATCTAAAAAACAAACTAATCATTATCCCTACCCAAGACAATAACAGTCCTTATTTAACAATAACAACAACACAAATTTTTAAACAATGCTTATGATAAATATTACTTATTACTAGTCATCTTATAGCTACAACAGACAGTACACAACAATAACTTATTTTACACAATCACATGACATGTTTCAAGTACCCATTGAAAAGAAATTAGCTTAGACATATTTTTACTAAATAATTATAAATTTGTTTACAAGTTACAGAAGCAAGCTAAACTGTTTTACAGGTACCATACCCAAACTGAAGGTTTTACAATCCTAAACTTCCCTTTCTTATTTATGAAGTGTGGTCTTTCTAACCCGGTCAGTGATTTATGATCGCGGAGCTCCTGTACTGTCCTATATTTATGGTCTCTCACACTATATTCTTTAGTCGGCAGAAAAATAAGTTAATTGACTTCTCCATATACCCTACTTAGTTCAGATATATGATCAACCACTTTAAATTTCTGTAAACTATTGCACCTATCCTAAGTTTTTTTTTTAAATTTTACTCTACTCCTTATGCGTAATATTTCCTTAGTAATCTACAATTAAAAATGCCTCGAATCGTTTCCTGTTTCTGTCTGTCAATTCATTAAATTTAGTTCCATTGAATTTTCTACAAAATTAAGTATAGCTTGATTTTTATTTATAAACTCTATACCTAAAATACAATCTTTTATTAATCCAGGTACAATAATAAAACGTGTTTCAATTGATTCTTGATTAACGGTTAAATTTAGTATTATTTGTTTTGTTATATTTTTTTAACGATTACCAATTACTCCGATAACCCTCGTATTGGCTACGCTTAATATAGCATGATCTCCCTATAGATGATGATTATTACGGTAAAACATTTCTGATAAAACATTATACTCGCTCCCAGTGTCTATTAATGCGGTATAATCATGATTAGCAATTTTAATATCTATATTAGGACATTCTATACTAATGTTTCCTAAAGTAATTTCGGAATCTTCATCCTTATTCAGTAAGTCACGTACATCGGTAAAAATGTTGTTAATGGAGGGTAAAGGGAGGTCAGTTGGTTCGATATCGTTTTGTCATAGTTTACTTTCTTCACTTGCCTTGGTTGAAGTTCGTTGGCCTGCATAAAACTTAGGGTGTCTTTGTGTAGTTTCTGATGGTCGGTCTCTACTGTCATAAAACTTTCTCTCTCCCTGCTGTCTATGTGCATTGACCCGGTGCAATTCTTCCCCTTTACTTTCGAATGGTCGATGGTTATTAAATGCATGTTTGAATTCTGTTATTAGGTTAATTAATTCCTCCTTAGTTTTAATACCCCTAGTTATTTGAGCCGTAGCCACGTTGGCGTGAAAATGTCTGACGATTTTTCTAATTATTTGTAACTCACTTAACCTTGGTTCTAGATAACTATACTGCAAAAGTTTTTCTTCTAAATACCCTAGCATAGACTGGTTTGAACTGACGTAATAGCGTCCGAATTCCAATTCATCTCGTATTTCCGCTTGCCTTAATTCGTTCCAATATTTGTTTTTGAAAATTTCCGTGAATTTTTCAAATTCTCGTAAGCCTCTACCACATAACTTCCACCAAATTCGCGCTTGTTCACAAAAATTAATATCTAACCACTCTAAATCCTTGCCATTATAATATTTATCATGTAACCTGGTTATCGCCTCTAAAAACTCCATTGGGTTAATTTCTGATCCCGTGAATCCCAACGACCTGATTTCCATTCGTTCAGCTACCCTCTTACTAGATCCTATATCCGATTCTAGCCGATCTTCTAATTCCTTAAATTTACCCTCATAATTCTTTATTAAATTATTTCGTTGTTGTTCAATTTCTTCCAGCGGTTTAATTTTATTTTCCATGATATTTAGTTTACCTTCTACTTGATTAATTAATTGTACCTGTTGTTCCTTAACTACCTTAATTTCTACATTCTGCTTATTAATTAATTCATCGGTTTGTTGCTTCTGTTCCCCTATTAATTCCTTAGTTTTTTCTATTACCGACTTTTCAACTCCCTCTATTTTATTATTTAATACCGCTATAAACTGTCGATTTTCTTCCCGCATATTTTCCATTTGCCGATCCAATTTTTCTCCCATATTTTTTTCCAAATTTTTACTTTGTTCCATAAGGGCCTTTAACATTTCCATTAAATTTAAATTTTCGGACGTTACCGACGCCGCTGTCCCCGCCACATTAACTTCATTTATTGTTTTATCTACCCCTGTTAATCCTTTCCCCGAAATAACATCAAAACTTTCCCCCAATTGATTATTAACTTCGAACACTTCAGGTGTGTTCTGACCCGACCCTTGATTTGTTTGCAACATACTTGTACCCTTAAAACAGAGGCGTTTGCTTCTTCTTAAATTTAACATACATTTCCTGTAATTAACCTTATTATACTTATGCTAACAATTATGCTAACAATAATTCACTCACTGCTTGTTCATGCCTGACACTTGGGCGCCATTATCGAACGATAAATATTATATAAATTTCATAAATATTATATAAATCAAAATCATGAATTAATTAGTCATACCTTGGATTGTCAACACATAAGGAAAGTTATTAATGATGAAGTCCAAATATACTCTTTAACATTAACTCTGAAATATTTAATTTTATTTGAACTTAATTTCCAATTACTTTTGTTTTTAATTTACACTTTAAACTATTTGCTCAGGGGGAGCTCTTTAATGAACAATTAATACAGTGAGTGAAATTTTAATAATACAGAGAATTGCAATTTTAACAATTAAGTTTCCAATTAAAGTCTATAATAATTAGTACAATACCAAATCCACTTTTGTTGTATTCCTTTGTAAGTAATCCAGTGCTGATAGTTGAGTGAAGAACTTTCACTTTATTACTGGTTAATGATGTTCACCAAACACTACACTGTACTATGTGATTTATCAATAAAATGATTCACTTCAAATTACCATGAAGATGCACTCAACACTTTGTAGATGTACCTCTTTAGTACTGCAACGAAGATTACTAAGGTGTTAAATACTTTTACTTTGAAAACAAACACGGTTAAAATATACGTGTTAAAAAACAATTATTATTTTACTATTACTAAACTGGAATTATAACTTATAGGAAATACTAATTTCTACATTAGGAATACTTTTGGCTTTACTTCGCCGACCCCTATGCTGTGAGTTTCTCCCCAAGACTCTCTATATAATTTTTAATATAGATAAGAATTACCTTAGTAGGTCCGTCTTGTGACTTCAATTTATATCTGGTTTTGCTATGACATGTTTCAAAGTTCAAGACTTCATCATCAGATACATGTAGATTAATTAATTCATTCACACGATGAATGCGTCACACATCAAATGTTAAAACACAAAACACAAACACAAACACAATTAAAATAAATATTCCCGTTCGGCACCGGTGCGCATTATCCTATGTCTGGTGTTCCACCAGACATAGGATAATGCGCACCGGTGCCGAACGGGAATATTTATTTTAATTGTGTTTGTGTTTGTGTTTTGTGTTTTAACATTTGATGTGTGACGCATTCATCGTGTGAATGAATTAATTAATCTACATGTATCTGATGATGAAGTCTTGAACTTTGAAACATGTCATAGCAAAACCAGATATAAATTGAAGTCACAAGACGGACCTACTAAGGTAATTCTTATCTATATTATTTAATTGTGACTCGGTTCCGTAAAAACAAAATTGAAATGTATAATTTTTACTTTGTCGATGCTAAAAAATACTTATTCCCTCTCTCTTAATTTACTTTAACCAATGAACGTAAGCAGCTACTTTTTGTCAGCCAATCAAGTTTTAATGTTTCAAAATTGTGACAGTTTAGAAATCTGTTGTCCCGTTAGATTTTATGAGTTTTGTGTGTGATTCTCCTTAAGTTTCTAATATTATAGTTATTTATGACTTAATTGCCTACAATGATTCTGGGTATAATTTAAGTGTTTTTCTTTAAAGTTGTGAATGGTGTTCTGACTGATTTATAACATATTTCCCTAACGCTTCACCTTTGTCGGCTATCATAAAACGTTTAACATGTGTCCAACAAATGTATCTATTTCTATATTCTTTTTAAAATATTAGACCATTACTGGAAAGCTTATTGATTTCGTTATAATATATATATATATATATATATATATATATATATATATATATATATATATATAGTAATTCAAAATTACAAGACAATAAATCTGGAACTGATAATGAGAAAAAAATTATCATCATTCCATAATAATTTGTCGTAGGTTAATCCTCAGGTGTAGACAATTACCAAGAAATTAAGTTTTAAGTTTTTTATCGGGTATTCTTTGACATATATACAAAATTTAAAAAAAAAAAAAAAAAAACATTGTTTTTCGTTAAGATAAAAATCATTCGTTTCTTCTTTCGTATTTTGTAATTTAATTGTTTTCGTGGTAATCAACATTAAAAATGTTAAACTTTCTCTATTTTAGAAATGTACACAATAAAGAACTTAGTGTTCTAATATACTGGGAAAAAGATCGGTAAATCTTTTTATATCGTATCAAATGAGCTCCTCACATTTGTCGTACAATTTTGAATCAGGGTAAATACTGGGTTACACACAATATATTTAATTTAAGGTACAAAGAAAGCACCCATCAATGTTTTATTTCACTTTTTTATTGATAACTACAGTACTGAAATATTTTGTGACGATTAGTTTTATTATGCTTTTGTTTGGTTTTTGAGTTTTATGTGAGTGAACAAGTACATTCCATGTTTTCCAACATATTATGTTACAAACTGACTGAAAGTAAACTAATTAACGTAATCACAACCCATACAGGTGATTTAACTGACAGGTGTTTAAAGTTATTATTGAAAACAAGCCCGCCTACTACGCTCTCATACCTAGTAAATATAGCCCAAGTAAAAGAGATAAGGAGGTGTGGTCACACGTCAAACACTTACTGTAGTCAAGCGCGAGGAAAGATACAAATAACTTGCTACAACTTTAAACTAAGTGTGAATTGTAAATGAGATAGGTCGTCATTTCCGGCGTCATATGACAACTTAGCTTTGCAGTTCTGCCTCTTTGTGACGTCACCGCTAAGCAACATTCCTGTCCAATACAGAAATAGCAAACAGAAACAGAAATAGAACTAGGCTTGTTTGTTTATTTTTCATTTCATCCTTTTTATTATGTTTAGGATTTGTTGCTTCCTCATAATGTATTTAATGTATTCTTTTATTTCTTAAGAGATTTGTTTTGATATTTGTTTACGAAATTGTTTTTATGTTTATGACTGTATAGAGAGGAAATAGGGAGAGGGAAGAGACCGCCAAGTTGAATACTTACTGAAGTTGTATTGATTCAGTGTTGAAAACAGAAAGCCCAAGCATTTACCTGAAACACACCAAAAGAATAAATAGTTTTATAATAAATATATCTTTTTATTTATTTACTCCCATTAATGTTTAAATATTCTCCTTTATAAACCTTGTTTACATAAATTTAACTACAAATTAATACAATTTTCGTCCCAAAGCGCCCTTTAACACGTTTTAGAATATTTGTGCAAACCAATGTCAAAAATGGGTCAATTGTCGCGTCTAATTTATTGATTAGGTGAAATGTTCCATTTAAGTGTAAAGTTCTGTTTAGGTAGGATTGAAGTGATGAACTGTTCTGTGCATTGAAAATAACGAGAAACTTTTTTGTCTAAGTAACAGTACATGAAAGTATTTAATTGGACATTTGGAATATCGACAAAACTGTTTAAAATTTTGCATAAAATACCAATAATCACAACCCATACCTTGTTTTTAACTACACCGTATTAAACATGGACCTTAGCAAATTTAAAAAAAAAAAAAAAAAAAAAAAAAAACCTAGAAGACAAGAGTTATTAAATTAAAAGAAGTGAAGTATTTTGTATCATTTCAATCATATATACATTTGTAGGTATAAGTACCAAATTATTATTCTATAATTTATTTTTGGACGTACTAAGGCAAAATAGGCTAACTAGTAAAATTTTTTTACAAAAATAAACTATTTTATTAAGTAAAGGTCATTTGAAACAGAACGAAAGAATTATTATTCTGTGTCTCCGTCTCTGTCTGTGCCTCTGCAACTGCGCTTGCGCCTGTGCCTGTGCGCGCTCGCGTGCGTGCGTGTGTGTGCCTGTGCGTGTGTGCGTGCGTACGCACGCGCGTCTGTGGGTGAGTGGATTATTGAACTTTGCAAAAAGAGTGAGGACATAAAATAAAATAGAAAATTTCCTAGTGAGCCTTAATGTAACACTCAATCCGCATAAATCACAATGATGTTACATAATACAAATTGTGAACAATCTACAACTTCATATCGCACCAATGATCATATAAATTACTGAAACGCCCTCTCTCTAACATACAATACAAATAATAATAGACTTAACATGTAGCTTAACACTTAGATAATAGAATGCAACTCTTTTTCTTCCCGCGGGTTTGCTGATTTTATTAATATCAACAGATCACTATTGGCAATAATGATTCGAATTTTCCCCTTACCACAATCACTAGAAGCTTTCAAATAAAACACAATTATCTGATTAATTGTTCTTTATTAATTATTTCCACTAAATGCCCTGATGTACATTTCGATAACATGGTTATCATCATCTGAGGGTCTTGCTTATAAACTAAATCTAAACTTACATATCTACTAATGAAATAAAATTAAACCAAAAACTATAATAACCTGAGTGCAAGCTAAAATTCCTCCCACTCCACTGATCAGTTGACCAGTAAGATAGAGGGCTTGGATTGGCCCTTTGTCAAGTAATTGTTATATGTCTTTGACCTATGGAGTGGGGTGAAAGATAACTGTACCTCTAACAAAACTAATGAGAACAGGTGGCCTACTCCTTACAAAAGTATTTATAACTTAACAATACAAAATAATGTGACTACTTAATTTATTACATCTGTATTTTCCCTAGATTACTAAGAAAGTTTTTATCCATATATATCTTACAACTAATTGAATACATATGTTACATTGATATACTTAATATAGATTTTACAACTAATAAATTTCAATATATGTAAATTCTAACTTGACTTGTTACATATAATGTAGACATAACTTAATATCTATGCTCAACAAGATGACCTATTACAAAACCATGTACAGTAGCTCATAGGTGAGAAGGAACTAACAACCGTTTCAGCCACCATTTTAAAATTTTGCTATTATTTCTTTCAATCATATTTCATGAATTTGTTAAATTAATAAATATAATAAATTTAATTATAAGTTTTGAGCATTGCAGGTTGTTTTTCTTTTTTCTAATTGTTAGGTTATGTTACTTACAATTTAATTTATAACATATACTCTCCTATTCTTCTATCTTAGAAAATACTTTTAGACATTACTACATGCAGGTTTTAAAACTGTACAAAATTAACACTTTTATGACGTGTCAAAAATAATAATTATTTTTAAAAAACGGTTTTTGTAATTTGAAAATCGTCTACCATTTGAAAACTTAATGTTTATTTAGATGAATATCGCCCGTTATGTAAAGGCAAAAAACCTGTTGGTTCTTCATCACCTTATAAAAAAACAGAAAAGAAAAAAGCATAAAATAAAATACCTAGAATTTAATACTCTAATATCGTTAAGGGCGAGAAATAACAAGAGTGACTGATATGAAAGATGAAAGAAAAAGAAAAAGAAGCTAACCCAAGACTGCATGTAGTTATTGTAGATCCCGTTACGTTCTCACTAAAAATAAGCCATTGAGTATCTTTCAATTGTTTGTAAAACTGTATCCAACATCAACTAATTAAGCGTAATCGTACTGTAATGGCTACCACTAGATCACGCAATAGGATGAAACAATTGCATCGGAAGTCCTTAATTGACATCTACTGATGTGCGACATCCCATTTCATAGGTCTGTACTTAAATTGTCCACATGATATACAAAATATTTTCTACCGTACCCACACTATCCAAGAAATCTATTACAATGAATTTGTTTAACATTTTAAACATATGTAACTATATATCTATTTTTCTCTCCCTCTCCTCGTTCTTATGATGGTATTTCTAATACGTCAAGAGAATTTTATTTTATTTATCTAGCTCATTAAATGAAAGTTATACTGTTCCAAAAATGTATTGTTAGTATCAATATTTATAAGTTTACTCTAAAAATAACATATTAATTGCTGTAATATTAAAGAGTGTGTGATTTAAAGTAGAGTGGTGGTTTAACGCATTACTGTTATCCTGAATAGTATATTGTTTACAATACTAACTTCCTTGGTTTACCTTAAAATAATATTTTAATGGAAATTCGGTAACACTTGAATTTGGTATAAGCGAGTGCTCAACTAGTACAATTAAATATAACGGTTGGTTTTCTTTATTCATTTAATGATGAGTGAACAGAATTTTAACCCTTTGATCATAATTGTAACCCGATTTATAAATTACAGTTAGTTCAAGGCTTCTCTAATTGTTGGAAATCTACGTTTTAAGAAAGAAAGTGCTTCCTAAAATACTGGAAGTGACGGAACGCTGAAACAGTTATTAGTACCTGAAAAGAATCATTCAAAATCAACCACCAACCATATATGCAATTTACAAATCGCGAAATACGTTTTAAAGAACAGTTCTTATTACGAATAATGTGGTATGACTGTTCTGGTATGACTCAGTATTACCCACTATTAAAGGCACCTACTGCTCTATATTTGACACATGGAGTAGGATGGAAATCAATCATTTCTGGACAATTCTGAAACAAAAAACTCACACTGAACCCAAGCCTACGTTAATAAAGTTATCACTAATTAACTATTAGTTAATTACTATTATGTATTGATATAACCTTAATCAATTCCCATGCAATTACACACCAAATTGTTAATCTTATCCTCACAAAGAACGTGACATTAGTCCCGTGAATTTACACTTAGGCCGGAAATCAACTCCCAATGACCCCCAACGTAGCGAAACCCAGCCATAATAAATGTTTATATTCATCCAAAAAAGTGAAATATAAGGTACCTGTGAAACACAAGATGTCATCTGTTGGTTGAAAGAGTATGCACTGATTGATTTCAACGATCAGCTGTATGCAGCTCCAATCAGTATCTATGACTACCTCATTTCCTAGCAACTCATTCAAGAAGTGACTAAACCAGTGAAGTTTCGAGATATGTTATAAATCTCAGATTGTCACAGTGGTTACTGAAGCTCTTACGAAAAGGCTTAAGAAATCAGAAGTAAAAGAGCTTCAATCGAGCCTTCATGTCACGAAGGTCTTTAGAAAGGATGAAACGTGTCGCCAAAGAATTGTTCATGGTTTCTTGAAGGATGATCCAGACCGACGTCTTCAGTTTTGTGAAATTGTCTTTAAAAAACGGTGAGAAAGAAACAGAGTCTTGAAGTTTTCGTGATTTAACGACCCTTTATTGCAGCTATAAACAAGTGAATATATGTTTATGTCATTACAAACTTTTAATTGCTATTATGGAAAATAACTAAATCGGTATAATTATTTATTTATTTGTACCTAGAACTGCTGTTAGATTTACACACTGTAGCTGTTCCAATTTTTTATTTTTCAAGAGGACGATAGCGATCCGTCGATTGGCCTCCACGATCACCTGATTTGACCCTACGGATTTTTCCTTCTGGGGGTTTTTGAAAAAAAAACTGTTTTCTCAGAAGTCACGCACATTGAACAGCATCAAACAATTCATCTCTATTAATTTTAATGAAAATGACAAAGATCATGAGTGTAGCTTGGTTCAAGAAAGACTGCAAGATTGTTTCGATCAAAATTGTTAGTTTGAACATATACGAATTAAAATTGTTTCCCAAATCATACTATATTTTGTTTTCGATTGTAGATAACCTGTTATAAAAATTAGAATTGTAAAAATAATTAAACATTGTTATAAAGTACGTATTCCAACTGTTAGCCCCTGTATAAAGAAAATTTCTTGATAAAGTGACTATGAAATATCAGTTAGATCTTTAACCCAGTTTTAAACTCTATTGAAATACTACTCATGAATTATTAGGAACTTAAAGCTAGTAATAGATAGAGCAACAATCCATCAGTTGTGATAGATATTAGGTTTATCATAGCTGCTAATTAATGATGACGCACAGTATTGTAAACGTTCTAAATTTAATATTCTATCATCCAAACATATGGACTATAATTTGTTAACACAATCTACATTTAGCAGATGTGAAGTAATATATGTATATGTTCCGATATTTATTGCAGGTTAAAATTGTATGCTAAATTGTAGGAATGTCTTTTATATCCACTGTAAAAGATTGCATTAATGCAATGTGAAGTTTACAAAATTAAAAATTTCCCTGCATGCATTCAAGTGATATCATTCCCATGTAGCGATTTTTGTTCACTTGGGTGACTTCCTTTATTTTAATTTGCGTAATATATCATTATATAACAAAAATACTAAATATTATGAGTTTTATCACAATAAGTCCATTTCATCAATATCGTTGCTACTGATTTTGAGAAACTCTGAGTTTTGAGTTTCGATCTTATGACAGCTTTCCTCATTACTTACAGCTTTATTATTATTTAATTTCTATTTCGATTACAGAAAAAGTTGGTGCAATGTTTTGTTTGCTTTCTCTCCATAGAAAAGAAAGTGTTGTGATAAGACAAAAATTTAATTTGAAATCGTTGACTTATTTTGGTTTTAAAGTTATTGAATAGTGATGGATTTTGCAGATTATTGATATAGTTTATTGTACATATCTCGCCAATTTTGTATATTAAAACTAATACACGACATTTCCAGAGCACAAATAAATTGACATTATCAAACAATAAACATCAGAAATGTGGAAAAGAGTCCTGGTAGCCTAGGGCCATTTTAAAAAACTAAAGCCAAAAAAATAATCTAAGAAAAAAGACTAAAGCTAGGCTTGAACGGTCAAAATGACGAAGAATATTTCAAAACTTGATCGGGGAAAAGCACAAGTCAAAGAACCCGTGCAACAATAAATATCAACACATACATCCATACAACAATTTTAATTAAAAAGAAGGATATTTAGAAACATTGCACAAACCTTCTCTCTCATATATGTTTTACAGATGAAAACAACAATATTTTTAAATACATTATAAAGAAGTATAATTGTACTGAATGTTATATCGACTTTAAAATTACGGAATTCGCCCTAGTTTTGTTTTTTACAATTACTAGAAAACTATAATTATATTTAACTATTATTTGGTCCAATGATTTAAGTTATTAATCATAAGTAAACTCAAAATCGCTAGACATTCTATGAGAAATCGACCTTCTGATGTGGCCTTTAGGCTCTTAGGTGGGCTTTTAATAATATCTTTCAAATTGCGATATTAGAGGTATAAATTTAATTGGATTAAATCGTTACAACTTGTTTTAAGAAAATGGAATTTTTATTTTGGCGTCATAGTAAGCAATATGAAATTTTCCGTTGCGGAGATTAAATTTTATATATTTGGTAACCTAAACCTCTCATTTCGCCAAAACCTGACTAACAGTCTCTAAAAAGTTATTTCAAATAGATACGGACACATTTTTTAAAAAACACTTTTTGAGTTCAGATGGTTCCAAAAATTGTAAAATATCAACTTTGATTCTATCACATTTATTAATGACAATCCTTTCTCTCTTGATAAAATAACCGGAGATATTTTAAAACGCACTTAAATTCTGAAGTTTGGTTTGTTATATGAAACATGCATTAGAATTTAAAGACCTCAAAGAAAATGTCTGCGAGGGAAGTAAAATCATTTTATTGACAATTAAATAATGATTATTTATTAATATACAATTTATCAACAAAGTTAAAATAAAAAGTTAAATTTTTATCTCTTAATCACGATAAGAGTAATGACAACAGACAGGTGGGTCATTACAAGATTAATGACGCAATCTCGACTAACGAAATACAGGATTAAAGCGTTTACAATAATCCTACATTCAATGCTTGTAGACCTCAAACTTTAATTACAAAAACATTCATCATCAAGTGAGTTCATTCTTGCATCAAAACAAAGAAGTGATTATTTTATTTTAGTACGGGTTTTTACAATGTTGTCTTATCGACCTATTGTTTTATAAAAATATGTATATTTAAATACAATATACCCGTTTTAAAAATTATATTTAATTGGAAAATATAGATAACAGGTTTCAAATTAAAAGTTAATAGCCTACGTAGATGATGCAGTTAAGAAATGGTTGGAAGGTAATTTGAGGAAGTTTGATGAAGGGAGGCGAGGTTTCTAGATACTATATTAGTGTGGTATCACCTTTAAAAAAGCAAAAGATGTGGCCAACTGTTAACTGTAGATAGAACAGTTGCTGGGATCCATGAGTTGAGACTAGGGTCGAAGATTTCGACTCCTTAGGTTTCCATACCACTATATTCATGCTGAAAATGTTTCCACTAATAATTGTTGTCAGGAAAATCTGCAGCGAAATTACAATCAAACCCTGGTGGAGATTTACACTGACAATCAGGTTGCAATTAAAGTACTAGCAGGTATCACCGTCATATCCAAAGTGGTTTAGGAATATATAAAAAAAACTTTATTCCATGTCTAAACCATTTATTCCATGTATAAAAACCAAATGTTTTGTATTACACATCGGTAGATAGTGGTAACGACTGCAATGATAAGGTGACAGGTTGGTTTTGGACAGGATATGTATCTAGATTTATAGGAAATAAACCGGTAGAAAGAGTGGGTAAATTTTAGAGAATTTATGTGTACAGATCGGCAATGAACCGCTTGCCACGTAATATTTGACTGTGAAGTTCTTACAGGTAAGAGGCTGAGTGCAATTCGATTAAATCTCCTCCTGACGTCTCGCATTTATTGTTGAGTAGTAAAACTTGATTATAGGACAAATCTGACAATCTATTCCCTATGAGCAGTCACAATGGGCTGAATAAAGTTGCAGTGACTGGGTTTTTAATTCATCTCAAAACAGTTTCTAATATAGATTATAAATCTAAAAAATAACCTTTATTTTTCAATATTGTCTTAACATACTTTGAGAATCTATTTTAAAAAAACAGTGAATTTAACGTTGCTTAAACGATCCCCTATTTAGAACTATAAACTGAATTAGCAGACTAATTGACTTCATAGTAACACTCAATATGATTCAGTTTCTGAAAAGATTTAAAGATGATGTAAGTATTTAGAAGTTAGAGTGGAAAGTAAATTTCCCCATAAAAAATGAAATAGACATTTACGGTTTATTATATTTCCTCAAAAACTCAAATTAACGTAAATTTTATGTAACAAGTGATTTTTTACACGATTGTCGGTCGATAAGCTTTTATTATTTAAACATTTTAAAACTTATTTCCTGGTTAATGAATTTTAAAATGATATTAATAAGATACAATTGTTTCACAGAAAACAAAACTAACTATTTTTGACAAGATTGAGAAGACATGCTTATATCCTATTTTGAACGTTCAAAATAAGAACCAAATATGTAAAAAGGTGATTGACTTATTTTCTATCATGGAGTAGATAGCAACAGCATATTTTCTACTTTAAAATGTCTATAAAACGATAAAACGTGTTAAAACATAAAACCTGAAACACAAAATCTTTCAAGAATACGCGGATCTTCCAACATTCATAATGACATTTGTACAAAATATAACTTACAATTAGTATCTTATTTATTAATTGTTAAGCATATACGATAATTGAAATCAAACTTCTAAATTTGAATTGTGTCAACCTTATTGAATACTACGAATGTGGTAGTTTATCATGAAAGTTAAAAATATAAGTCAACTCCAGCGATAAAGTAACGACAACGCCTGATATCCTGTGTTTGGGATAGAATTGGCGCCTAAAAACTTTGATCATAAAGAGCTTCGTTTATTTTGTTCTGTAAATACATCCACAATATCGTCAAACTACCGAGAGCTCTATCTCTCAACTTTATTATATCAAAATGTAATAAAAAATACATCGTTAATAAATTCCTGCAGCGTTATACACCTCCATACCAGAGGTTACACTACCATGGCAAAGAATACATTGCCTCTTACCGATAAATTCCTGCAACGTTATACACTGCACTAGCAGATAATACATTGCCTCTTACCGATAAATTCCTGCAACGTTATACACTGCACTAGCAGATAATACATTGCCTCTTACCGATAAATTTCTGCAGCGTTATACACTACCATAGCAGAGGTTACACTGCCATAGCAGATAATACATTGCCTCTTACCGTTAAATTCCTGCAGCGTTATACACTGCCATAGCAGAGAATACATTGCCTCTTACCGATAAATTCCTGCAGCGTTATACACTACCATAGCAGAGGTTACACTGACATAGCAGATAATACATTGCCTCTTACCGATAAATTCCTGCAACGTTATACACTGCCATAGCAGATAATGCATTGCCTCTTACCGATAAATTACTGCAGCGTTATATACTGCCATAGCAGAGGTTACACTGCCTCCTGCCTGTTTCCACGATTTGTTCGTCCGAATACGGCGTTAGAGGATACTTAGGGAGATAAGCCTTGAGATTTTTCAGGGAAACTATAAAAAACCGTAGAGGGTGATGAATACTAATTATTTTTACACCACGACCCGTTATCTGTAGCGTTTGACCCTACCATCTTCTAGCTCGCATAGAGATGTCATCGTAAAAGGAACGCCACTCAGCAGGATTATAATAGAGATTAAACGCCTCAAATTGGAGTTGGGCGTTGACGATTGCAGGTTCGTAATACTTGGCCTTTAGGTTTTCGTCACTAGAAGAACTTCTTTCTGAACCTATATTCCAAATTTAATTAAAGGTGTCCCGACGATTTTTAGATCTATGAATCAATTGCAGCTAGATTAAAGCAATCCAGGCATTTCGAAAAAAGATATTAAGATAGAAGGACAAAATCAACCTCCTCTTCTACACATTTTTTTTTTCTGTAATTGATTTTTGTAGACAGGCGTATTTTTGTTTTGTGTTTTCATTTATATAAAATGAACATTCACCCAGCACTAACACCAATCGTCACTATATAATATCTTATATCATTTTTGTTTTAATATACAATTTTTTTCTGAAAATAAATTAGAAACATACGTGATTCTTAATACTGAACAACTTTAACTTTAAATATGGTATGTTCATTGTTATTTTATTTATGTTGCACCAAAAGTCTTTTATATTTAATACAATAAAAACAATAATAAATATAAAAACAACATTTCTATTTATCTAAATACAAACATACCAGTGATATAATTGAACAATTTTTTTTTTAAGCATATCACCTTAAAGAGAATGTATATTCCTCATTCAACTAATATACGTATAACATAAATCAATTGGTACCCTATAAAATTGAAACTTGACCTTTTCTGTTAAGTCAAAAAGAATTCTGAAACAATTCTGCTTTGTTTAAAACTATACATTTTGCACATGGACTCCTATATGGAGTTTAATACAACACCATCTGACACAAAAGGAGCTTCCCCCCCCCCAATACCTTGTAGCACCAAACAAGCCGCCAATCCACTACAGAGCACTAGCACCTCATCTGTGTCTCCTCGTTAGAGCTGCCCTCAACACCTTCTAGCAGCAAAAAAATTGCAAAAGAGCTAACAACTCATCTCCTTCAACTGGTAAAAGAATTTGGTAGAAAAACAGCAACTTTCTTCCTGGCAGGAGGATTTCACTTTTACTCTCAGCTGGAAGGATTATCTCAATCACCGCCTAGGAAAATTCAAGTACTTAAGTAGTAGTAATTTCCATGGTTTGCTAAAAACGTCTGACTAGGCCAGTGGTCACCAATTAAGTTTTATGAAGGTCCGTTTCAAAGTGTTGCCGAGCTTCCGCGGTCCATTCAGGGGAAAAATTAACAGTTTAACTACATTAATTTTAATCATTATTCAAATATTTGGGGGTAGTTATTACTCTGTATCTATTTTGATATAATGTTCTTCAAATATATTGAAGTTTGATATTATGCCATTGATCGATTAAAATAAAGGCCATTATTTAAATCGGATTTGGCAATAAAAATTACTTTATTAAGTATGTTTACTTATAAAATTGTCAAAACCTATTCTCGAATTTAGTCCTGAATATATTTCCTTTGCTATTGAAATACCAAGATAAATTAAATTAAACGTTTTATTAGGCATAAAATAATTGGGTAACCGGTAAAATAATGCAACAATATTAAATCAATAGCCTACTTTTTATTGAGAGTTGTATAATAAGAAATAAGGTACATATAAGTAACTGTAATAAAAAATCAAACTAGTTTAAAAAGTTAAAAAATCAGAGGAAAAATGACAGGTTAAAAAAATTAACATATGTAAAATAAAAAGAAAAAATCACACATAAGTAGTTGAAATTACAAATAAACTGATTCAAAAGTTTACGATCAGTGAGAAAAATGACAAGTTTTATTTTTAACAATCATCTTAAAACTTGGAGTTTAGTTTGTGCAGCTGATTCTCATTAATGTGTCGAGATGGTCATCTGTGAGACGGGATCTATAACGATTTTTAATAAAAGTCATTCTTGAGGAAGCTGCTTTGAACACATATGTTGATCCAAACATAGTACACAGTTTGATGGCCAAAGTTTTCAATTCTGGATACTTTTTGTCACTGATATATTTGATCCAAAATTGTTCGCATTCAAGAGTGTCTGGAACTTTAGAAAAAAATGTCTTTTAGAACAAAATCTTCCTGGTACTCGATAAGTTCCATCTGCAGGCAGCTTTGTTACTCTTGAAAATATCTGACGCTTCACTGGTCCACACACCATTAGGTTTAAGTGAAAAACTGTTTAATGTTCAAAAACAGGAAATTCCTAAAGAGAAGAAGTCAGGCATATATAAAATAACGTGTGATGACTGCGATAGTTTTTACATCGGACAGACAGGCAGATCGTTCATAGAAAGATATAAAGAACACTTGCCCAATAATAACTTGTACAATATTAGATCAAACTTTGCACAACACATTATTGATAACAAGCATTCGTATAATAACTTCGAATCCAACCTGACACCGCTTCATATTATTAAAAAAGGACCAATGATGAATGCCATTGAGGAGTATGAAATTTACAAGTCATTTAAACAAGCACCAAACGATATCCTCAATGAAAAACTGTCCTTCCAATCAAATGCATTATACGAGACAGCAATGAGTTACAGATAAACTGATAATATCAACCACTAGTCAGATAACCTTGGCCTCACCGTAATATCAGTAGTTCGCGAAACATGAAACAGTGCGCATGGAAAAAATAGTAAAATCAACGTATATGTGTATTTATTTAATTGTGTATGTAGTGTCAATGTTTATGTGATATTAATGTTTTAACGACCTCTACGGAGTCATAATACTGAAGATGGAGATACGTCTCCGAAACGCGTCTTTATAATAAAGACATAATAAAAGTCACATGACGGATCTATAAGGTAATATAAAATAATTTATTACTTATTATAGAAAAACTGTTGTTTAACAGTTGCACAACATTTTCAATTTTGTTGAAATCTGTAAATCTTCTTTGAAATTATAATTTAGGTTTATTCATGAAATCAGTGAACTCGGTGATGTCAATGTCCTCATTGCTCTCACAAACAGATTTAAGGAGTGGAAAGTGCAGCAGTGCTCTACTGATATCTTCAGTGAAGGTCGATCTTTTTAGAAAAACCTCTTATTTCAGAGAAAAGTTCACACACAAGTTTCCCTTTCCCTTGCAGCTTGAGATTTAAGAAATTCATACGCCGAAATATGTCTGTTAAAAAAGCTATGGAAGCCACGTTTTCTTTAGTGTCTAGGAAGCCTAAATGCTCCTTTGCTACTTCTTGATCAATACTTGAAAGAAATTCTTTAATGTCCTCCAATACTGAAAAAATCGTTCTAACACCATGCCTTTGCTTAGCCATATGACGTTGTTGTGGAGAAGCAAATCGTCAAACTGAGCATTGGTTTCTTCAAGAAATGATTTGAACTGGCGATGTTTGAGAGATGATTTCGCACGTAAAAAGTTGATTATTTTGATAACAGCTTGCATTATACTCTGCAGATTTGGATTCAGAGTGAAACATAAGACACTTTGGTGAATGATGCAATGGTATGAAATTAAATTTACATTGCATTTAGGGTCACTGCTAAGTCTCTGAACTAAGCCTTTTCTGCATCCTATCATTGCTGCTGCGCCGTCTGTGGTTACCGATGTCACTTTTTTCATATCTAATTTGGTTACACTGCTGGTGTTTATTTATTGTTTCGGTTGTTTAATAATTTGATTTCATTATAGTTTAGAGGGTTTCTTGTGGGTTTTTTGTTTTAGGATTTATTTTATTTTTTTCGTTGATCGGTATGTCATCGCGGTCCGCACAAAACTAGCCGGCGGTCCGGATCCGGACCGCGGTCCGCTATTTGGTGACCACTGGACTAGGCTATAATGACGAGGATATTGTCCGACCTCTGAAACTTTATCATCTCGCTGGTTACCACTGCAAACGACTAAATTGTGTTGAAAAAACGAGAGGAAACAGATCGTGGAAAGATTATAAAATGGCAAAATAGCTGCAGAAATTATCAGTAACGTAATTGTTTTTATATACGTATAAAATGTAAAAATAGCCTACGTATAAAATGTTTTTTTGTTTAAAATGTAAAATACTTTTTGTCATAAGTTTTATGTAAATGTATTTTTATATATCTACTGTATTTTATATTACTATTTTCTATAATAATTTATATTTGTTTGTTTGTTTTTCTTCAGTGCCAATAACGTAATGCGTTGAAGTTATAGTATATTTTCAAATTCATTTTCGTAGTTTTTACTGACTATCGTGATTTAAAGTCATCCTTCTGGTAGACGTCCTTTATACATTCACAGGGAGGAAATGAAATACTGCGACAGTGATTACACATCACATACGATCGCCAATAAAATTGGATTGAAACAAAAAAAACTTGATTGGAATATGTTCACAATTACAAATAGTCATAAAAGAATCGCTACTCTCTTGACGTCAGCTTAGCCATAACGGGACTCGTAAAAGTGTATATAATTTAAAGTGTCAGTATAACTACACATGACAACTTTTGGGGTAGGTTATGGTTCACTACTTTCTTGACGTCGGCTAAACAGACCCCGTAAGAGTGTATATCTTAAATTCTCCTCTCGGTCGTGTCAGTGTAATTACGAATATTACATTATTAAGAAGGGGTTGGGGGTACTGCAAACATGCGATTAGAATAATAGGATAGTAGTGAAGGAAAAGGAAATTTTAAATAATAATTTAAGCCACGATATCTAAAAACATTGTTATTTCACTGAGGCCTACGAATCTAAACAGCGTAGCGTCTTGCTAGATAACCAAGTCAAAAGTAGTAATTTCGTCTCTAAATGTTTACTTTTTTGGTATCGAACTCCAGACATTACCTGACTGAAAATCCGTCAAGCAGGTCTAGGTCCTTCACGGGCTGTCAGAATTTATTTACTATCAGAGTTAGTTTTAAACTAGTATTGGTTGCCATCTCTCAGAAAACTTTTGTTATCGAAAAACAATACTTGGTGTATAAGTGAGGTAGTGATTTAGTTTAATATTAGTCCATAGTTTATTTTAATTAGTCTGTGGATTGTATCAGGATCTTGGAAACTGATAGAACGATAGGATATATTTATTAGTTCTCGGTTGGCAGAATATTAATTTTAATTTCTCCAAGACCTAGCCGGGGTTCTTTAAGACCTAGAATCCACATTAAACTAAAGGTGGCAAACAGAAAGAATGCTAGATAATAGGTACTGTTGATCTTGGAACTATTCTTGCGTAACCATTTTTGCGACCATTGTCCGCCAAAGCTAATAACACACATTTCCAGTAGATCAAATAATAGAACGATTGAGATTATAAAATGTCCTAATCGACATTTTCACATGTACGTAATATATATAGTGAAATTTATGCGATCGGTGAAAAAATCGATGTTGCGTTTTTCTTTAAAAAAACAAGATTGTGTTCCCTTGAGCTCTCGAAAAAGTGTTTTGTTTTTTTTTAAGTGGTTCTGTGCAATGCTGAACAGCCGAAACGATTAGATCTATTTTGATCAATTTAAAAAATAAATATAAACATATTTTGGTCATGTCTTTTTTTTTTTTTTTACATATGTCATAAGATGTTGTCATATGATCATAAGATTTTTTACATATGTCAGCTAATAATGATTTTGGCCAAATTTTGCTAGACTCTTTAAATTTTCTAAAGACCCAAACAAACCTAAATAAGTATTTGCAATTAGAACTCCAAATAAATTCTGTAAGACTCCGATACTATTAACAGCCTATTACGAGCTAATAAATTTATATGTGAACTACGCAATTCTGATTTGGGGAAATTCATCAGTTCAGAATATATTAAGAATGTTTATCCTTTTTTATCTAAAGAACGATTTAAACGGAGTGAAATCCTTAATGTTTTCATATCTTATAGCTACACCCATCTTTAACAGTAATTAAAAACCAGATCTGTTCGTCTTGATTTCTTAGTCAATTTACATTCCACAAATACAACACAACAATGAAACAACACTAAAAGTTACCGACAACTGTCGTCACATAAAACAGAAATGTCTTATTGATCCAGCATATATGGAGGTTGACAAAGATTATTTTTCACAACCAAGTATTCTGTTCCCTCCCGTTTACTTCTCCTTGTGAAAAAGGAAATAAAAGATCAGGGTAGGATTATTATTACCCCCTTACCAACTTGGTGCACAACTGATAAGATCCAAGGTTCGGCAGTCGCATTACCTTCGACCACCGGAAGCCAAATCATATAAATAAGTTTTTGAAGCAGCGAAGTGTTTTTTGTCTTCACGAAAATTTAGACAGTTATGATTCGTGTTTTTCCCCTTTTGTCCTTGTTTTATGTGACAACCGTTGTCCATAAATGTTTTATGTTGTTTCGATGTTGCATTGTATGTGTGGTATAAGGACTCAAGAGGAACAGAACTCGTTCTCTAATTATTGTAAAAGGTAGATTAGGTTATTACGTAGAACATTTACACATTAACCTGGGAAAAAAATACTAGGCTTATAGCAGTGAATAGTCAGTCGTGAAAAAATGTAATTAGAGAATATGGGATTTTAACACTTGAAGTTATCCTCTTTTTCAAGTCTAGGTGTCAAATATGGGATTTTAACACTTGAAGTTATCCCCTATTTCAAGTCTAAGTGTCAAATATGGGATTTTAACACTTGAAGTTATCCTCTATTTCAAGTCTAAGTGTCAAATGAGGGATTTTATCACTTGAAGTTATTCTCTATTTCAAGTCTAAGTGTCATCACGTCCAACACCAGAAATACTTGTAGTTATCGTGATAAACACCATAGGTTAGGTTTATGTGATAAATTTCCTACACAATCAGATGTTTCATTTATGAGTAAACTCAATAAAATTATAAACAAATTTAATTATAAAATCTTTAATAATAGCCTTAGGCAACTACAGTTATCTGGAACATTTTATTAGGTGAATGAGTTTATGCACCATTTTTGGTTTGAAATGTGCTTCTTTGCAAGGTTTGTTTCATTTTATATAATATATTATTGTTAAATTTCATTGTTACGTAGTAAATTACTATTGATATATTATACATTGTTATTTGCATCCAAGTTACAATTTATAGGTACTTCAATCTAGAATAATTTCGTCTATTTTGAACTTATTATCCACGTACTTACTCTTGACGCGTTTCGGAACTCTATTCCATAATCAGAAAATCACTCTATGGAGATCGCTTCAAACTAATAAATTAATAACACAACACGAATGTCTATTACACAAAGTCACAAGTTAAAATACAACAATAACCGTATTACGTTTTCGTATACCGCGACGTGTGCACACCGACGTTGACATGGAACGAACGTGCCAGCCTCCGAGTGGTCTGTCGACTGATCCCGACATCACTCTACCTCATTCGTTGTCTGAGGGCTGATCCCCTAGGGACGAACTCCTTTCTAAATCCTACCACGCCATTTCCTACAGAATATGCATATTGTCGAAGCCCTTCAGATACCTAAACGATAGTACCTCTATCCTCAATCTTTCACAAACAATTCTCAACTCCGACAATCACCATCACTTATAACCTCATTTAGAAAATCAACTGTTTGTTCATTGTTAGTTTCAATTACATTTTGTTTCACTTCAACACTTTCAATGTCCGGATACTTTGAATCATGAGGAAATCTTGTGTTAAAATCATCATCTATTCGTTTGTTATCCATAACTTTAATAAAATGGACAGTCATTGGCTATATGTTAACCTCTAAACTCTGATGCTTTCCCTCCATCAAAAGTTAATATGCACAATTGCAAATATGCTGGGAATAATTGCATGATGGAAAATTTCTTAACTTCAGAATCATACTAACAACAATTACTATCTTTAATTACTAGTAACAATTTTTTTTTCCATGTATACTTCTTATAAACATAATCTAGAATAAATTTTAAATTAATAATACAATTAATTTCAGATGAACACTTTTATTGAAAAAAATGTTGTAACATAGAAGTCCGAAAGAAGGGTGAGCCCATAGGAAATTATATGTTTTTGTATCGTATTTCATATTGAGAGTTCATTGAATTTAGAGGGGATGAGAATTTGGGGACACCTGTTATGTGATAAAATAAAAAGTAGTATCTGCTGTAAAAAACACAATATTTAAATATACAAATTACAGTCTGTTTCATCAGGAAAAACATAGATTGTTTTCATATATTTTCTATCAACTGCCATACTCTTCATGAGAAATTATTGTTTATTTGTTTAACGTTTTTTGCTTTATTTATGCCCTTTAGATTAATAAAACGATGAAGTGAGTAAGGAGTTAGGACGAGAAATTATTAATGAACAAAATAATTTTAAAAACCTTACTAATATATTTCAGTGTTTTGTATATCATAAAACTTAAAATAGCCACAGAAATGTGCATTAAATACAGACATGCAAGTTTTGTTTCCTTATTGAAGTAAAGCACCGGAAATATAAAACGCAAAACATAAACCTGCCGTAAAGGGTTCTGGCTGCCAAGAACATATTCTCAGATTATATTTCTTTGTGTAGTGTCCTATTTCAGAATAATATTCCCATCCTATTGAGTGGAAGCAATATTTAAAATTTACTTATTGTATCTATTCAATAAATTTTAAATTATCATTTCACACTAGAAATTTTAACTTGGTTTAAAAATCAAACAATGTGTCTTGATACATGTATTTGTTTGTGAGTGTGTGCGTTCCTGTGTGTATGGGTCAGTAAACATTTGACGTACGAAAGATTCGAACAAACTGGATTGTTAACCACATCCTCTGTAGCACTGCAAATCTGAGTCAAAAGCGGCACTCGAATCTCTATGACTTGCATGTCACGCTATCGTATTTATTTTGTGTCATGTGTTCTTTAAACGACTTAACCGTGTGAACAGTGTTATATACACATCTGTGTGTGTGTGTGTAAAACTATATATATATATATATATATATATATATATATTATAGAATATCTATAATTTTATTAAAGGCCGTATGATATAGAAGGGACAACCTAATGTTTTATATGTTAGTATCTCATCATAAAATAATATTAATAATAATAAAAATAATAATTTGATGAAATAGGTATTAGGTTTCATGAAATAGGTTGATTCCATGAACAAAGCATTTTTAATTTATCTAAGTATTTTAGTAAGGATAAAATTCTTCTGAATTTTTTTTCCTTGTATAAATAAAGGTAAAACACAAGAGTAAACACATTTTTGTATTCAAACAACTAACGTCAAATATGACCAAATTGACAAATTCGTTGACTACGACCTTTAACTACAACCTATTACATCAAATTATCTATTTATTTGTTTATTATTATTAATATTATCTTATATTAAGATACTAACGTATAAAACATTTAGTTGTCCCTTGTATATCATAAAATCCCTTTAATAAAATTATAGATATTCTATAAATAACCACAAATGACTCACAAACACTGTACAACCTTTCTCCTCCATACATATTATCCACATAAAAACATCAATACTTATGAGAAGTATTTTTCTTGAATAATTTAATTTTTTTTTTTGTATTATAACAACTTACTATTTACGTATATCATGACGGTTTTATTTTTACAATTACTCCAAAAATGTAATTTTACTTATTTTGTATTTGAATTAATGTTATCAGTTATTAATCTGGACATTTCGCCAAGATTTAATAAAAAAAATGTAGGCTTGAATATGAGAAATCTATCTTCCTCTGATTGGGGCCTTTACCAATAAATCTTTGGACATTTAAAAATAGTGACATACAACCATAATGACATTTGGGTATTATATTAGTATTATTATTATTATATTCATTGTTTTGCCTTAGAACTACTTTAATTAATTAACATACCTTATTTGAAGTCGATAGTAGTTCCTTATAAGAAACTACTATCGACTTCAAATAAGGTATGTATTATATTAGACCTGAATAGGATTAATTCATTATAACTTGTTTTAAGAAAATCGAGTTTTGCCCTCTGAGGTAGGTACATGTTAAATGTTCAATTACAGTGATTAAATTTTACATAGTCAGGATTAAAATCCTCAATTTTTAACAAAACCTTTCTAACGATTTCTGAGAAAACATTCATGAAGGACATCCAGACAGACTGATATTTTCTGAAGATAGCTTTTTTTTAAAAATAGGTAGTCACAAACATCCATAAAAATCTCAATATCAATTTTGTAAATTCTAATAAACATAACCTTTTCTCTCTTAATATCCGCTATTGTTTTTAAACTGTAATCCTTGAAATTGTCCAAAACTCTTCAGTTACAAAAGACAATAAAGAAGTTAAGCAATAAGGTATTGGTTTTGTAGTTGTTTTAGGCAGTTCAGGTTGTCTGGGTGATCTGAGTGGTAGGCTTGTGTGAATGGATAAATTAATGTGTTCTACTTAAATTTGAAGTAAAATAATTATATGATTATATCAATATGATTATAATTTAGTTTCGTTGTAAACCATGTATTTATTATCAAGTTTTTTCGTTTTAACATGTCTGTTGTATTGGAAGTTTGTTCAGTTATTCTTATAAGAGATTTTCATTTTTTTTTTGTTTTCTATATTCTATATAACTTTTTGTATTTTGTTAATGTTTTATTTTGTTTTACAAATTTGTTTCCTGTTTTATTTTGCGTTGATGAAGTTTAGGTGGAAAAGATGACTTTGTGGTCCTAACTTTGCCTCTAAAAAGCCAATTAATAAATTCGTAACGCTGTGTTTTATTAATGCAACACACATTAGAATATAAATAATGAAATAACTTTTTTCAAACATTGATTTCGTTTAAATTAATTAATTAACAACTAAATAATTATTTTTTGTTAATATACTATTAACACTTAAAATCTACAATAAAGTTACATATATAATTAAATGTTAATCTCTTCATCACGATTAAAGAGGGAAATCCGTGTAAGGGTAATGACAACAGACAGGAGGCTCATTACAAGAGTAATGACGCAATGACAGCTAAAGAAATACAAGATTAAAACGTTTCCTGTAACCCTACATTTAATGCTAGCAGACCACAAACTTTCATTCTTGGATAAAACAACGATGCAATTATTTAATTTTAGTGGATAACTTTATTATGCGACTTATAATGTTTTACTATTATCGAAGCTAACCTTAATTATTATGACAATGTGTCTACTTTATATAATTAAAGTACCTTAGTAATACCAGTTCTTTTTTTTAAATACATATTTAATTGAATATACAACACAAAAATAGAGTTTTAACTAAAAGTTAATGATAATACGTATATATAAGATAACTAAGAAGAAGTCTGTCTCATGAAGGACGGTGAGGTTGGCAGATTTCCAAAACCTTTCGGGTGGAACATACCTTTGGAATAGTAAATATATAAAGGTTTACTATGTGGGACCTAATGTGGTACACTGTTAACTGTAGAGGAAATTGATACTGGAGTACTGGAATGTATGGGTTGAAACTAAGGTCTAAGCTTTCGACATCATTGAAAGATAACAATTAAAATGAAATAGCAGTCATATTGAATAGTCATATTCAAAGTGCTTTAGGAATGTCTTGAAAAATTCATTCCATGTCCATTAAAAACAAGTGTCTTTGCATTAGATACCGAGAGATAATGATAATGACAGGTTGTTAGGGCAAGATCTTCATCAAGAGTTTTTAGACATAAACCAGTCGCTGTGTTGGGCTAAAACAACATTAAATCAAAGCACTAGTTAAGATAAGTAGATCTTGAATCACACGCTCACAGTAAGTGACTTATAAAGGAGGTCCTAACTGGTAGATTCGGTGGCATTAGTTAAATCCGAAAAGGTTAAACCCACAAAAAATTAACGGATCACTGTGTGGTGTTGTGATACTCTTACAAAGGATAGTGGGAAATTTTGGAGACCATTGAGACAGGTAACGAAACCCTGGCCAGATAATATTCGACTGTGTGGCTCTTACTGGTAAGAGGCTCAGAGAGTTTGGTAGTTCTATCTCCGGCTGACCTCGCATGAAGAGCTACTCGATAGTTGAGTTTTAAAATTTTCGTAGGAGACAAATCTACTAAACCTGATTCCTCTAGGACTCTATGATCAATCACGATATACAAAATAAAGTTGCAGCGCCAATGGTTTAATCTCTGTTATATTCGTTTCAACCCCTTCATGTATAAATACAAATAACTAACAACAAAGTATTAAATAAAACAATTATAAAGACATATATATTTAAGACAATGGAAAAAAAATAATATCCGCCCGTGTGCCCACGGCAGAAACCAATTTTTACGATCACGAAAATAAAACCTGTTATTTTTCAACCGGGTCTGAACAATTCATAGGAATCTATTTTAATACACCTTGTGGGTTTAACGTCATTTAAACGACCACCATTTTGGAACTATAAGCGGAATTAGCACTTCATTAAACTTAAGAGTAATAGTTTCGATAATTGACTTCCTCCTCAAATTTTAACAGGACGAATATTTACATAGAAAGTCTCCATAAAACAAATAACTATAACGAACGAAAGATCTACATTTATTTTCATTATATTTCCTCAAATATAAAATTAGCATACATTTTAAGTAACAAGTTTGTTTAACAAGGTTGTCAAAAGTCAGTGTGAAACGTAATGTGCAGTTATGGATTTTATCTTGACAATGGGGTTTAGCCTGTTGTTCGATAGCATATCATTTTGAATAACAGGCTGTAGATATTTAACACGCTCAATATACCACCCTACAAACAATGTCTAACCAACCAACGCTCAGGTAACCGGCTTTGATCATTTAATTGAACAATTAATAATCAGGGGACTTAGAATATTAACTGGAAATTATCACAAGACATACTTAACCTCACTTCGACTGTAAATAAGTTTGCTGCAACCTTTTACCGATATTCACGCAATTAATCCAATTACGAATTTTTTCCAACTCCATGTATAATAAATGATTTTAACATGTCATAATTTATTTAGCACACACTCTTCAAAAACCCATTCACAGCCTGTTTGCTTCCAGCATCAGTTTGGGTCGCAAGTGGAAAGAGGAATGACAAAGAACCATGACTTACTTGAGCTTGGTGTGGCCACAAATTAGCAACCGGTACAGTGACAGGCTCAGCGACTCAACCGGAATCTCAACCGTGATTGTGAGCCCGTCACAAGTGAGAGAAACGTGATTATTTACAAGTTTAACTATCACGGTTACAAAATAAAATAAAGTGAAAGACAGTTTTAATTATATGTAGTCGAATTTAGGTTGGACCCATCACACAACCATACACTAAAGTGTTAAGCTATACCTAAAATAAAATTAATTATTCTTAATTTATCTTTATTTCCCTTTTTTATTAAGTAGGCCAAAGTTATAATGTTTGACGTTCAGTTGACATAAGGCAGATATCACGTTACAAACCCTGGGTTGATTTTCCTTTTTTAATGTTTTGTAGTTTTCGTTGTGTATATACTCGTATTTTAATCAACAACAAAATAAATCCAAAAAATAAAAATAATTGAAGATCAATCCATGGGTTATTATAATATTTGTTACACCTGTTTGTTTCATTTATACATTTGGGCACTCACATTTGTACATTTGTTTCACAAGGCACTCAATAAAGTTAATGTTAAACTGCTATTCTATTAACTAATAAAAATAATTATTTTATTAAAGTTCCTGAAGGTAATTTTGTATCGAAGTTGCCGTTGTTTTAAATTAAAGATTACAGAAAGCAGTGGGATGGTCATCGTGGGATGTTGGTAGATTGTCATGGTGGCGGTGGTATCTTTATCTTGTACCAGATTAACTGATTTTGTTAGGACAGAAAGAATGTGTCCTGACTATATCGGAGATCAGCTGGGTACTTCCAACGTGTTCAGTAGGAGTTAAGTTGGCCCTATACTGCCCACCACATCCTTATCCCTGTGACCTTTTCCTAACTGACATGTCATGAAATCTGTTTCAGAAGCGTTAGGAGCAATGTGATGCATGAGACAAGACCTTCAGTAGTCCAGGAGAAGATATTGCTTGCAACTTTGTTGCGGTCACAGTTATCAGCACATGGTTGCGTGCAGCGTGTCTCTTTTGCATGGTTATTTCAGTATCGAGTAGACAGCAGAAGAAGATTATGAATGAAGGACAATCCTATATTAAAATAACTAACAAGGTATTTATAAGGTAATACCATCCTTCACCTACACAACACTCTAAACAGGGATCCTGCATGATCTGTCGCGAGGTTTTCCCTACCTGGATTCTGTCCCAGCTAGGGATTTGTCTCGCTCTTCGCGCGGTATATAATGTTCTGCTTTTTTCACCATATCTTTTCGACACGTCCATGGAAAGAGCTTACAAGCTTGGTACATAGAAAACTATTCCTGAATTCTTGTCCTACGCGATAAGGGCACTAACAGGAAGTAAGGTGGTTTTTAGTGAGTAAGAATCTAATCTCACACTATTGGGAAGATCCGATGTCTCCCTTTGTCTTTTGAAAATTTTCCATCTCTCCTTCGAAATTTAAAAAATAAAGTCTAAAGTTGTGTTTTAGTTTGATGTGCAGTTTTCGTGTATTAAAATAAAACTGTCGTAAAACTTATGAAAATTAATTTTTTATGAATTTAACCAAGGACTTGAGATAAAATACTTTTCACAGAGTTAGAAGAAAAGCGTACAATTTTTTGACTAGTTAGTAAGGACACAAAAATCTATACCAAGAAGATACTCCTTAAAGATTCGGTTTTGGGAATCCCACTTTACTCTAGTTGGATCTACACCTCCTGTCAAGGTCTCTCTTAACCAACTCTTGTTACCTTCGGACTCACGATATTAGTGTATTCGAGGACTAAGGGTCTCTATTTTATGTTATTTTTTTAACACAATGAGGCCACAGTTTGTCACCTTGACAAAACAAATTCAAATTGGCAGGCAATTTTTAAGGATCAAATATATAGATTTATTTTCTACCTTGGAGGAGATTGCTATAAAGTATTTTGTATTATAAAATATAAAACAATGAAATCATAGAATGTATTAAAACATGAAACCTAAAATTCTGACTCTCTAAGGAATACGATGAAGGTTGTAAATAATTCATATTAACAATATTAAAACACACAAACTAAAATAATAATCTCAATAATAATTTTTAAGCGTATACGATAACTTAAAACACACTTGTAAATTTGCATTTCGTTAAATTTAATTGAATACTTTGACAGTGGTAGTTTATTATGAATATCTGGGATAAAATATTCAGTCAACTCCAGCGATAACATACTACTGCCCGATATCCTGTGTTTGGGATAGAATCGGCGCCTACAAACTTTGATCATAAAAAGCTTCGTTTATTTCGTTCTGTAAATACATCCACTATATCGTAAAACTACCGAGAGCTTTATCTCTCAACTGTATTATTTCAAAATAATATGACAAACATTGTTCTATATAAATTCTGTGCACATGTGTATGTTTTACTAGAGTGTGATATTATATGTTCACTTTCTTCAGACGCATCTACTATGGTATGATTAATATGATAACATTATCTCCAGTCTGTAGGATTTTTTTTTTTGATTTTTTCACGTACGTAGTGAAAATCGAAAGTTATCCAAGATGACCGAGCAAAAGCATATAATGTAATATAAAAAATATAAAAATATATTGCACTGAAAATATATATTTAATGTTTTAGAAACACTTTTCTGAAGTCAAAAAAATCAATTACTATAAACATAGATCCAAAAACGCTTTAATTTTCTGTCTCTCTTATTTATGAGTTTGTGTTGTTTATTAACATTGTAATTTCTCAACAACAGTTTGAGACATGGAGTCAAACTTTTTCACTGAAATTCCAAGTTTTAGATTTGCCAATAAGAATTTTTAAATTTCAGTAGTTAATTTTTTTTTTTTTTTTTGCAAAAAAGACATTATATCAATTTCATTGATTTTTAATTATGAAATTTTTATTTTTATTGTTGGAAAAAAAACAAGTTAAAATATTAAGATGACATCGGTGAATATTTGTTTTATTTTTTAAATTACTCCTTAATGGTAATTTTATATTATATATTATTATTTATTTTGATATTTTCCAAAATGATTTGGGCCAATTATCTTTATATCAGAATTTTGTTATTGGCTGACGGTAGGAACAACAAAATTTTAAGTTATCGAAAAATCCAAAAGTATAGGCCTACCTAGATGTGGTCAAAATATACCCATATACCAAGTTTTATTAAAATTGGTCTACTTCTTTGGACTGTCCTATAAAGGACAAATACCAAATAGACACACAGACATCTGTCCAAAAATTACTTTTTGAACTCAGCGGCCTAAAACGAATTCATCGGGGGGGAAATAGACACGTGTTTTTAACCCAAAAAATATTATGTAGCTATTTGTGAGAAAAGAAAAAAATCTTGCGGGTAATTGTTTACAATAATGTAATACTTAAAAATATTTTAAAAGAGTTAACTTGGAAGATTTTAGAAGGTAAAAAATAAAGGAAACAAAATTGTAGATTTATTTTTACCAGAAATAATTCCAAGTGTTCAACTTAATTTTAATTCCAAGATGAACCACACATATTCCACAACAAGATTAAAAAAAGTATAAACATTCGAGCTTATCCTATATTTGCAAAACAGGCAAATAAACATTCTCTTTGAAGTACTCCAGTTTAAAATTAAAATAAAACAATTAAAAAAAATAATCCAAGACAAAGAAAGTAGTAAACATGTATGTGTGATAAATCAAAATAAGCACAACAGAACAAATGCTGGTATACTTTACGATGTAAGCGATTAGTCATACAAGAAGTTTCATCTGTAGCTAAATTCTAAAAATAAATTTGTTGTAATATAAACTAATGTTAAAATAAATCCTCATACAGATTCATAGTAGGCCTATACTTAAATATATAGCGCCACATTGGCGGCCGTTTACAGCATCGTATCCTACAATGACATATGTTTTTTTACCCTTCTCTACGTCTTCTTCGAACCGTCTTTTCTCCGTCTCTGTCTTTACTCCCTCTTTCCAAACCGTTCTTTGATTTCTTTTTTTCCCTATTTTCTGTTTCTCCTTGCAAGTAACTTTTGTTTATTTGTTTGCGTATCAGGTGAAGGAGAATTTTCTCGTTTTGATTGAGTTCAATATTTTTTTCGAATTTCCATTATTTTATTGAGAATATTCTATATCACTTACTGCATGATTTTTCACAAGATCTCTGCCAATGCTTAATTTCTACTTTCATGCCTCTATTTTTCATTGATTTCCTCCATCTGATCCATAGTCGACAAGACTTTCCATTACGGATTTCAGAATGTATGTATGTTTTGTTTGATAATGCCATAGAAACAAATTCACTCTGAAATTAATATTATACCGTTTTCCTATTTATACAAAAATCTCTCTCATCTCTACCACACTTTTCTAAGTTTGGTAATCGTCAAAAATATCGACCTCCGTTTTTTGACCTCCAAATCTAAAAAAAAATAAAAAATAATAATAAATAAAAAATTCGACATAGTGTCCGTCCGAGGAGGTCTTTATGTCGTACCTAATCACAATACCTGTCACAAAAACTTTAATATGCACAAATTTGGATAATTAGCACTTTAGTGTATAACCCTATCGAAAATCAGAAAAATCTAATTGAAAATAACAAAATGGCGGCCATTTTAAGTAGTTTTTTTATTCTCTCTCACGTATTGTTCAACTTATAACATAGGGTACTAAATTAGATGCAAAATTCAATTAAAAATTAAAATTAGCAATTTCAATGCTGCATTACTGGTAACAATCCTAACTCTCTACGATAACAAATAGCGAAGTTATTACAAAAAATGTAATTTCAAATCCTAACCTCTCGAGTGGTAGTGGTATATTTTATTTACTTTTAATATACACACATCCCCCAGGTCCGATATGACCTATCCTACGTTAAGAAAATAGTGATACACACCATTATGAGTTTCAGAAAACAATGGTTTAAACAACTTTACCCTACTTATCTGTTATTACAATTTAAGATTTTCTGCTTTGTCCATGAAACCGACTTTTAGACATTAGATTTAAAAGATTCTGTTTGGATTAGACTGTACTATTATGGCGACCATCAACTTCTACTTCCTCCTTCTAGCAGGCAACCTTTTGAATATTTCCTTCTCTATTGTTTCATTTCCGATTGATATTAAGTATCAGGACTATTTTCTTTTTTTATTCTATTATGTAATTTGTTTCGAATTCCCATTATGTTACTTAGCTCATCATTCCTCACAAGGTGTACCACTCTACTATCATAGCTATAATTTTCATTGATTTTCTTATTGTCCATCTTGCAAAAGCCATGAATATTTCAAACTCCGATCAATGTCATGAAGTATTGAATTACGATCTCAAGAGACCAAGCTAAGGTACACAATAGTTTGTTGAAGCTGCAAAGATGCCCCAGTAAGATAATAGTTTCTTTATATAAACTCTGGTTTCATTATAAAATAAAGGCTTCACTCACTTTATTCAATTCCCAACCTAACTCCGAAATATATCACCCATATTCGTTTCTATTTATATGCTTTTATCGTAAATGATATTAGCCGATTTTCTTCAACTTTGTTACAAATAAATGAGTTTTTTTTAATTGCAGGACAATGTCGATTTCCAAAAATGATTATATTTCAGCATGGTGTGCATTTTTACAAGTTATTTTTCCCTTGGCGAATATACAGCTATTTATTTTGTGCAGTTTAAAAATTCCCTCCCAAATCTGTTCTTACACTAAACAAAGAAATCAAAATTGAAATAATTGCTTTTTATCCGTTTCAAGTTTAGTTAACAGCGTGTTTCTTAAATTAACACAATATCAACAGATTTAAAATTAACACAATATCAACAGATTTAAAATTAACACAATATCAACAGATTTTAAATTAACACAATATCAACAGATTTAAAATTAACACAATATCAACAGATTTTAAATTAACACAATATCAACAGATTTAAAATTAACACAATATCAACAGATTTAAAATTAACATATCCAAAACTACACAACAGGTATAGAAAACACATAAAATTGTACATAGTTTTTATATACACAAATTACGATGGCAAACATCCGATGAAAACATATCAATATTATGAACAATTAAAACCAGAAACCGTTTATTTTAATATTTTAAAAAAATATAACAACAAGTTTTTTCATTTTCAAAAGTATACATCATTTTCATTGTGGTAAGTATTGTTCAAAATCACATTTGATTTGTAAAAGTATTTATAATTAACGACGGACGGGCGGATCGTTTTTTTTTCCAAATACCACGAAACGTGAAAATACCGATCAGTCAAAATTTTGTACGAAAACCAAACTTACCCTATACTTCGTAAGTAATAATAGCTACTTATAATATTGACATTAATTGGATTCAGTAGCGTCAATGTTATAATATTAGACGCCATTTTTATAGGGCCGACTAACTAAATCAAGTTTGCAGAACTGTTTTATGAGCATTCTTTTCAATGAACTTTTACAAAATAAAACTGTTTTTACATTTCCTTGAACCACCACCACCACATCTCCCACCCCCCCCCCAAATTCTATTTTACAGTGGACACAGAAAATAATCATAATGGAGTTATTTTTACAAAAATTATATTGTTAATGATTGATTATAAATTTATCAAATCTTCTTTGTAATAAAAGTTCTTTTAATCTTACATAAAATCAAACATTATATTATTTCAACATTTAACTGGTTGCCAATTTGGTTAAGGCGAACATAATGACATCAAGATTCCATTATTTTTATCAACTGGTTATTTTTCTTTATATAATGTAACACTCGTACATTAACATTTAGAGTTTTTGAGTTGGTCCACAAACTTAAGTCGGAAGGATGTATGATAAAATTGTTTCTAAATGGTAAGTACTAAAATGTTTCCTAAAAGCGCTTTTATTTTTACTCGCTCGTTCAAAATTGAAAACGGACGAGACTTTTGAAACATCTGGTGTATGAAAAATAAAAATCAATTATTTAGGAAAAAAAATCATAAATGTACAAATTACAATAAATAATTTCAGGACATATCATGACGATTTTTTTAAAATATATTACCTACCAACTATATATTATGTTTTACATCTTTAGTTTATGCCAGTTAATAAATACGGTGGAACATGTAAGGTATTAGAATAAGAAATGATTAATGAACAAAATAATTTCAAAAACATTACTGAAAAATGTCGGTGTCTTGTATATCATAAAACTTAAAATATCCACAGTAATGTCCATTAAATACAGACATGAAAGTTTTATTTCCTTATTAAAGTAAAGCACCGGAAATATAAAAGCAAACATAAAGAGTTTTGGCAACCAAGAACTGCATATTCCCTATTCAGTTTTCGTATGTTGATTTCTAATTCAGAATATAATTGAGTACTAATTCAAATCATTTAACATTGGTTTTAAAAAAACATGCAATGTTTTATTATTATATATGTTTATTTATTTAATATCATAATCAATAATAACCAGATCGACTAATGATTTCATATCCATAAAACAAAATCGAATTTGTAGGATAATTGTTACAATAATAACTTCATTAACCTTATGAGATCGTGGGTTTAATATTCTAGATGCGAGGTAGTTTCCCGCCGACTTCAAGTATTTCAGCATTATCATGTGTAAAAAGGAGTTAATTGTGCCTAATTGCATTGTTGTTAATTTCTTTAATGACCCGATGTAAATACTCATATACCCTGTTACATTGTCTATTCCGCTTAAGACTTTATTTTAAAACATTTTAATTATTTTAACATTAATTTTTGTAAGCAACTCCATAACTGTATGTCACAGGTTTTAATATCTATTTATATAATAAAATTTTATTCTGCATTAAAAGATCATTCAAGACAGGTTTTAATATCTGATATTAAAATTTTATTCTGCACTGAAAACTCAGAATTATGTCCAAACAGCCAATACAGTTTTTTGTATTTCATTCTAAGCTTTTGTGTCTTTTTCTTAACATGGGCTTAAACTTAATATTTAAAGTCGTTTCCGGTTATTTGGTATTATTGAAATTAGGAATAGTTCAAGTATTAACAAGTATAAGGATTAGTACCAATATTCTTATCTGTAAAGTTAATAACAGTTGATCTTATCCATTGCCCTTTGTAATTTATTTGTAGCATTCTCAATACAACCATCTACACCAAGGATAGCAGTGTCATCAGCAAATGTATCAATTAAATAACAGGTTTAGAAACATGAAGGATATGTCGACTATACAACAAGTAGAGAACAGGTCCTAGGACACACCCTAGTGGAGCACCCGCATTTATACTATGTAACTCTTGAGTACTCACTGCCATGACGAACTCGAATATATCTCTCGGAAGATAAAGGGTTTTAATAACTCGAAGTACTGAATCGGTAGGTCTCTGTGTAATTTATAGTCCTGGCCTTTATTTTATACTTCTTCAAATGCCTTCGCGACATCAATAAAAACAGCTGAACATATTTTTTTTCTCTTCAAGAGCCTCGTCCAAAATTTAGAGAGGGTGGAATTTTTCTCTTACATACAAAAAATAGGAAGCAATAATTATCTCTATATACAAAAACAACAATTTTTAAATGTTAAATTATTTCAAAAGATATCAATCATAATTTATGTTTTATCTATCAACTGCCATATTTTTCACAAGATATTAACTTTTGTATTTGTTATATTAACATGTTTACTTTATTCCCGTTGGAATAATAAAGACGGTAGAATAAGTGAAAAATTAGGAAAAGTAATTACTAAAGAACAAAATCATTTTGAAGCAATTTTGAAATATTTCAGTGTTTTGTATATAATAAACTTAAAATAACTACAGAAATGTCCTACAACGGAAATTCGTTGTATGGGGTTATATTTTGGTCAAAAAAGAAAAATATCAAAAAATAATCCCAATGCAAGGTTTGGATGTTTTGTAGAACTTTTTACTGCTTATAGCCGGTCGGTGAGATTGAACTATGAAATGGTCCAAGGTCAAATCTTACCGACTTGTTCTAACGGTAAATTCCTATGTCGGCGGATTTTGAATTGAAAAATCATTTTTTATGAATTTTGAAAATGTGAAATAATAAGGTATAAGGATATGTAGTTGTAATACAAGTCGTATGCAATACATATCTAGTACTGTTATTTCATATTAACTAACAGACGTTACGGCATATTTAAATGAAGAATTTAAAATTTTTCAAAATTAATAAAAATTAAAAAACCTTGATATTTTTGAAAATAAAATGTAATTTTAAGTTAAAAGTATTCTTGATAAAAGTTGGAAAAAATTGATATTTAAAAAGTTAGCAGAAAAGGTTAGGTATAAAAGCTAATAAAAGTAAATAAAAATAAATTTTGAAAAAAGGATTGTATAGAAGTAATTAAATAAATAAAGTTATACTATAATTAATGATTAAAAATTTAAATTTGAGTAAAACAAAAGAGTTATGGTTTTCACGCTATATTATGAAAAGGAAAAAAGATAAGAAGTGGAAATTTTGCAAAAAGAGTTTAAAACCTAATATCTAAAAGTTGTGTAAATTTCAGGAAAATCAGTTAATAAATAAACCCCAAACCCAAAGGTGTGAAAATATGCACGGGATTACATCACTACCAGAAGTCGTAGAATTGTGTTATCACGGCTAGTGCGTTTAAATTACGAAATAAACAAAGTTACAAAGTTTGAAAGAAAAAACTTTAAAGGTGTAAGAATTAAAAACTGTAAATTACGCAAATTCTTACGTAAGCTATTGAAGGCGAATGAATAGTCCGAGAAATGTCATTCGAAGTGCGGGAAATGGCCGCGGTCGAGAGCTACAATACACCGGTTATGTAAAAACGCAAAAACTGTTAGGAAAAGTGTCATAGACAATTAAAAGGAAAACAATGAAGATTTTTTCATCAGCCAGTTGCAAGTTGCAGGGTTTAAATGTTCAAGGATAAGTGACGTAGTTAGAGGCGGAGCCAGAATACCAACTTACAGCAAAAATAAATTAAAGGATTAATTAGAACAAAGTGATTAAAAAGGACAATATAAAAACAGTAAACATAATAAATAAATTAATAATAAATAACTGAACCACCTACACCAAAAATAATCAAGAAATTGCATAGAAATACACCATAAATGGAAATATCGTATCGGTCCAGTGAGGGAAAAAAATTGGTATCGATATACGATAGTTTTTGGCTATAAAAAGAGCCGCACGAATCTCATAGAGGTCTCTCGTAAAAAAATTGTCAAAGTAAGTGCTAGGGGTGATTATGCCCGGAAGGTCTCTTGGAAAAAATCGTCAAAACAGTTGCTAGGGGTGACTATGCCCGAACGTCTCTTTTAAAAAATAGTTTGAAGAAGTTTAAGTGTTACAATGCCAACGTATTAAAACAGCGTCAGAGAGAGCGATAGAAGGGAATAGATTCGAACAACCAGCCAGCCTTCTGAACTCCATGGAGAAACTATAAGACAACTTTAATCGAAATTCAACCAACCAGACACCAGAGGACCATCCGCATCTCAGGACTCAGGATCTACAACACGGCGGACAAGGTCTGAGAAAATCCAAATTTCCTTTTTTAAAGGGCAAAATTGGCCCGATTTTAGAGTCTCACTGATTTTCCTGAGATAATTTTTTTTTGTGTGTAATTAAATAAATATATAAACTAGATAATGTCAAAATCATGTGTGAATAAAAATCTTTTTCGTTAAATAAATTTAATAAATTAAATAATTTAAATTCAGAAATAATAGAAATTTTTGTTTTCTATATATCAATTGTAAGAAATTCATAAGTAATTGCCTTCTGCTCAAAAGAAAAATATTTAGTTATTATCCATTAATTTTATTAGAGAAATTGTTTGAATTTTATTTTGTTGACTTGTGTCAAGTTTTTTATTTCAGTTGTTTTATTTTAGTTAATTAAAAGAATTAATTTTTTTCATTTATCCTCTAAATCTGTGTTTTATTTAGAATTGGTCACACATTTATATGTTGTATTTTCAGGTTCGTTATTATAAAAAAGGGTAAAATATATTGTATCAAAAAGGTATTCCTAAGGACACACCTGCGAGATTAAAATTCAAAAAATAAAGTAAATTCGTGTTCTCCCTGAGAAACAGGGTAATCATAAATACAGTTACTGGAAGTCGTAAATAAAAAGGGGGGTACCGGTAATTTGGGGCAACTCAAATTATCGAAGAAGTTATTCAATCCAGGCCAGCAAGATAGTAAGCCAAAAACTTCCAGTGGATTGGATAATTTATTCTTTTTGTCACGCGAGAACGAATCCTGTAGGCTAAAAATCTCAGGATTCGAGACTGTTACGTATTAATTAAGATAGGGGGCGTAATTAGTCTGACTCTAAAAAAGATAGAGTTTTTTCGTTGTAGATAGAAGATGGCGCCCATACGGTGAAGCCCGAATAATTGTTTTTAAATTAGTAGTGATAAAAAGTACAGGGTGAGTGATTAGTACGTGTTATTGACAAGTAATACGGACTGGTTGTTTGCATTGTATAGTGTAGCTGCTGTTTGGGAAAGTTAGGCTAGGCTTCAAAGAATACAAATACAGTATATTTTACCTAAATGTGTATGTTTAGTATAAGATGTATAGTTTGTAAGTATACTACATACCTTAAATTCTGGTGATCTGTGTTGGTTGTATAATTTGGGAGGGAGTGAAGTAAATAAAAAATAATAATAATAAAAATAATTAAATTCGGGTATAAAAAATAGAAAGATTAAAATAAACAAATAAAATAAAGATAGAATCAATTAAAAAATAATTAATAAATTTTTAATATTAAATAAATAAATAAATAAAAACAAAATGGCGGAAAAGACCCAAGAAGGTAAATCGTTAATGGCCTACTTAGAAAGGAGAGAAAAAGATGAAAAGGCATTAAGGGAAAAAGAAAAACAAGAAGAAAGGGGGTTAAGAGAAAAAGAAAGAAAGAGGAAAACGTGTTAAGAGAAAAAGAAAGGCAAGAGGAAAGGGCGTTAAGAGAAAAAGAAAGACTAGAAGAAAGGGTGTTAAGAGAAAAGGAAAATGAAATAAGGGATAAGAGAGATAAAGAAGAAAGGGCGTTAAGAGAAAAGGAAAATGAAATAAGGGACAAGAGAGATAAGGAATGGAGGGAGAAGGAGAGCAGAGAAAGGGAGAAGGAGAGCAGAGAAAGACAACAGGAAAGAGAAGAAAGAAGGGCACTCTGGAATAAAATAGAAGGGAGAGTTCAGGGAATAGAATCAGAAGTAGCTAATAATGCGGCTCAACAAGAGGTTTTTAAAGCTGAAGTGGAGGGGGAGTTTAGAGAAGTTAATGGTAAAATTGAATCATTAGCAGAGAATAGTAAAGTAGTAAACTCTAAAGTAGATAAATTGGAAAAAGATAATAAATTGTTGGAAAATAAAGTTAGAATTATAGATAAAAAAGTAGGGGAAATAAATTTAGGGGGAATTAGTAGCAGAAATATAATAATAAATAGAATAGATAATGAAAATGTAAAAGTTGAGTTTTGGGGTAATCCTAAGGAAAGGCCCATGCAATTTATTAGGCAGATAGAAAATTTATTAGAAGAAATTCAAGTGGGAATGGAAGATAAGGAAAAGTTAAAGGTAGTTGAACGTCATTTAAGATCAAATGCTGAGTTATGGTGGAATGTAGTGAAAACCGCGGATATGGGTTATAGTGACTTTAAGAAACTGTTTATAGATCACTATTGGAACTTGCAATCTCAAAAAATAGTTCGAAATAAAATTGAATATGGGAAATTTTTTGAAAACGGAAATATGACCAAAGCCGAATATTTTTGTCTACTTGTAAATAAAGCCAGTGATTTAGAACCACCTATCCCGGAAAAATATTTAATTTTCACGATTATGCAGCATTTTAGGGAGAATATTAGAATGACTAGTATGGGGAAACCCATGGAAAATATTCAAGAAGCACTCACGTTTCTAACTAGTGTCGATACGATGGAGGAATCGCGTAGGGGAAACTGGAATTCCAATCCGGAGAGGGATAATAGGCAAACCAAAACCTTTCCTAATAACCCAAACCAGAGATCCTATGGTGACACCCAAAATAAACCTCGACCTCCAAACCTTTCAAAACCTGGTCCATCAAAAAACCATCCTAACTCGCCTAGGAATTTAAATGGGTAAAAGAGGCCTTTTTGACACCTAATAGACCATCGGATTACACTAAGGCTGCGGATAAAATAATAAATAATAAACAAAGTAGAAATTTAATAAACAATGAAAAAATTAATAAAGAAAATTTAGAAAATAAACAAACCATTCATCATAATAAAAATAATTTAATAGGAGGAAGCAAGAAACCAAATTATCGTGTTTACGACTCTACTAATCAATTAGGGGGGAGTAAACAAAATAATAGATGTCAATCGTTAACATTCGAGTCAAAAATTAAAAATAGATGTGATTCTAAGGAAAATCAACCAGAAAATAAATGTAAACAATCGAGTTATGTAACGTCAGGAGACAATCTGCGTCATAATGTTGAACCACCAGTTTACAAACAACCTACGAACTCTAATTTTAATTCAAAAATAACGAAAGATAAAGGCGGCTTCCACTACGGAGTGCGAGATAGGGGCGCTTCGGTCTCTACAAAACAAATTGTAGAGGAAAAACTAATCCCGAGTCCGCAGGAAACATCTAAACTGTGTGTCGGAGGATTGCATTTAGATTTACGAGGGGATTTATTAGAAAAAGATAAAAAATATTTCTTAAAAGAAAAACCGATTGAGGAAACTCCTAAAATACCCGTAAATCTAGGAAACAATGTAGTTATGGTAGAAATAGATACAGGAGCCGAAATTTCACTAATTAGTGAAGAATTATATTTAATGTTAAAGAAAGAAGGGCTTGAAATTTTGGAACTCCCTGTAACTGGGGTGGAAATCGTAACTGCAGTTAAAAGTAAACCATATAAAATAAATAAACAGATTATGATATCAATAAAAATAAAAGAAGTGGAAATTGAATTAAAATTATTAATTGTAAAAAATTTAAGGTCCAGAATAATAATAGGATGTGATGTATTGTACGAATTAAAAGCTAAAATTAATATGGAAGAGCGATATATAAAACTGTATGTGGAAAAGGAGAAAGTAATAATATATTATGAAAAATTAGTAGAAACAAAAAGTCAATTAAAAGAAAAAAATTTTAAAAAGGATTCTGTATATTTTAAAAATAATGTTAAGGGGATAAATGTGAACGAAAGGATTCAACCCGAAGGCATATTAAAAAATACAGCAAATAACAAAGTGTTGGTTAATAATAAAAATCAACAAACTTTGATAAGAGGGAGGGAGAGAGATGAAATGTGGATAGAAAACCGGATGAGACTACCAGAACGTGACAATCCCGAACAGTGTATGCAGGAGTCGGTCAGGGTCTTAGTTAATAAAGAAGGGGATAAGATATTCAAGGGAATGGGATACTTATCGGAGGAGGAAAAGAAAAATAAATTAAATAAATATAAATCGACGAATATGGAATTAAATAAAAATAAATCGACGAATAAGCAATTAAATAAAAAATATAATAATAAGGACATGCAGAGTAGGATAAAGGTACTGCCTGGAATGTCTATCGACGCGCGTGAAAATAAAACTAGATCCAAAAACCACACTTGTAACACAAAATCACTAAAAACACTATCCACTAAAATAAACGAAACAGATAATTGTAATCCAGAATTATCTGTTTCTAAGGAAAAAGACACAACCGATGTTGACGAAACCCGAAGACGACACACCACGACGGACGGACAAGAAAATCTACGTCACAAAGAAGAGCTCCACATACATGTAAAAAATTCAATAAGTAATAATAAATCGCGTAATAAAATTAAATTAAACAAAGGAAGAAACAATAAAAGTAATTTGAATAATAGTAATAAGAGTACTTCGCATAAAAACAAGCAAAATTATAGTGTTAAATTTAGTCCGAATTATCACAGAACCCATGTGAAACTGAAGACAAATTTAAAACGTTATACAGCCCATACCGTTAGGAAAAGAGAAAGTAGTTTAGAGTCCAGAGTAGACGGTCGAGCGATAAATAAACAACCGAACTTTGACAGAAGGGTTGTAAACAAGATAAATGTTTCGGTCGATTACTCACATAATACTATTCTTACAGCGCAAGAGGAAATACAGTTACAAAATTTAATAAATAAATACCAAAGTATTTTTTCAGAAATTCCAGGTTTGTCCAATAAATATAAACATGAGCTTAAATTAGGATCTGATAAAACATTTGTAAATAGGAACTATCCAATTCCATTAAATTATAGAAAACAAGTAAGGGAAGAAATTGATCACATGTTAAAATATGGAATTATTGAAAGGTCGCGAACGCAATATATCAACCCCATGGTCGTAGTGGTAAAGCCAGACTCGTCCATCCGTCTGTGCATGGATGCCCGAAAGTTAAATCAGCTGATAGTACCCGATTATGAAAGTGCACCACCAATGGAAGATATTCTCCGGAAGGGTCGAAGTAAAAAATACATTAGTAAAATTGACCTAACCTCGAGCTTTTGGCAAATACCACTGTCAGAAGAGTCAAAACAATTTACGGGATTCCTTTTTGAGAATAAAGTATATAACTTCAAAGTAGTTCCATTCGGGTTACAGAATTCAATGGCTGCTTTAGTAAGAGCGGTTGATTTGACATTAGGACACAAGGTGGAAGAATTTACTCTTAGCTACGTCGACGACTTGATATGTTTGTCAGAAACCTTTGAAGAACACTTACAACATCTGGAAGAAATATTTCAAAAGTTTCAAGATGGCGGCCTTACCATTAATCCGAAGAAAACTTTATTTTGCCAAGAAAAAATTTAAGATTACAATATTTAATACAAAACTTTGCACTTAAACAAAATGAAAACTTAGAATGTAGTAAGATTAAACATAATAAATAATTATAATAGAAGTTACAGAGTTGAAAATGAATTGTTATATAAATATGGAAGAAACCGAGGGAAATTAAGGATTCCATCAGAAATAGAGACGGAATTAATAATGGAGATACATAAAGCTTATGGACACCTGAGAAGAACAAATTATACTGTATAATGAAAAATATGATTAGCTGTAAGGATTTATTTAGAAAAATACTAGAAATTATAAAATACTGGTCCATTTGAAATAGTAAATAAAGTAGGTAGTAAGACTTTCATTGTAAAAAATATAAACAATAATAAAATTAAAGGGAAATATGATATAAAGGATTTACGAATTTATTATGGAGCATGAATTAAAATATAAAATAAAAATAAACAAGTGTTTAGGATAGGACATAAATTATGAAAACCCTGTATAAATGTAAAAAGAAATATCAGCATACAATGTTTAAAAGGAAAATGACTAATAGTTATAAGAAAATTCAAGATATAGTATAATTAAGCTGAATAATAAATAAAAATAATAGGTTGATGGATTTAACATGCTGCAAGACTAACTTAAGTATCCAGATGTATACTAAAAACAGGTTTGATGTCAGAACGGGAAACCAGCTCTAATGAATGAAACCGTAAGCAGATTAAAAACATAATATTTAGATTCAATGAGTAACGGAAGCAAGGTTGTGTTGACTAGGTCAAGGAAGACAATATTGACTTAGGATATCTACTGTCAGTCGGCTAACGGAACAAGGTCGCAAGAATACAAAGGGGATGGAATGTCGACAATAATACTAAATCACAACAGAGAAAATTTGTAATTAAAATCAGGACCAGATTAAGTGTTACATCATTGGATTCAGCAAGTTCAGACGGAAAAGCATAACAAAAAATTTTTTAGAAAAAGTAAATAATTTAAAATAAAAATAAAAAATTTCTAATAATAATAAATAAGTAAAAAATAAAGGGGTAAGTTGACTAAGGGAAAACAGTAAATTAATTAAAATTAAAATTGAAATTAGAGCGTTTTGACTGGGGTAACTTTGTTATTAGTAAATACTCTAGCCAGAAGTTAAGGTATGGAGATTATATAATGTCAAGTTATCTCAGGAAAGTGTTAGGTCCCAATATAGTGTGAAAAAGTGAAGTGAACTGAATAATTATAAGAAAAACAATTAAAAACAATTATAAACAATCAAGTAATATTATAAATAAATGTCATGAATTAATGTATAATATAAAGATGTATCATGTATTATGTTAGAAATCTAGGAGCAGAAAAGGCAGAACAGGGAACAAGGTGAGATTAATTTTGAAGATTGTGGGAGTTTAAATATGGGGTATCGTATGTTATGTCATAACTCATGAAATATTGAGATATTTCAACGTGGCTGACATAAGGAGGGAGCTACAACGGAAATTCGTTGTATGGGGTTATATTTTGGTCAAAAAAGAAAAATATCAAAAAATAATCCCAATGCAAGGTTTGGATGTTTTGTAGAACTTTTTACTGCTTATAGCCGGTCGGTGAGATTGAACTATGAAATGGTCCAAGGTCAAATCTTACCGACTTGTTCTAACGGTAAATTCCTATGTCGGCGGATTTTGAATTGAAAAATCATTTTTTATGAATTTTGAAAATGTGAAATAATAAGGTATAAGGATATGTAGTTGTAATACAAGTCGTATGCAATACATATCTAGTACTGTTATTTCATATTAACTAACAGACGTTACGGCATATTTAAATGAAGAATTTAAAATTTTTCAAAATTAATAAAAATTAAAAAACCTTGATATTTTTGAAAATAAAATGTAATTTTAAGTTAAAAGTATTCTTGATAAAAGTTGGAAAAAATTGATATTTAAAAAGTTAGCAGAAAAGGTTAGGTATAAAAGCTAATAAAAGTAAATAAAAATAAATTTTGAAAAAAGGATTGTATAGAAGTAATTAAATAAATAAAGTTATACTATAATTAATGATTAAAAATTTAAATTTGAGTAAAACAAAAGAGTTATGGTTTTCACGCTATATTATGAAAAGGAAAAAAGATAAGAAGTGGAAATTTTGCAAAAAGAGTTTAAAACCTAATATCTAAAAGTTGTGTAAATTTCAGGAAAATCAGTTAATAAATAAACCCCAAACCCAAAGGTGTGAAAATATGCACGGGATTACATCACTACCAGAAGTCGTAGAATTGTGTTATCACGGCTAGTGCGTTTAAATTACGAAATAAACAAAGTTACAAAGTTTGAAAGAAAAAACTTTAAAGGTGTAAGAATTAAAAACTGTAAATTACGCAAATTCTTACGTAAGCTATTGAAGGCGAATGAATAGTCCGAGAAATGTCATTCGAAGTGCGGGAAATGGCCGCGGTCGAGAGCTACAATACACCGGTTATGTAAAAACGCAAAAACTGTTAGGAAAAGTGTCATAGACAATTAAAAGGAAAACAATGAAGATTTTTTCATCAGCCAGTTGCAAGTTGCAGGGTTTAAATGTTCAAGGATAAGTGACGTAGTTAGAGGCGGAGCCAGAATACCAACTTACAGCAAAAATAAATTAAAGGATTAATTAGAACAAAGTGATTAAAAAGGACAATATAAAAACAGTAAACATAATAAATAAATTAATAATAAATAACTGAACCACCTACACCAAAAATAATCAAGAAATTGCATAGAAATACACCATAAATGGAAATATCGTATCGGTCCAGTGAGGGAAAAAAATTGGTATCGATATACGATAGTTTTTGGCTATAAAAAGAGCCGCACGAATCTCATAGAGGTCTCTCGTAAAAAAATTGTCAAAGTAAGTGCTAGGGGTGATTATGCCCGGAAGGTCTCTTGGAAAAAATCGTCAAAACAGTTGCTAGGGGTGACTATGCCCGAACGTCTCTTTTAAAAAATAGTTTGAAGAAGTTTAAGTGTTACAATGCCAACGTATTAAAACAGCGTCAGAGAGAGCGATAGAAGGGAATAGATTCGAACAACCAGCCAGCCTTCTGAACTCCATGGAGAAACTATAAGACAACTTTAATCGAAATTCAACCAACCAGACACCAGAGGACCATCCGCATCTCAGGACTCAGGATCTACAACACGGCGGACAAGGTCTGAGAAAATCCAAATTTCCTTTTTTAAAGGGCAAAATTGGCCCGATTTTAGAGTCTCACTGATTTTCCTGAGATAATTTTTTTTTGTGTGTAATTAAATAAATATATAAACTAGATAATGTCAAAATCATGTGTGAATAAAAATCTTTTTCGTTAAATAAATTTAATAAATTAAATAATTTAAATTCAGAAATAATAGAAATTTTTGTTTTCTATATATCAATTGTAAGAAATTCATAAGTAATTGCCTTCTGCTCAAAAGAAAAATATTTAGTTATTATCCATTAATTTTATTAGAGAAATTGTTTGAATTTTATTTTGTTGACTTGTGTCAAGTTTTTTATTTCAGTTGTTTTATTTTAGTTAATTAAAAGAATTAATTTTTTTCATTTATCCTCTAAATCTGTGTTTTATTTAGAATTGGTCACACATTTATATGTTGTATTTTCAGGTTCGTTATTATAAAAAAGGGTAAAATATATTGTATCAAAAAGGTATTCCTAAGGACACACCTGCGAGATTAAAATTCAAAAAATAAAGTAAATTCGTGTTCTCCCTGAGAAACAGGGTAATCATAAATACAGTTACTGGAAGTCGTAAATAAAAAGGGGGGTACCGGTAATTTGGGGCAACTCAAATTATCGAAGAAGTTATTCAATCCAGGCCAGCAAGATAGTAAGCCAAAAACTTCCAGTGGATTGGATAATTTATTCTTTTTGTCACGCGAGAACGAATCCTGTAGGCTAAAAATCTCAGGATTCGAGACTGTTACGTATTAATTAAGATAGGGGGCGTAATTAGTCTGACTCTAAAAAAGATAGAGTTTTTTCGTTGTAGTCCATTAAATGCAGACATGAATGTTTTGATTCCTTACTGAACTAAAACACCTAAAATATAACGTTGCACTCAATGTGATAAAAAAGTGTGAAGGTGAAGTGATGTTCTTTTGAGAAAACAAATAATAGAATAAAATTTGTTTACCACAACTCTTACAAGTATGAAAGAAACTCGTTAATACATCTTTGGAATCAAAATACTGCTGAACTCAAATAAGGGGAAATATTTACAACTGTGATGTACAAAATACACAACAAATTCATGAATAAACATTTCAATAAATTAAAAATACTGTTTAACAATTTTAAGATAATTGCAAAAAATAAATAATTTGATTTTACAAGCATAAAAAAATAACAATCTGATTTAAAATTGTTTTAAATTAATAATTGACATGAAAATTTAACAATTTGTTTTCGTATAAAAACATCTCATAAAATAGTATATAAAATTATTATTAGACGTCTATAATAAAGTGTTATTTCATTAATTTTGAATAATAATAATAAATAAAACTGTTTTACTAATTCATAGTTAATAGAAGAAATATTACTTAAAGAAAATAATATATTACATCAGACAAGACTTGAGTATGCAAGAGGAAACAGATTCAGACAAATTTATACAAAGCTCTCATGACGATATCGTTTTGCAAAATGGTACTTGAATTGCTAAATTAAAATGAATAATAGAATTAATTACATACTATAACTTTTAAATTTATTTCGAACAAAATTTGAATACAACTAGTACAAAAATTAGAGGTGCATTATCGGTTTGTAGAAAGATTGATAGTTTGGCATAGCAATACATTTTAACAATAACTACAGTTATTTAGGAACTTATTTATTTAAAGAAACTTTGTGTGTGAAGATTTCCTATCTCTCTCTCTCTCTCTCTCTCTCTCTCTCTCTCTCTCTCTCTCTCTCTCTCTCTCTCTCTCTCTCTCTCTCTCTCTCTCTCTCTCTCTCTCTCTCTCTCTCTCTCTCTCTCTCTCTCTCTCTCTCTCTCTCTCTCTCTCTCTCTCTCTCTCTCTCTCTCTCTCTCCCTCTCTCTCTCCCCTCTCCCCTCTCCCTCTCTGAAAAGCTGTACTAAAACTAGCAAAAGTGATAAATTGCTCCAGGCGTACCGCTAAAATACCTTGGACTCTCTAGCGATAATGTAGCTATCAGACAGAACATAGCTATCTTTAGCATTTTTTACTAAATATTTGTGTTTTTCATTTTTTATAAACATAATATTGTTTTAAATGAACAAATAAATTGTTCGTAGTTGACCACTATCCGGTCAGTTTGGGTAAACTGCTCAGTTGGGGAAACGGCAACAATTGTATACATTGACGTACAGAGGTTCGAATTTAGCCCATTTAGATTATTTCATTTTGTTATTAATGAAAGTAGAAGTTGTTTAATAAAAACTGGTAACTTTCATTTACGGAACGTTTGGCTATAAATGTGTGTACCTAGGCTATATTTTATTCTTATTTTTTTTTTTAATTATGGAAATGGATATTTATTGAAAAAATATTTGTTTAATTTATTACTCATTTATACTCTATACTGATGTGCATTATTGAAGTTTATAGTTCTAAGGCCGATGTAATAAAACACTAAACAGAAATGCTGGGCTACATTAAGATTTATAAGTGCATGCATACAAAGTACTGTAACCTTCCTAATACGGTATAACCAAATTGTGTTCAAAACGTAAGGCGATTGTTGGACTCTAGGGAAATTACTCCGCAATGCAACTCCAGTCTATGAAATTGTTATTAGACACTGATACAATCTTTCGCTTCTAAGTTAGAGGAAGATCAATAAAGTAATGCATTAAATAAGGAAAATACTTTATTAAATGGTGCAAACCCTTCTTAGTCCCGGGCATTTATATAACTATTAAACAAAAAAATATTTAAAACCTATAATTTAAAAAATATGTTTGGTGTTATAAGTAAATTAACTCTCATCCCCAAAATTAGAAAAAATTATTACAGAAAAAACTTCACTTGTTTTATTCAAGTTTGATTGAGAAGTTCCAATTACACTAAAATATTAATTTCAACCAGAGATTTATTTTTTTAGAACTACAATGTTAAAGTACAATACCTAACATGTTTTATAATAAATGTCTAAATTGATTTTAGGTATTGTTATTTTAATGATCGGACAATTTTTTGAGAAATGGATTACTTTTTTACGCTATTCTTCAATTTTATTTTTTGGCGTAATAATTTTATCGTTTGATTATTTTCCTTCAAAATCTGAAGTAAATTTAATTTTTTGAGTATTTGACAGGCCGATATTTAACGCTGGAGTAAGATCTATATTTTCGCATTTCTTTTCTATGAACAAGACCTTTACAGTTAGGTATTACTCGATGGGGTTCTACATTTGAAAATTTTGAGATAACCTCAAAAAACACATTTCACGGTGTGTGGTACTACCTTCTAACATAAAAAAGTCTAAAGATTGAGCTTTCTACTTTTTCAAAAAAATTATTTAACGGTCCAGTGACTTTTACACATTCGGTATACACCGATTCCAGGGTGTCTCGTAAATCTACTCCTGATATCATGATAAACCTAGAACATGAAAAAGTTGAAAAACTCCAATATAGCCTAGAAGCCTAGTGTCATTATCGTAGATCCATCATTATCAAAAAACTTTAAAAGCAGAGAAAATGAAAGTATTGTCATGGGGCTGAATTGTCATTGAACCCTTAGAAATTATATGTGTACTGTTTTCAGAATGATGACTGTCTAGCTGAACTGTCAATGGCATTAATCTCCAAAGCAGTAGTATTGACAAAAATGTTGATATTAATTGAAGGGCTGAGTGTCGAATGAATAATTTTATATTAATTAATATTTCAAGTAAAAAATATATGACCTAGGTTAGGAATTGAACCCAGAATCTATGGCTTTAAGTGTCAATCCTCTACCAACTGAGCTATCCTTAGTCACTTCCCAGCATAGAATAATCCATTGGTTTTGCTTTTTGCTGCAATTTTTTAGTTATCAAATTAACTACTTCGTTAGAAACGACATTGAAATTAAAAGTTTACTCAACTGCCAGCCGTTACGAGTGTCTTATTGATTTTAAACGCCTATACGTTTTTACCAACTAGTAATATTAAATTAAATAATATTTCGAGGAAATGAGGTAATTAAATCGAATATTGCAGCAAAAAAAAACGAAGTCAGGAGAGAAGTGCACCCCCTATGCTGGGGAGCGATTAAGGATAGCTCACTTGGTAGAGCATTGGCGCAATTCCTCGTCTACTTTTGATTTAAAATATTATTTAATTTGACTATATATAGGTTTGGAGTCTAATATCTTATTTTCACACCTCAAACTTATAATCTAATCAAACACGAAAAGTGTTTGTGATCATTACCATAATATAAGTGTTCTGAATGACTTAATATTTTGCATAATATGTATTCTTAGATATTAGATGGTGGTTAAATTTCTTAAGGGTTGTAAGTAAGGGAAGGTAAAGTAAGGTTTTCTCTATTTTTGTTTAAAGATTCAATTTGTATGAAGCATATTGTTTATTTATTTTGTAACAATAACTTCGTCTTTAGAGTGTAGCTATGTAGAGTTTGTAATTAAATCTCTTGAAATATTTTCACATGAACGATTGTTTACCCATACACGATTATAATTGACGATATTTTTACCAAATTAAATAAAATTCGGGACAATTTTAAATTATATAAGAAACCAAGCTAGAAAAATACAGAGATTACTAAACAAATCGATATAAAAGAGGTACAACAATGTAGTAGGTTTTCAAAATAAACTCTTGGAAAGGTGAACAAACAAATATTATTAATTTATTTTTTTAACATTTGTTTAGGTTCTAAAAAAGACTAAAATCATAAAACCTATATTTTTTTATATAATTTATTGTCAAGCGTTTCAAAAATTATTTAATATCTACCAATATCTAAAAACATTCAAATTTAAAAGTTACTGTACTAAATCTAATTGCAAAATTATTTTTCGTCTTTTTTCATTAATTTTTTATTCCAATAGTAATAGTTCTAATAACACTAATTACATGCAGTTCTGGTTATAAAGTGTGAAAATACCACATTCTTAACGATATATAGAAACGTAATATGCTAATTTTTTTACAAACATCCAAAGTTATCACTGTAGGAAAACAAAATTTTAAATTGTCATTATGACGAGGAGTCGTAAATAAACGATTACGTCGTAATGATTTTACATTTCCAATAATCACACGTATTATAGATTTATGTAAAATTAAAAAGTAAGGTTACAAGAGGTTAAATCTTGAATTTTTTTTTATAATACGCTATTTTTTATTGCCAAATCTACAAACAGATTAATTCTTTAGAGGAAACCTGTTTATAACATGGGATAATTATTGTTTGAATTCTAAAAACAAATGTTTACGTTTGTACACTAATGTAATTTATAATCGTAATATCCACTCTACTGGAATCAACACGTTCAGTTTTGCACACAAATACTGAAGTTTTAACCTCATTTTTAGTGCATTCTGTTTGCTTTGCTTTCAAAATATTGGAAGAACGTATTCACGAGTCAGAGTTGACGTTTATCTAAGGAACAGCAAACAATGTTACAGTGACTAAGAAATCCTTTTCAAACACCTAAGATCTTACTTTTTTAAACCTTACTTTTAATTTTTAAACACATATATACAACGGCAAATTTTGAAGAAATTATAATATATATATATAATTCGTTAAAGAGTTTTTTGTTAAAAAATAATAATATTAACTACATAAAATAAATACTCTTAACCCACGAATACTCTAATAACGTCAGGGTCGGAAGAAAACAAGAGTTGGTCAAGAGGGACTTGACAGAAAAGATAAAAGAGAGGGATCTAACCTAAGACTACATACCAAAAATGTGCAGATCCAGCTTGAATTTCACGAGGCGTACTTCAACTTAAAGTACTATGTAATAATTTCGTCAAATTTATAACTCGAGTTTTCAATAAATTATGGTTTTATATTTGTAAACAAATCACCACCTATTACATTAGTATGTTTACATTTCGATAAGTAGTCATATTTCAGAGAGCTACATGGATTATGTTCATCCTGGTATTGTGTATGTTAAAGCTACATTTTGTGATAAATATTTCTGGAAATAAAACAGTAGTGGGTGTTCTGACCTACTACAATTAATTGCATTAAATGAGCATTAAAAATAACTAAAAAAATGTAACATTTGTTAGTCACCATTCCGAATATTGATGTATTAAATAATAAATGTAAGACTTAGCATCTAAAATATTCTGATTTTGTCCGCCGTTTCGGCTATTCCGCCATTTTCAAGTAAATTTATTCAGGTTTTCCTTCGTTAAACATAAACACTTACACATAGGGTTTAATATGTACACATATTGTATACACAAGTATTATATATTAAATAATACTTACACATAACTGAGTATGGACCGGAACATCAAAGAATAAAGTAGACTCATGAGTGGTGTTTGTTTTAATAAATTTTAATATATTAATTGCAAATCAGTGTTTCTGTTTATGTATAACTATGTGTAAGTGTTTACGTTTGACGAAGAAAAACCTGAATAAATTAACTTGAAAATGGCAGAATAACCGAAACGGCAGTATATAAACGACAAAATCAGAATATTGTAGACGGTAAGTGTTACATTTATTATTTAACTAAAACATAGTTCAAACAAAGTTTTCTTGGTGTTGATTTGTCGTTGACGCTGTTTCTTCAGCTACTACGTTAATAATATGAACAAAAAATCAGGTTATTTTATGTCTGCGGGCAGAGATATTCAAAGTTAAAAAAATTTGCTCGTAAAATAAAATTGTTATCTAGATTACGTATTAAAATTCGTTACCATGGCAACCAAATTGTACAGCGTATTATCTATTATCAAACTATATTTATATTCTACTTTAACATATTTCTGCTAGGAGCAATGCATTGGATACCTTTGATTTAAAATATTTGAACTCACATCGGTATTTTCTAAAATTATTGTAAAAGAACAATAGTGTGTTTACTGATTTTTGTACACTTACAGGCTGTACTTCAGTATCGAAAACATTGTTTCGTTCTAGCAATGAAATGTGTTACACGACATTTTATAACTCATGTACATTTAATTATGCACTTAAAGATTATATGTACTAAAACATACAAGTAAACATATATTTAGAAAACTACGTTTCAAATGTTTTGAGCACGCGCTACTAATTGCGCAAGTAATTTTGGCAGCCTGTTAAACCGTCGCATTTATCATTCCTATTCCTCAACGAAGCAACAGGACTTCCGAAAAGAATAAGTGGGTAATTGGTGTAAACGATTACTCACAAACTCCCCAAGCTGAGTAATTAACAAGGCTATTACACACTGTAGGTGTAAACAATGTCATTTACATGTCCACTTGTGTTGTTAGCCTTATGGAGGAGGAAACTAGCTTTAGAAAAGATATTAATTACAATAATTTTGCGTTTATTTACAGTGATAATAGCCTATACATCTTTTTATTTATAACGGCTTCAAATAAACAACTAGATGTGAGGAAAACAGTTAATTAATAACTAGTGTGAGCAATACTTTATTTAAACACTGTTGTAAATTGATTTGTAGCGTTCATTTTTTGGTCCAATTGTAAATGTTATAACTTTGTCTGGCATCCTTAGTACTCGGTTATAGAATCAATGTTTGTTTCCTCATTGTTAAATCCACGCGTAATTGTCATGTAGGCTGTGCTACACACGCCCTCGGTATAAGTTTCTGATGCCTCTAATGGAGGTATGGTTAAAAGTTCAATTAGAAATAGTTTGAACAAATAATTACAACAGAAATAAAAACACTTGTTTAACTAACAATCATTTTAGTTAGTTGCTTAAAATAATTTTTGTTTATATTAATAACAGCTTATATTATTTGAGTGGTGTAGTTTAAAACGTGTTTTTTTTATTATATATATATATATATATATATATATATATATATAAGAACAAATTCTTTATAAATTCAGGTGTTTTCATTACAGATGTTTATAAATACCTTAATACCAATTAACGAAGGGTAAATGGTAAAATCTTTCATCCCTTCTACTTTTCCTCAAATATGTCCCATCTTTTCGAAATATAGGCGGAAACAACTCAAGGTCAAACCCAAAGACAGCACAAGCATCGAAATCGGCTAAAAACTGTACGAGTTTTACTCACAAAAATCGCCAAGCCTACATAAGTATAGACTAACTAAAGCAGATGTAGTATGTTCCGGGCTTCAACCCAAACATTATCTACACAACTGGTGGGAAGGGTGTCAAACTATACTAAAATGTAAGCTAACAGAAACAGAAAAACATTAATATATATATATATATATATATATATATATATATATATATATATATATAATTATTTTATTTACTACACATCAATTTTACTTACATTGCATTGAAACTAAAATCATGTGAATATTTCGAATACACGTTTTCGATCACTCTCAAAACAAGAGCCAAGATCCATATATGGACTACATTTTTAATAATGCCTGTTTGTTTATCACAGTAACACAACAAAATAAAATTTAGTTGATTCATATTACCGTTTGAAAGAAATATTTGCAGGTAAACTGCTTCATTACACTTTACAACCTCTTTCTATTTGTTTTTATTAAATTTTATTATTCAAGCATCCTACTACAGTAGAAACAATCAAAGTTTGCACTCGTAGGAACCAACCAGAGAGATACGAGTTTGTCTAGTCACTGTTTGATCATCATTATTCCGGCACCTTTACGAAGCTTCTGATTTGTAAGTGACATATGGCACAGTGTGCCTTCGTTCTATCTCCAATGGTTTCTTGTATAAGAACACATTGTAGTGACATGAAAAAGAGGAAATCTGTTATAAATAAATGTAAAATGATTTCGATTTGACAGTGGTTATTTCACAGATGTAATTGAGAAGTCATGTTCTGACATAGTAGATGGAAATTATAATATAAAAGTAATGTAACTGGGAAGATGATTTTTTTTCTTCTTTTTTCCCTCTTCTTCTTTTTATGCATGCAACTGAGTGGGAAAGAGAAAAAAAATAGCACAATCGGATTGGAGCTTTGCTAGAAAAGTACATAAAAGTGTATTTTTGATGCATTTTTAGTGCATTCATACACTATTTTTTTTAATACCTTCGGCTCTATGGTCGGTGGAAAAATAAAAAAAAAAGAGAAGAAAATACTCGGAAATGAATGGACTATCGAAATGGTAGGGTATAGTAACATTAAATACTTCATAACCTCAAAGAATTTGAATTTCTGGATTTAAGATTTGTTGTTCAATAATAACACAAAAACAATTGGGTAAAAATCATCAGGTCTCCAAGAAAATTGGACAAAATATGTATCATTACACTATAAATCGGTGGTCAAATTTGCAGAAAAAATAACCGCCATAGTTGGCCATTTTGAAAAAATTTAAAGTATTGTAATTTAATTAAAAATTGTCGTAAAGTAAACTTTTTTAAATTATCAGTTTTTATAGCTACTTTCTAGTGAACATATGCAAGAATTTGTTTATCAAGGTAAACTGCCCTTTTTAATTAAAAAAATTGGTTTTTCGTATATACCGTATCTTTCTAAACATATTTCCATAATAAAAATTATTTAAATATCATTTTCAATCAATTAAACAAATTTTCATAAAAATGTTTTTGAATCAATTGTTAAAACTTCATAAATTGGCGACGTCGTTGTCTAGATTCGGTCCCGATTTGCTGAAGGAAAAAAAATGACAAAAGAGTAAACTGACAGTATGATCTGTCAGACCGTTTCAAAATGGTTAACGTTTCTAGCCAATTATTCAATTACACGTGACTCAATATTGAATGTCTTGTAATTTTTAATACTATTGTTACGAATTATTGAAATATTAACCTACAATATATTATAGCTATATATAATATATAGTGTTATAGTTTCATTAGTGTAGCTTAGGTATCACTGAAGAGGACGACCTTGTCGTTGAAACGCGTCTGATACTTAGGCGTATTTTTTTTTTGAGAATTGTGTTCACGTTTGTTTATTATGCATAATTTTTCTCATAAGTCAAGCTCAACATTTAATATATCTAACGACTAATAACATCTTAAATTATACTACAAAATCTAAATATCGACGCCACATATTGTATAATAACCACAAATAATATGCAAATTGTTGACAAACCCATGCACATATATGTAGTATCCAATTAATATTGAAAGCCATAGAAAAATTCTAAATCTACGAAGACTTTAAAAACAGTCCAAATCACTTATTGAACGACCAACTTTCAGTCAAATTGATTATTGACGCCGCGATTCGATACGAACTGAATCGTTCCTAGGATCCCTTGATGCTCCCCGATCGTTTGTGTTATACTGGACAGCATTTTGTATCTTCGTGTTACATACTTTGTGTCATTGTGTGTGTGTGTATCTTAATGGTATAACCTCTCACGAGCGATATATCTGAAGATGGAAAATAGTGTCCGAAACTTATAATGGGTGGTAAAAGTGACGAGATGAAATTAAGTAGAAATATAAGTTAATTCTATTAACCAAATATGACTGAATAATAAATTATAGACAATACTATTTTCAATTACCTTGACTGCATAAAAATAATTAAAATATTCCAAATAAAATTTAAAAATTGATTAAACACTTGAAAAATGATTTAGTTATAAATAATTCCTTTTTAATAAGGTTTGTGAGATATACCGTTAGCTATAGAAAATGTAATCTCAAACGTAAGGAGGACACCATGAGAACTGAAGATGGCACCTTTACTGGAGTACATCGTGAAAAATATAAGGATCACGTTCAACAGAATAAATGAAAGACAAATTCCAAAGAAAATAATGCAGTGTAAGCCTAGAGTGAAGAGGAAATAGCGACCACAGCTAAGAGACAGTACATGGAGATTATTCAATGACGATTTCTAACCAATTTATTTTTCTAAAATTACTAAACATCTTTGCTGCTTCGGTTTAGAAACAACTTGAACAACTATATATTTTTACGATATTCTCTGAACTTCCATTGAAATTATCAACAGGTGTGGACACTTTTTACCCGAATTTCACTCGAACAAAACTACTTTAATTGATTCATAATCCGCTTAAAATAATTGACTTTATATATTGATCAGGATGTTATCATTGTTTTTTTTATATAAAATCCGTCCATTCTTCCCCACTTTGTGGTTTTCTTTCAGTACAGATTCATTTATCATCTGTGACCTACCACCAAGTGATAAATGAAATATGTATGTAAATTTCCTTTTCTTGTTTGTCTATAATGAACCTGTTTCAACAAGAGTAATAAGTTCCACGTTTCTCACCACGATAATAAATGATGTTCTAACATTTTTATTGGCCACAAGTAAGGCGCTACCATATTTAACGATTTAAGGTGCTAAGATGAGAACACAGAACCTAATCAGTTTAGCTCAAATCATGTATGCTTGGTTATACAGTAGTAGTAGCATTAGGCTGGCTACAGACTATATTAAGGTCGTAAGCGATAAGCCATAATTAACTTATAATAAAAAGCTAATGTAGGTTCAAGTAGTGTTAGAATGACTAAACAGTACGACAACGACATAATATATCGTAAGACGTTCAACGTATCTCTTTCTGTATAGAAATTCAAAGTAACAGATTATGTTTCCCTTATTGTTTAAAGACGAAAAACCTCTAAGTCATCATCCCCTTATAAATTAAACAAAATAAAAATCACTATCCCTTGAATACTCGAATAGCATCGGGATCAGAGAATAACAAGAGTTTGTCAAGATAGACATTATAGGAAAGATAAAAGGGAGGGATCTAACCCAAGAATACACGAAAACAGGTGTAGATTCAGCTAGGTCCTCGGGATTGCCCACCCGTACTTGCTATAGTGAGTCCCTGAAGGTAAAGTTAAAAACTATATATAAAAGTAAAATGCTGAAGATTTCAGTTTTCTTTCCACAATTGTGTTAGACAGTACCCCTGTTTATGGAATTATAAACTGAAATGATTAGTTTGGCCAAGAAGATCTTTGCAGCTGAATTAAAAGACACAAGTTAAAAATTACGTTTTTCTTCAAAGAATGTAATAACGAGTTACAATAAGAAGGAAAAGTTTTGGGCCAATCGTTTAAATTTCTTTTCGTGTTGAGATAGTCCGTTTGGAACTACTGCGTAACTGTGTCTGACATTATTAAATTATACGAATACACACGATACCTCTTTCTCTCCATACTCCCGTTTTATAATACGAATACATAACCTTCACTGGAAGAGCTCATAATTGCATCTGATGAACTGACTCGAAATAGGCTACTTGCTAAATCGTATCAGTGTTGTGTTGTATTTGTGGAGTGTAAATTGACCAAGGACTCGAGAGGAACAGAACTCGTTTTTATCGTAAAAAGTGAATTAAGCCATAAGACATAGGCCTACATTAAATATGTAGTCATTATGAATTTAATTACTTTTAAAGTAAGATTAGTGAAGTTACATTCTAACTTAGGAGATATGTTTATTTAATCATCACAACAATGATATTCTATTTATTTACACAAAGCCTTATATAGATGTTTACGTTGTATTCTTTTTTATTTATGCCTGTTATTTATCCATTTAGACTAAGAACTTCTGGAAAAGAGAGTAGCAACGGTTGAGATACAAAAGATGTAAACTGTAACACTCTAACACATCTTTAAGAACAATAATGATTCGAATTTACCCCTAACCACAATCACTAGAAACTTAAAAATAAAACACAATTGTCTGATTAATTGTTCTTTATTAATTATTTCCACTAAATGCCCTGATGTACATTTCGATAACCATGTTATCAAAATGTACATCAAGGGCAACAATAATTATTCGATTTTACCCCTAACCACAATCACTACAAACTTTAAAAATAAAACACAATTATTTGATTAATTGTTCTTTATTAATTATTTCCTTTAAGAACAGTGATTATTTGTAGCTATTTGAGAAACGCTTAGCCGTGAGTGTTCCACATTCTCATATATTGTGATTAATCCAATGTATCGGAATACTATAAAAATAATTAAATCTTATCTAGATTTTTAAGACATAAAAAAATCGCTCGTTTAAATTAGTTAGTGTTATACTTTGAACAGAAAAAATAATAATATTATAAAAATTTCCTAATCAAATTCTACAATAAAAACCTTTTTGAAACCAAGTTTTGGTTATTTTGTCTTACAATCGTGTTGAAAATTACATTTTAGCTAATAATAGGCTATATAATACACGCTTAAATATATAATTACAACAAGACGTTTTCGGCCTTATAAACTGTGTTCATAGTTTGATATGTTAAAAAACTGTCTAACTTCTATTTTTCGGGAGATGGCAAGTCGTATTTTTTTTTTTTTTTTTTTTTTTTTAATTTGATTTTGTGTTTGAAAGTGAATACAATCGTTGTTCACTCTTTACGTAGAACAAGGGAAAGGTCTAGTTTAAATAACTTACATAACTAAACAATAATGTTTGGAATATAAATTATATAAAATGTAATAATTTCAACAAAAAAAACTTAATTGATCCATGCAGTATAAAACTGATAAAGAATACATTTTATTCGGCAAAATATAGTTGAAACGCGAATATTTTCAGAATATTAACCCTCAACTAATCTTACAGTGAAGAAATAACTTGCTCTTTCAAGTAAATTGTAATTGTTGGTTTAGACAATGTAGTTTAGGCGTTCATACTTGCAGAAACTGATATTTATGAGCCCTTAGGAGAAACAAGAAAACCGAGGAAAACTTTGCTTTGTGCTTGCCAACATCCTCTTACCATTCTGGCACCAAGCCATGCCTTATAAAATAACGATTCACTCCTCCATTAAATATATATCAAGCTGAGAATTGATATGTTTGGAGCGATGTGGTGAGCCTTGTGAGTTTGACGGATATATGCATCATTGCTTCGGATGTGTTTTATTCGGAGAGAACGAAAGATTGAGTAATGGGTGTTATTGGTTTCTTGCATATGCGTGATCATATTGAAGAAGAATAAATGTCTGACAAAATATCAGTGATGAGTTTTGTCTTGAAAAAATCCCTTTTGAAGTTTCTAGGATACACAAAAATGGCTTGATGTCCTGTGTGTTGTCTGTTTACAATGCAAACTGGAGGTTATTTGTATTTGGTGATCCGCATTGATGATTGAACTGGGAATTCAAATACTCTAATAGCGTTCAGGTCGGTAAAGAACAAGAATTGGTCAAAATAGACCTGATAGGAAAGTGTTGATCCAACTAGAGTCCCTTGGAATTGCCAAGTCCGTACTCAATGTAAGTGAACCCCTTAGAGCACTAGGCACTAGACAAAGTTTCATGTTCTACAGTTTTTTAAAAAAATATTACAGTATGGTTTATGTAGATTGTTAATTTCTTAACGTTAAGTATTTAAAACAATGTTTATAATGTCTTAATATGTTTAAATAAGAGCGTTTGTAATTCTAAGCTAATTTTTAATTGAATGTACTATTTATAATTAATTTTTAGAACAGATTCCTTCAATCAACAAATGATTCATTTTATTTTTAAACATGTATGTTCTACATCTGTGCAATGCCTAATGGTGCGTTAACAAACGTCTCGTTTACATTTTAATAGATCGTTAATATTCGAGCGTTTGCCTAAACAAATAATCACTAATTTAAACGAGCAATAACTGTCAATTCATTAAGAACAGTCCGCTTATTTTAAAATTCTGTCATTGGTTAAATCGTTTAAAAAGCAATCAATCTTTTTATAGCACGTGTGACTGCCATTCGCACTATCACAATGTATAAGTATAACATATTGCAGTATAACTTATATACAGGGTGTTTCAAAAACGTGTGTCTTTTTTGGAAATATTGAAAATTTATAAAATGAAGTTTGGATTATTGGTATTCAGGTTTGAAAATTTCGATTCCTAAATCTTAATAATTTTTAAAGTTTTCGAATACACACAAAATGAGCCACAGACTGATAATAAAGCGTTTTCAGACATATGTTTATAGGAACTGTTTTATATTTTGATGTCATAAATCACTTTTTGAAGTTAGGACACATATTTTAAACACCCTGTATATAAAAAAGAAAAGTTTATAATAAATGTTAAACAGGCAAACGTGTCGAATCATTATTACTACTAACGGTTAGTTTTATTTCAAATATACCTAGTATACACTATTATACTACTAAAAAAATAGAGCCAATTTCCTAATAAACGGGATTGTATAAAAACATAATTTGTAAGGAATTAGTAAATCAGTTTAGTTAAATTATGTGAACGCGAAGTGTTATATAATATTTATTGATTACCAATAAGCAAGTCTATCTAGACATATAGGCCTACCAGTACATTACATCATATGAGAGTGGACACAAAGGAAAACACAATACTTGACATCGAATTCATATAGGAATCTCAAGTATAATATATTCAGGAGTTTCTCGCTATAACCTAACACAAAATCTGAGTAAACTAAAAATAATAAAATAATTTTAGTTCATAAACAAATTAATGTTAGTGATAGTGGTTGTATAAAAAAAAAAAAAAAAAAAAAAAAAAAAAAAAAAAAAAAAAAAAAAAAAAAACACTCGGAAAGTATTGCCACCAAGGAATAGGCATAGTTTAATAAATTAATTGTAGCTATATATAAGCCTAGTCTTCAAAGTCAAATATTTAACTTTATACGACTAAAACTAAACTATAAATATACAAAACTAACTAAAGCCCGGTTAGAAAAACGGCCTAGTATATTTTTAGGTTGGTATCAATATTTAAAATAAAAACAGCTACTACTAACTTCCTATATTGCCTGAACTTACTTACCTACTTAGTGGTAACACTCTGTATGATACATTTATATACTCAATATTTAACCTACATTAACCCATTCTCTAAATCTCTAGGCCACAAAGGAATCGTTACATTTTTAATGAGTGGAGAATCAACTGCTAAATTTTAATAATTTTTAACGCTACAGATTTTTGTAAAAATATAAACAAGTTGATGGCTGCCATTGTGGTACCCATAATGCCCATTTTTCGGTTTCTTGAAGCCACGAAACCTGAAGATCAGTCAAAAAACAGAGGTCGAATTATCAACCCTTAACCTATACTTTGATAATGAGTAGGTAAAAATATAATTTAAGGATTTATGAATAGTTTTAAGGTATGTTAATGGATTATTGAATATTTATCAAATTGTGGAAAAAATGGATTTCATTTTGTTTTTATATCCGTATTTATTAGGTTATTTTCTGACAAATATATAAATAACCTTCACTGTGTAAAGAAGGCTTTTAATATTTTTGTTTTTTCAAATTAATTATCTACACTAATCTAAATTTTCCGCAATCAGTTTATTGCGTACTGTTCTCTCTTAAGCAATGCTAAGATATACAACAGGGTTTTACTCATCCCCAGGAGTATTTGGATTTTTGTTTTCAAAGAAACTTAAAACTTTGCAAGGAATTGGAAGATGGTATAATATGCTTGAATACAATTAGAATTCTTAATTAATATAATCTGTTTTCCTACAAAACAATACGCAGTTACAGCATAAATGCAAAATCAGAAAGATTTTATTTTTCATTTCGACATAGATCTAGTTCTATTAATTAATTCATTAAATTAACTCCTTGGTTCAAGAATGTAGCATTGTTCTTAATTTCGTGACATTTTGTAACTACTACTGAGGAAATTATAAATATAATGCGCCAACTGAAGAAAACCCGACGGACGGAGTTAAAAAAATGAATAAAGTATGAACGTATGAATATATACCGAGACAACTAAAGAAATAATCAATATTGCAAAATAATTTGAACTGTCGCCTTTGTTTGGGCGCAATATTCCATTGGTTGCAAGGAACCCATCAATTGATAAATTTTAAATTTCAACTCTCAAAAATAATACTTATAGAAAAGGTGATACGTTTATAAAAAAGAAATATACACACTTAACAATTTCACTCGAAATCAAATTTCAAAACTAAAAGACAATGCAAAACTAAAACTAATGAGAAATTCTTTTATACATATAAAAACAACTAAATATTACACCAATTACAAACGTGACATGAAAAACAGGGTAGCATATTGCATTTACATGTAATTCCATTAACGAATAGCACATACATGTAATTACACATCCTCCAGTTATTCGTAAAACAATTTCAACCTCGGTTTCAATACCGATAAACTTTAACTTTTCCTCATTGTTAAACCATAATCTCCAAAAAAAAAAAACTTTGGATAAGGATTTATTAAAGGTGGATACACGATGAATTTGAAATTTTAAGGATCGCCGAAGAAAAACGCGTTTCCAGACAATTGGATATAAAACCGAAAGATTTTGAAAAGTAGATTACATTTTAAAATAGAAACTAAACATTGACTAGCGTCTGGGAGATTCAATTTTAGCCATTTGTATTGACTACAGAACAGGTGACATGCTGGCCATAAACCGATTGAAAATACAAATCGAATGTTTCATTCTGAGCACACTGCAGCCTTACCGCCCCACCTCTGCTGTCAAGTCGCTGTAAACTACGTAATTATAATGAAAAAGGAACGACTTAACAAGCAGAACTCTCACCTTAGTGGGCGTTAGCATCTAATAACGTTGACAAAGTCTAAGCGAAGAATATATCTTGTTACAGACAGTGTCAATATGGTTTGACCAAATAAAATTGTTATTGAATATAATACTAAGAGTTTTTACTTCTTTTGCTAATTCCAGGGTGCAATTGGTAATTTTTTACAGTGTTAAAGAGTTGAAACCATGTGTTACCATGTTCTAGAGGGGTGAATGGAAAGGTAAAACAATAGAAAAGGCAGACAATTTCAATTAATTATTCAAGAATCTTCTATGTTATAATAAAAAGGGGAGAAACATATTTATATTTATCATTGCTTCTTTGACGTAAAATGACGGGTGTAGGTTATGTATTAAGAAAGGATGATCACTTTCTAATCAATATAAGAATTCGATCTTGCAATTTCTTTATCTTTGAATCTTAAATCAACTTAAGTGCAACTGGTGGTTTGGAAATTTCCTAATTCCCCGTTCACGCATAAAATTTATTGGTATATAAATCAAGCTTCGTATAAACTACACTAAAACTTCTCCTCCACTAAAAACAATTGTAAAAATGCAATCCACTTGAGCTGTTCAAAGTCCTAAGAACACCTGAAATCGGACGATTTGTTTTATAGATTTAGACTGGTCAAGTCTGAAACGAAAAATATTTGTTAATGTCATTTACAATTTGAACAAGTTTATGGGCAAGGATTAAATAAGCAATAAAGCTAAAGTTTCAAAATTATTTAGGATGATGCCGCAAGGCCAAACAATTGTAGCTCATTTATATTATTAAAATAATTTTGAAACTTTAGCTTTATTGCTTTATTTAATCCTTGAATATGGAGTTTCAACAAGAAATATCTGCTGTTACGTTAAAATTTTTTTTAAAGTTTATGGGCGCCATGATGGTACTTACCCAGCCCAACATAATAATACAAGCGGATCTTCTAAATGTAATGCCCAAAATTTGGTCTCTTGGGCCTTGTAAGAATATTAAATTGTATTTGTAGATCCAGTAAACGTATAATAGGGCCTCCATTTTCCTAGGACTTGGTGTTTGTAAGCTCTGCGGTTTCTTAACTTTTTACATCTTGTCGCAACTATTGTTTACACTCTGGTAGTTGTTCTGGGACATCAACCATCTAACCTAATCCTAATATCTAATTCTTAACATTATCTTAATTTTTGTGGCCGCTATCGTGCTTACATAGATGATGGAAACGATGATGGACGAACCGCAAGTCGAAAATCACTTTTTCGATTTCTTGAGGCCATCAATGAAAAACGAAGGCCGAATTCTAAAGTTTAAATACTGGGTAAGTGAAAATAAGTATTTAAGGTGCTATGTTAACTGTTTTTGTTAATTTTATAAATTTGTATCTATTGAAAATATGTGCTTTAAATGATGGATATAGCCTACCCATGAAAATAGTATATACTTAAGTGAGCCATATCGAGGTATTAAGAGGATCGTGTATTTTGCTTACTTCAAAATGAAGCAACTTGAGTGATTTCACTTCAGAATGTACACATATTGGATTATTAAAGCTACCAATGTTCGTGATAAGTCAAAACAAAGATCATAACTCAAGCCAAGGTATCGATTGAGCGCGGAAGAAGGTCAAGAAGCCATTATTCACCCACTAATTGTTATTTGAATAAAGGGGAAAGTAACAAGCAATTCCACTAAACCCTGCTAGTTATGCAAATAGTCCAAAGGATCAAAGAAAATGAATCGTTATTATGATTGGGTAGGGGAGCGAACTGGATTGCCATTATCTTTGCTATTTCCACCTTTAACAATTCCTATGATTTGTGGTTCTATTTTCGTCCCTGTTAATATAATACCCTATTTATATTCTTATCATTTTGAATATTAGAAGATTATACTGAAATTTATTACATTATACTTAAAATATTTTCCCCGAATGTTGGTATCTCTCTCAACGACGCCATAAAATGTCCACCAATCTTGTGTAATTTAGTAGCAATTATTTCTCAATATAGAGGGTGTTTATTTTATCGTAATCACTATTGATACCTCGTTAACTGTTGTTCTTATGAAAAACTTTAAATGGGGAACCTCCATTACTTTTTCATAGAATTTAAAAACCAGGTTTTTACACCACATTCTAAGACTTTGTAGTCTGGATATTTTATGATAAACCCACTCGAAGCTAAAATCGTTTAAACTTACAATATATGAAGTTTGATTCATTTTAGGGAAGTTATTTTTATAGTGCTTATAATTATATAGATTTAAGCTAGTTATTAGGCCTATGTGTTCCACAAATTAGTTTTTTTTAGTCCTGTATTGATTGACACGTCCTAGACTCTGCCTAATAAATTTTGAATTATATACAAGTATTGAAATAAGAAAAATCGCACTCCCAAAAAAATGCATAAAACTTAAAATTTTTGAAAGTTTAAGAGCCTTTAATACCTCCTAAACAAAAAGATTTATAATAACATGCCCAAAAATAAAAAGTCTTCAAATTTGGTGTAAAATTCGAAAAAATCATAAGACAAAGGTGTTTCTGTAAGGAATATTAAAACCAGCTGTCATATTGGAAATTGTTTTAAATTTGCAAATCGGGTTATTAAATTCTATGAAAAACTAACGAATGGATCTCCCCATTTAAAGTTTTTCACATAGTATCCACGACCAAATGATCACCCTTTAATTTATATTACATATACTCTAAAACCAAACAATCCCCCGTCTTGTATTTTTAAACATTGTGACTTTGGCAGTAGATTTGTAGGCCTATTTAACAAAAAAAATTAAAACTCACTTTTCTAAAAAAAGAGAAAAATAAAAAAAAAAGAAAGAAAGATAAAAAAACAAAAACACGCTTAGCACAAAATACTAATTCAATCGTAAATTACAAAGTAAGTTACGAGAACTTAAAATTTTAAACTATAATTATGAATTTTAGGAATTTTATTCTGTAATATATGTTTGAATTATTATTTTGTATAAAGTTTGTTTTTCTATTTTTTATCTTTTTTTTTTTTTTTTATAAAAGTGGATTTATTTTTTTTTATATATTTTTTTTTTTATTTTTCTAATTTTTAGTTATAAACAAAATTTTTATGTTTCAATTCTTAGGGCAAATAGAATAGCTTTGTTCCGGCAAATGTCAACGTTGCAACTTGGCTGTGATAGTATAGCTTCGTACAAATTTCACAGATTTTGTCAACAAATTGGTTGATCATCTTTTCGCTCTGTCGATCACATCACGTTCTAAGCGAACAAGGGTTTTCACAGCACGACAGTGAGACGATCAGATTGTAAACGCGCTTCGTGTTCTTCTTGGTTCTTATTAGAAACATAATAACCTGCTGCGTATTTGTACCACCCACCTCATTTACTGCGCATATTTACTTCTCACTACACATACGTATCTACTATTCAACTCTGCCTACTGCGCATGCGTTTACCACAACATAAACATCTAAATATAACAATGAATTATTGTATTGTCATCCGAGATCAACATTTATACAAAGTAACAAAAAAAATTATTAACAAGGAGTGTCTAAAATAGAGCTCCCAGATTTGATGACAGACAGACAACCGTGAAACAAAGAAAAAGAAAAAAAGAAGAAGAAGAAAAAGAAGAAAAAAATAAAAAGAGGAAAAAAATGTGTAAAAAAGATACAAAATGGGGAATTTTCTGAAAACTAAGCGATTACAGGCCTATGTTTATATAAACTTATTTCATTAAATACCTATGAACATATATCCTGTGTCACTGTATATCTAGTACGGGAAACATTAAGAGGCGACATATAGAAACCGTGTTATAGATGTTTTCATTACCTATAAACACCCATTTTGAAACTATGTCTGTCAGTCGCATTTTCGATATAAATTATTCCAAGAATGTAGAGTGCGTGTTTAACGGAATTAATAGAGTTTGGTGTAATCTCGTTAAAGCAAGAAGGGAGAGGGTGAAAATAAGCTAATGGTCATGCATGTGTGCCTTTGAGGTTTGGACGAAATAATTAAATTTTTAACGGAATCTCTAATTCAAACTATAATATAATAAAAGTGTAATTATCGTGGGTTGAATACGAAACTTATAATAGTTATGTATTTTGAAATGAGTTAGAATTTGACGTTATGTTTTGTATTGTATATATTACCTCAATTAAGTATAAATATGTAGCTAGGATGCAGTACATATTTGCATAGTCATATTTTTAATTAAATACAATTTTACATAAATAGTTACTTTACATACTGCAAAGAGTAATATAAATAAAAAACAGAGATACATTTTACAGCTCCAAGTGGACTTAACCGAATAAAATGCCGGTTGTTCCAGGTAACCCTGTAAACCTTTCAACAACAGTCTGACACCACTCTGGTTGTACTTATAGAATAATGAAACGTTTAAAATGTAAATACTAGGCAGTGTCAAAATATTAAATTTCTCAAACGAATTTCTACACGATTTTCTACTTTTCAGATTACACATTATTCTTTTTTTTCTTATACGTTAAACTCTACAGAATTACCCCCAAAGAGATACAGCATATCTGAGTTACGGGTATGGGTAGACATGCACTAAATAATATATTGTATTCATAATGAAAAAAGTGAAAATATATGAAATAGCAGGAAGTGCAAAACAGGCTGAATTACGTTTAGCGGAAAGAGAATAGTTTAGGTTTTCATCAATTACCACTCCAAGAAACTTTGAATAGCTTTTAGTTGCACAGTTTCTGAAAAGGACAAGGAAAGTTTAATTATATGGTTCTCAGATCCTCCTAGAGAACGATGATGACCCCCATAATTTTTAAAGAAAACAAAAAAGATTTTAATATATTTTCTTTGTTTTTTTCAAACTCTTAATTAATACTAAACTCTTCAAATTTTCACCAATTTCTAGGTACGGCATTTGATTGCTGTGTTATTTTATCGTTTTTTAAAAGTTTGTAAGTTCTATTCGTACCGTTGGTGTTATACAATAAAAAGTTAGTGCTAAACCGTGTATCGGAATTACCTTCGTAAAAATACAATCACCCAAATTTATACAAACTTAGAAAGATTTTCTAACATATTTGTACCATCGTACCCTCGTCTTTACGCTAAAAAAAAATCACACACATGACTGTTTCGTATTTATTATTTTTCAATTGACCCTTCCTCCACTAAAAAATAAAAAAAAGTAGGGAAGATAAATATTCAAATCTCGTAAAAGTTATTGTTTTTCAACCGATTTAATTAAAGGCCGATTACATTAATACATTTTTACAGGCCTTTTTACAGACCTCAAGAGGAAGTACCAATATGCCTAATTGATTGATAATTTTGGATAGCCTAAAAAAATATTTCAAATAACATCCGGAAACGTTTAATTAATTATGTGTCTACCTCTCCAAAGTTAACCATGGCTCATGTCTGGTCCAATCAAAATAATAAAAACAAAATTTTGTAAATGATTTTTAAAAACAAAAAATTGTGATTTCACTAAGATGTTTAAAATGTTTTAAATATCAGCAACAACATATAAAAGAGCAAACAAATCAAGTACTAAGAAAAAAGATAATCATAAGAATAAAAACATTAAAACTGTAACGTTATTTTTATATAATTGGCAATTGTACGTTAAGGAAAATTAGGAAGATGAATAAACAGCTTAAAGATATTAATAGTATCTCTGCAGTTTATAACTGGAATATTATAAATAAATGATTTAAATGTTAACAAGAATAAATAACTATACATTTGTTGTCGGGAAATGTTTGAATATTGTATGAACAGAATTAAAACTTCATATTCAACACTGTGTTGACACGAAGAAATTCATGGCCCAGCGCCAACAGTAATGAATTCATTAATTCAAATTTAACAACTGTAAGCTTATCTCTTAGCTTTTATTTAGTGTTTAATAGAGTATTATTATCTTGCGCATGCTCTCACTGCTATGACTAATGACAAAGCGTTGCCCAAAACGCTTATCCTTCATACGTACTTAAATAATACAGTATCGCCGAAGAGACAAGGGATCCTGGAACTACACTGTCTCGTTCTCTCTCCTTTGACTCTAACATAACCTCCCTAGGCTGTGTCTCCACACCCTCTCTATCCTTCCAGTTGTCTCTCCATCTATGGTTGAATTAATATTTATATTTCTCACTCTAGTTCTTCCGATTGATCACTTTGTAACGCCTTCTCCGACATCCTTTCTATCTCTTCTTTTCTGTATCTTTCTATATCCTTGAAATCTGAAACTATAGCTCTCCCTCTCTCTCTTCTATTCCGTTCCTCTAACACTACCTCTCCTATTCTCTCTCTTTTCACTCTGACATTCTAATTGTCACTCTAATTAATTGTCCGCCTCTATACTTCCTGTTGTCTCACACACTATAATAATTTACCTCACAGAGGTAATCTCTCTCACTCCCATTCAATCTCTTCACCCGTAACATCATCTCTAACTCTTTCATTGTCTTCCTTGTTTCCTAGAGTGGGAGAATCAATAACACAAAGATTTGAGGTACGAAAAATGGGTTTCGTATCTCAAATCTTTATATTATTAATTCTCCCACTCTGTCCATTCTATCACATTTTCTTTCTATCTACTACTGTGTTTCTCTCTCTAACATGTCCCTGTTTCTCTTCTCCGTCTCGTTCACCCTGTTCTATATATATATATATATATATATACTCTAACTCAATTTAACAATTTATTCCAGATAATATAGGATTAATCAGCTGAGATTTTTTTTTAATGCATATCAAGACGTTGAACGATATCTCTAAGAGACTGCAGTGTGCAGTGATTTTAGTGTTTATAAAATGCTCAACTGAATCACAGGTTATTAGGTGTTTGTTTAGTCTAGAGCTTAGGGAATCAAATATTGACAAACACCTGCTAAGCCTACACAAGCTGGTTGTTAGACTCTGGCGTCGTTAACACATTCTTTGAAAATGAACAGATGTTTGTAATCGTGATATTCAATCTTGATGAGCATGATTTTTTGTTACATTATCTAAAAATACTTCTTTCCCTTTTTTTTATAATCGATTAGTCACGACAGTATTGCGTGTCGATGACTCTCAACCATTCGAGGAATTATAACCGTCCGTTTTCCCATTACATCTGTAGTCGATTAAGTCAAATTTTTAAACTATGATGTGCAATGCATATTCCGTGAATGGTTAGTTTTTTAACACAATCAATATAACTTTGGTGTATAAAATAGAGTGAGAAGGAAAAATGTCTGACAACAACCAATAAAGTAGTAATGTACACAATTAAAATATTAAGAAAAATTATATAACAACTGTTTTAACAGACGTACCCTATTCTATGTATACTGGGTAAGATACCACGATATACAAATACAATTTAATATTTAGAGGATATGTCTGTTACATTGTATTACGGGGTTGGGTAAGTACCAGGATACACCTGGTATATATTTTGGAGTTTACTATATAAATATAGAATATATAAATTTAAGATATAAGTTTAGGTATATATAAATTTAGGCCATTTGTGGGTCACATTCTTTTTTTACCTTCGACCTATTCCAAATATGGTATGACAGTAGCAATACGGTACACCATTTGTTATTTAAAGTTATTTATGGCGTTATTCAACTGAACGCTGAAGCCCTTACTTAGAGCCTCACTATATTGAGTACGGGCGTAGCAGTCCGGAAAAACCTAACGAGATAATGACCCAAATTTTGATAATTTTAATTCTTTTTTTTTTAAATTAGAATAGCGTACAGTGTAAGAACGAGATGTCGAAATCACAAAGCCATGAAACGTAAGATCAATCAAAAAACAGAGATAGAAATTTTGATAATTTCAATGAGAATTTATGAAGTACAATAGGAATGTACAGTGTAAGAACGATATATCGAAATCACGCAGCCATGAAACCTAAGATCAATCAAAAAACGGAGATCGAAATTTTGATAATTTCAATGAGATTTTTATGAAGTACAATAGGAATGTACAGTGTAAGAACGAGATATCGAAATCACGCAGCCATGAAACGTAAGATCAATCAAAAAACGGAGATCGAAATTTTGATAATTTCAATGAGATTTTTATGAAGTACAATAGGAATGTACAGTGTAAGAACGATATATCGAAATCACGAAGCCATGAAACCTAAGATCGATCAAAAAACGGAGATCGAAATTTTGATGATTTCAATGAGATTTTTATGAATTACAATAGGAATGTACGGTGTAAGAACGAGATATCGAAATCACGAAGCCATGAAACGTAAGATCAATCAAAAAACGGAGATCGAAAGTTTGATAATTTCAATGAGATTTTATGAAGTACAATAAGAATGTACAGTGTAAGATCGAGATATCAAAATCACGCAGCCATGAAACGTAAGATCAATCAAAAAACGGAGATCGAAATTTTGATAATTTCAATGAGATTTTTATGAAGTGCAATAGGAATGTACAGTGTAAGAACGAGATATCAAAATCACGCAGCCATGAAACGTAAGATCAATCAAAAAACGGAGATCGAAATTTTGATAATTTCAATGAGATTTTTATGAATTACAATAGGAATGTACAGTGTAAGAACGATATATCGAAATCACGAAGCCATGAAACCTAAGATCGATCAAAAAACGGAGATCGAAATTTTGATGATTTCAATGAGATTTTTATGAATTACAATAGGAATGTACGGTGTAAGAACGAGATATCGAAATCACGAAGCCATGAAACGTAAGATCAATCGAAAAACGGAGATCGAAATTTTGATAATTTCAATGAGATTTTTATGAAGTACAATAAGAATGTACAGTGTAAGAACGAGATATCAAAATCACGCAGCCATGAAACGTAAGATCAATCAAAAAACGGAGATCGAAATTTTGATAATTTCAATGAGATTTTTATGAAGTGCAATAGGAATGTACAGTGTAAGAACGAGATATCAAAATCACGCAGCCATGAAACGTAAGATCAATCAAAAAACGGAGATCGAAATTTTGATAATTTCAATGAGATTTTTATGAAGTGCAATAGGAATGTACAGTGTAAGAACGAGATATCAAAATCACGAAGCCATGAAACCTAAGATCAATCAAAAAACGGAGATCGAAATTTTGATAATTTCAATGAGATTTTTATGAAGTACAATAGGAATGTACGGTGTAAGAACGAGATATCGAAATCACGCAGCCATGAAACCTAAGATCAATCAAAAAACGGAGATCGAAATTTTGTTAATTTCAATGACATTTTAATGAATTACAATAGGAATGTACGGTGTAAGAACGAGATATCGAAATCACGAAGCCATGAAACGTAAGATCAATCAAAAAACGGAGATCGAAATTTTGTTAATTTCAATGAGATTTTAATGAATTACAATAGGAATGTACGGTGTAAGAACGAGATATCGAAATCACGAAGCCATGAAACGTAAGATCAATCAAAAAACGGAGATCGAAATTTTGTTAATTTCAATGAGATTTTAATGAATTACAATAGGAATGTACGGTGTAAGAACGATATATCGAAATCACGAAGCCATGAAACCTAAGATCGATCAAAAAACGGAGATCGAAATTTTGATGATTTCAATGAGATTTTTATGAATTACAATAGGAATGTACGGTGTAAGAACGAGATATCGAAATCACGAAGCCATGAAACGTAAGATCAATCAAAAAACGGAGAACGAAAGTTTGATAATTTCAATGAGATTTTATGAAGTACAATAAGAATGTACAGTGTAAGAACGAGATATCAAAATCACGCAGCCATGAAACGTAAGATCAATCAAAAAACGGAGATCGAAATTTTGATAATTTCAATGAGATTTTTATGAAGTGCAATAGGAATGTACAGTGTAAGAACGAGATATCAAAATCACGCAGCCATGAAACGTAAGATCAATCAAAAAACGGAGATCGAAATTTTGATAATTTCAATGAGATTTTTATGAATTACAATAGGAATGTACAGTGTAAGAACGAGATATCAAAATCACGAAGCCATGAAACCTAAGATCGATCAAAAAACGGAGATCGAAATTTTGATAATTTTAATGAGATTTTTATGAAATACAAACGGAATGTACGGTGTAAGAACGAGATATCGAAATCACGAAGCCATGAAACGTAAGATTAATCAAAAACGGAGATCGAAATTTTGATAATTTCAATGAGATTTTTATGAAGTGCAATAGGAATGTACAGTGTAAGAACGAGATATCAAAATCACGCAGCCATGAAACGTAAGATCAATCAAAAAACGGAGATCGAAATTTTGATAATTTCAATGAGATTTTTATGAATTACAATAGGAATGTACAGTGTAAGAACGATATATCGAAATCACGAAGCCATGAAACCTAAGATCGATCAAAAAACGGAGATCGAAATTTTGATGATTTCAATGAGATTTTTATGAATTACAATAGGAATGTACGGTGTAAGAACGAGATATCGAAATCACGAAGCCATGAAACGTAAGATCAATCGAAAAACGGAGATCGAAATTTTGATAATTTCAATGAGATTTTTATGAAGTACAATAAGAATGTACAGTGTAAGAACGAGATATCAAAATCACGCAGCCATGAAACGTAAGATCAATCAAAAAACGGAGATCGAAATTTTGATAATTTCAATGAGATTTTTATGAAGTGCAATAGGAATGTACAGTGTAAGAACGAGATATCAAAATCACGAAGCCATGAAACCTAAGATCAATCAAAAAACGGAGATCGAAATTTTGATAATTTCAATGAGATTTTTATGAATTACAATAGGAATGTACGGTGTAAGAACGAGATATCGAAATCACGCAGCCATGAAACGTAAGATCAATCAAAAAACGGAGATCGAAATTTTGTTAATTTCAATGAGATTTTAATGAATTACAATAGGAATGTACGGTGTAAGAACGAGATATCGAAATCACGAAGCCATGAAACGTAAGATCAATCAAAAAACGGAGATCGAAATTTTGTTAATTTCAATGAGATTTTAATGAATTACAATAGGAATGTACGGTGTAAGAACGAGATATCGAAATCACGAAGCCATGAAACATAAGATCAATCAAAAAACGGAGATCGAAATTTTGATAATTTTAATGAGATTTTTATGAAGTACAATAAGAATGTACAGTGTAAGAACGAGATATCAAAATCACGCAGCCATGAAACGTAAGATCAATCAAAAAACGGAGATCGAAATTTTGATAATTTCAATGAGATTTTTATGAAGTGCAATAGGAATGTACAGTGTAAGAACGACATATCAAAATCACGCAGCCATGAAACGTAAGATCAATCAAAAAACGGAGATCGAAATTTTGATCATTTCAATGAGATTTTTATGAAGTGCAATAGGAATGTACAGTGTAAGAACGAGATATCAAAATCACGAAGCCATGAAACCTAAGATCAATCAAAAAACGGAGATCGAAATTTTGTTAATTTCAATGAGATTTTAATGAATTACAATAGGAATGTACGGTGTAAGAACGAGATATCGAAATCACGAAGCCATGAAACGTAAGATCAATCAAAAAACGGAGATCGAAATTTTGTTAATTTCAATGAGATTTTAATGAATTACAATAGGAATGTACGGTGTAAGAACGAGATATCGAAATCACGAAGCCATGAAACATAAGATCAATCAAAAAACGGAGATCGAAATTTTGATAATTTTAATGAGATTTTTATGAAATACAAACGGAATGTACGGTGTAAGAACGAGATATCGAAATCACGAAGCCATGAAACGTAAGATTAATCAAAAACGGAGATCGAAATTTTGATAATTTCAATGAGATTTTTATGAAGTGCAATAGGAATGTACAGTGTAAGAACGAGATATCAAAATCACGCAGCCATGAAACGTAAGATCAATCAAAAAACGGAGATCGAAATTTTGATAATTTCAATGAGATTTTTATGAATTACAATAGGAATGTACAGTGTAAGAACGATATATCGAAATCACGAAGCCATGAAACCTAAGATCGATCAAAAAACGGAGATCGAAATTTTGATGATTTCAATGAGATTGTTATGAATTACAATAGGAATGTACGGTGTAAGAACGAGATATCGAAATCACGAAGCCATGAAACGTAAGATCAATCGAAAAACGGAGATCGAAATTTTGATAATTTCAATGAGATTTTTATGAAGTACAATAAGAATGTACAGTGTAAGAACGAGATATCAAAATCACGCAGCCATGAAACGTAAGATCAATCAAAAAACGGAGATCGAAATTTTGATAATTTCAATGAGATTTTTATGAAGTGCAATAGGAATGTACAGTGTAAGAACGAGATTTCAAAATCACGCAGCCATGAAACGTAAGATCAATCAAAAAACGGAGATCGAAATTTTGATAATTTCAATGAGATTTTTATGAAGTGCAATAGGAATGTACAGTGTAAGAACGAGATATCAAAATCACGAAGCCATGAAACCTAAGATCAATCAAAAAACGGAGATCGAAATTTTGATAATTTCAATGAGATTTTTATGAATTACAATAGGAATGTACGGTGTAAGAACGAGATATCGAAATCACGCAGCCATGAAACGTAAGATCAATCAAAAAACGGAGATCGAAATTTTGTTAATTTCAATGAGATTTTAATGAATTACAATAGGAATGTACGGTGTAAGAACGAGATATCGAAATCACGAAGCCATGAAACGTAAGATCAATCAAAAAACGGAGATCGAAATTTTGTTAATTTCAATGAGATTTTAATGAATTACAATAGGAATGTACGGTGTAAGAACGAGATATCGAAATCACGAAGCCATGAAACATAAGATCAATCAAAAAACGGAGATCGAAATTTTGATAATTTTAATGAGATTTTTATGAAGTACAATAAGAATGTACAGTGTAAGAACGAGATATCAAAATCACGCAGCCATGAAACGTAAGATCAATCAAAAAACGGAGATCGAAATTTTGATAATTTCAATGAGATTTTTATGAAGTGCAATAGGAATGTACAGTGTAAGAACGAGATATCAAAATCACGCAGCCATGAAACGTAAGATCAATCAAAAAACGGAGATCGAAATTTTGATAATTTCAATGAGATTTTTATGAAGTGCAATAGGAATGTACAGTGTAAGAACGAGATATCAAAATCACGAAGCCATGAAACCTAAGATCAATCAAAAAACGGAGATCGAAATTTTGATAATTTCAATGAGATTTTTATGAATTACAATAGGAATGTACGGTGTAAGAACGAGATATCGAAATCACGCAGCCATGAAACGTAAGATCAATCAAAAAACGGAGATCGAAATTTTGTTAATTTCAATGAGATTTTAATGAATTACAATAGGAATGTACGGTGTAAGAACGAGATATCGAAATCACGAAGCCATGAAACGTAAGATCAATCAAAAAACGGAGATCGAAATTTTGTTAATTTCAATGAGATTTTAATGAATTACAATAGGAATGTACGGTGTAAGAACGAGATATCGAAATCACGAAGCCATGAAACATAAGATCAATCAAAAAACGGAGATCGAAATTTTGATAATTTTAATGAGATTTTTATGAAATACAAACGGAATGTACGGTGTAAGAACGAGATATCGAAATCACGAAGCCATGAAACGTAAGATTAATCAAAAACGGAGATCGAACTAACTAATACTTCGTGAACTGGCTAAGTACCAAATATTATTACGAACCATATCTCTAAATTACCAATAACCAATTTAGTGTAAACGAAATTATAGTTGCATTTTAGACAAATTTTTAGTAAAATATATATTACAAATTTTAAAATGACAGCATGTCTAAACAATTTTTTGAGCAGTTCTAATTATCTTGGACTTTGTCAGTGGCTACTGCATATGTCAATGCCAAGGTGTAGGTCGGCAAAGGAGTTGATACACGCAACTATTCACGTCGTATCTTTTAGGCTTATCAGCAGCATGGCGCGTGTTTAATGTTCTCACCACTAATATACATAATTTAAACATTAAACAATGTAGAGAAGAAATGTATTAAGGGAATTATGTATTAATAGTCCATTTGTCAACCACTACGCAGTTTTCTAATTTGCTAAAAGCACGCGGTCATTAAAAGTTGGACAGGGTTTAGGCAAAGTAATCATTATCGACCACGTAGAGGGTTTCAGTCACGTGACCGATTCATTTAGAAACATGAGCCATATTCCAACTTGCGGTTCTAGATTAATTTGTCAAATACGAAAACAACCCTAACCGATGTCAGGTTGAGATCATCGTATAATTTATCTCTTTGGTAATATCGGTTGATGACTATGATAACATACTTACAACGTTTGGTAACAGCTCAAATTCAAAGCATGATCATTATAGTTAGTTGTTTATTAGGGTTCGTAGATAAAACCAAGAACCGTTGGACGTCTCTGTCTGTAAGTCGCAACCAGTCTACACAAGCAAGACGATAATATATGCTTTATATTTCAAACTTTGCAATTATATTGTTTGTATTTTCCCACATATAGGAAAAATATAGCGATAACAAAAAAGAAACCTTGGGGGTAGTTAAGGGTTATTTAATAAATCTAGACGTTATTCTGATTCCTTATTTATTTGACGGGGAAAATCAATATGCTGGCGGTAGGCAAATTTCAAAGTGTGAGATATAATGCCCCCCCCACTTAAACACGATGTAACCTACAATTTTGGATAAAATATTATTGGATTTAAATTTAAATTGCAGTGTTAAATCATACATTATTTTTTCTTTTTGTATGACGAATACAACTTAACAACACAATGAGAAATACGTAGCGTATAAGCAGTTTTTGTAAGAAGTAAGACAAACAATTCAATAGGCATTAGAAGATAGATTGAATTTTCATTAATTTCTCTTTATTAGGGTCTGTAGGTCCCTAGGACCCTCATAGTTTCACGCGCATGTCTGTAAGTCGCAACCAGTCTACAACAGCCAAGACGATAACTCCTATTCAAACTTTGCATTATAAAAAAAAATACCGGAAACAAAATTACCTTAGGGTAGTTAAGTGACAAAAAATATCGGGTTGCAAAATGTGGTTTTTTTTTAAATATTATCTGTGGAGTGTTAAAATAAGGTTATTCTGATTAGGAAAGACTTGGACTCTATAAAAATAACTGTCTCTATATGCCAACGGGCCCTACGTCGTGAACACTCGTTTGACCCATTTATTTCTTAAAATTTTCCAAAATTAATAATTTCATTTCCTTGGATAAAGTACGTTTCTTTTTGTTATCTTCACATTTAATTTCAATTTGACCAAAGTCGGTAATGACCAACTTTAAAGTTATGTCTTTTATAACAGCGCTTTTACTCAAAACCAACATTTTTGGCGATTTGAGGATAAATGTTTGTATCCTCAGAGGTTATATCTGATAAAAAATGTATGAACATAATTTTTGAGGAAGTAAAAATTTTTTGTTGTGCAAAACATGTACAAAATTCCGCCCAATTTAGTGTTAAACAATTATAATTTACATTCATAATTAAATATCAATAAAAACCTTAGCTGCATGATTTTTAAAATTTGTCAAACTGTTTGTGCAAAATCAGAACTGACGAAACACATGTAGATAGACGGGTGTTTCATAAAAACTCTTTTTTGAACTCAAAGACAACCAAAACGTATCCCAGATAATCTCAACTTTCTTTTGCTCCCAGCACAATAATATCTATTTAAATAAGAAAGTAATATTACAATTCGGAAAAACTTAAATAAATAATTGGAAAACAACCACCACGTTTTCAAGAAGAAAACGTGTTGAACAGATCTGTCGCAGAAAACAACAGAGACTATTTGCAGTGAAGTGATATAATTGAAGGAATACTCACCATCTGAACAGACTTGATCTCACATAATTAGATTGTGACTCAGTACAGGAAAGCGACAGCTTAGTTTCTCTGCAATGCTTACCTGAAACACAATGAAAAAATCCAATATTTAACGATGGAAATCTAATGTTTTATAAACTAACTGGCTTTTGGTCACATTTTGTCCTAGTGTAATTCCAAATTTCTTATATAATTCAGAGAGCCTAAATATGTTCGCTAAAGAACTCCTCCGCACCTCCATACAGAGATGGGGATGGTCTCATTGTAAAGCTTAGGGTCTGAGGATCAGTAGTATATATAGAATGTGAATTATTACGGGATTTTTAAATGATTTTTTTACGACAACCCTATGTCTATTTCTGGATTTCCACCAGGCCAATTTTCATGCAGTTTATTTTAAATGAGAGAACATTTTTCAATTATTTGCAAAAGATTATTAAACGTCAATTTTATTTTTTTTTAATATATTTTTTAACACATATTAACATCACTATTCCTGGTATCAGTCACAAATCACACTCAGTCATTTAATGAATTGGACATAGTCGGATGTTTTAAGTAATAATTTTAAGATTGGTTGCTATGGTAACTTAATTTGTATGTAAAATCACAAAATCAAGTTCAAAACTCCTTCCAAATTGTTTCACATTGAATTATACTAGGGCTAATCTATCTTTGTGTGCTAAAGAGCCCCCAATCAACGTACAGATTTTCAAATGGTCTCATTAGAAAGCTTAAGATCTAATGATTAATAAATATTATATGTATAAAACGTGAGTGTGTGACTTAACCCACAGCCACAAGGGCACTTTTACGGGGTTTTTGAAATAGTTTTTGGTGACAACCCTATTAAAGCCTATTCTGTAGTTCTACCGGGAAGAGTTTCATGCGGTTTGTTTTAAATTAAGAACATATCAAACAAATCGCATGAAATCTCTTCCCTATTGCGTATACTCTAAAAACTTTACTTTACTAAAGTGAACGTTTAAATTATAACAAAGCTGATACACAAAATGCAGATTACCAAATCACGAAGACTTATCAATGTATGTGTCAATTGTGACTGTTTCAAACAAAATTGTAAGCTGGAGAAACAACATAAGGTCAGTAGACCCAGTGGCTCTTGAAGTTTGTAAACGTATAATTGTCTAAAGAAGATTGCTTCCACGAAGATATATTTGTAGTACCAAAACAAATGGTACGTGGCAAAAGATCAGAAGATGTAATGGTCAGAGTCATAGAAAGTAAAGAAAAATATAAACTACTTCCTGGCAACGAAAGATGCTTTACTAAAAACGTTGTGTACAAAGTACTATAGAACAAAAAATGGTTATATGCATTATAAATTATACCTCTCTAATTTATTGCCATATTAGTTTTTACTGTGGTTGTGAGTTTGGAAAAGTTATTTTGTTCTGTTTGATGATTAATTAATTCATTTTGTTTGTTATTACAGTCACTGAAAGAAAACAATCATATTTGACAAGCTAAGATTGTAATATTGGGGACACAATGAATTAAATTTTATATTTAGGCTATAGTACATTATTATATATTTTGTTAATACGAAATGCAAAAATAAGGTTACGTTCGGTAGGTCTACTCCCGTTGGCTTATAACAATGTTTTGTTTAAAGTTTCCGAAATAGTCGACCTCGGGAAGCTTTTGACATAGTATGTAAATAATATTAGTTAAATGTCTACCAGTTAGAAGTATATTAGCAATTAAAGCAAAAGTGGTTTATAAATATATATATATATATATTTGTTATAAGAAGTTGCAATATCCCTTGTTAACCTGTTTAGTATAAAGGTAAAACTATCTATAGATTAACTAATTACAGCATACTTTTATGAGGAGTGAGAAATATAAGGCGCCAGCCAGGGGAGTAAGGTGGATGATCGAGAACAGTAGTTAAGCCATGTTGAGCTAAGAATCACACGAGGCGCAGGCGCGTCGTGCAGCAACATCCACCAGTGTCGAACACTCCTGGTTGTTTCGAACTTCATTTCAAAACTTTCCCGTAGAATCTGACGTTCACAGTTGTCGAAGAAGGCGATTAACATTCTCTTGACTTTGCACTTCTGAAAGCGATTCTTTTTAGTTATAGGGGAATGCTTTAAACGTCATTCTACTCATAACCACTCGGATTACAGATCGTACTAGATCTCACCTCCTGCGACGATAGTTCGAAGAAAAGATGGATCCTGGTCACATCCGGTAATAAAATCTCCACTGGTCACCATCCGTTTTGCTTTCTGGTAGTATGTCAGAATGTGCTGTATAAGCCGTTCTTATGATTAACTAAATCTTCGCGAATAATTTTGTGCGCCGTTTCGTTACTAATGTCTTGCAGTGTTTGGGCTTCGGCTTTTCGACGGCCGACCCGAACGTCTCTTATCGTCAGCCGTTTCTTTCCATCGCTAAAACGTTTTCTTGTCGCAGCTTCTGTCCCGAACACTTGCACATTTCATCCTTCTCCATCACTGTCCTCCTAATTTGTAGCAGAACTTCAGGTTCACATGTTGCTTCATTGTACCTCTCATACTCACTACGTTCGATGTCCAGCAGCTGGTCAACTTTGACAGCTACAAAGCACTTCGAAATAAGAATATATCTCTGAATACATACAAGCATGTTCACTAACGTTGAAACGTTACTGTTGAAATATCAGACCTTTCACCGAACTTTTTCGACACTCCTTGTATGGTATATAGATAGGAGTAATTGTAATATGCTATAATTGTGTAACACTAATTTTTGACTTGGTAACAGCTGATCAGCAGCAGCAATGCCAACATAACAGATAAAGTAATTGGAATACTTGTATAGACAACTGGTAGAGAACGTAATTATTGTATAAAGTTAAACATAAATATTTGCTTACCATTCTCATTTCTTTCATACCGTAATAAATACATAACCTATGTCCATCAGAAGAAATAAGACTTTACAATTGCGAAAGAATTTGCAAGGTCATTCCTTGCGAACATACAACTTACACTTTTCACTTGATAATATTTATGAAAGATATGGTAATAAACAGTACATGGTTCTTGTGTTGACAGTAAACAAAATTTGCATGTTCTTTTCTTTTGAATTGATATATTTTTAATAAGCAATAAAAATCTTGGAAAATATGGTTCATTTTTTGGTATTTCCAAGTTATGTATAATTTGGCAGATTTTATTGGATTCCAAACAACTTATTTATTATTTACATTTCATCGAAATAACTGAAACTAATTTTGACGTATTTCTTCTTCTAAAACGATACCCGTGGTTTATTTCATCTTTTGACCAATCACTCCTGAACTGCATACTGGTCTTGAAAGAATTGGAATAATACGATTTTATGGTTTCGTTAAGTAAAAAATTCCATCAAAATAAATATTGTGTTTTTTCAGTTATCCAGAAACAGCTTGGATATAGCCTAAGGCCTACATCAAAAATGTTTATAACTGTCTGTTAATTCATTTTAAATTTGAAACATTCCATGGACGACAGAACGAAGTAATTTAATAATAAACACATGTTGAACTGGAGAGACCTTTTTTTATGATTTTTAGGCCTACTTACCTAATAAATTTCTCTAAGTTACATACATGTTGTACAATTGTTTTTAATAAGTAAACATAAACAAATTAAAATGTATATGGTCATTAATAGAAAATCACTTAAGGATCGTGAAAGTATATTGGTATGTATAAACAAGTTTGATAATCGTTCGTTTTGTAAACTATTAATTCTCATTAAGTTGTAATAACTGACATAATTCATAAAGTTGGAATATATTCATACCATACTCTGCAAGGTCAAGTTAAAAACTAAACATTATATAATTTGAGATAGTCCGAGATATGATACAGTGCCCACAAGGTCCATGAGTTCATAATATTCTATAAATAGAGCCTTGTGTCTGACTCACCAGAAACATCTTCGCCAAAAAATAACAAAAGCAATTAACGAGGGAGTTATGCTGTGGGTGTGTGTTTCTCATGGTTTTACTTTCTCACATACTAGCCTACTTTAGAGAAAGTTACCAATGTTTGGCTATAAAATTCAATGTTTGTGGAGTCAAAACAAGTTATTTTTAGAATTAATATCTTTATGTTTGTCGTCTATATAGTATTCTACAATTAATATCTGTATGTTTGTCGTCTATATACAATCCAATTTATTAGAATTATTTTCAATTAATTTGATATGTAGGCATATTTTTGGAATAACTCAAGACGATTTTTTCCATTCATTTTTATAACTCAAAGTTTAACAGGCAATTAAACCGAAGCTCTAAATTGAGAATTTCTTACATCGACTTTAACGATTTACATTTCAAAAACAAAAAATGACTAATCGGAGTTATAGAATAATGAACGTCATGGTAAAATTTCAAATATCTCAAAATATATTCAAAACTAATTCGATCAATTGTTGGTAAAATCTAAAGATTTATAATCCAAGTCAACGTGCCAAATAAAAAACAATTACAGTTGGTGAGTATTTTGAAATGGACCCTGACTTTCGAATATGACTTTAAATGTTCAACACTTATAGAAAACTATCAACAAATGATTGAAAACAATAACTTCCCGTAAAACACTATATCCAGCAAAACAACGTTTCAATAACATCACTATATGAACAAGTCATCACAATATCGCCTGTTGATGAGTGTTTGTTGGGGAAATGTATTTTGCTCTGACAAATGTTGATGTTTGCGTTACTTTAATCGGCAATCTCTCTTTTTACCAACTTTCCACAAACAATATAATTTATTATACCTATTTTTTTTTTAATTATAAATTTCAATACTTGTGTACAATAACAATAGATATACCATCGTACTACTTACCAAGCCCTATATTACAATGTATATCCTTTACAAGGAAGTTTAATCCCCAAATGTTGGTTTCTTAACCCAGTATCTTGTACAATAAGGTAAATTTGTTTTTGAAAAGTCGTTATACAGGTTTTCTGAATCTCGTAAATTGTTTATAAATCAGTACTCTCTCGACGACTTGCTATATAATCACAATCGAATAGTTTACACAACCTGTATTTTGTAAGGATAATAGATTAAATGAAGGAACATCCAACAATTGGATTGATTTGAAATGCCAAGCATTAATGAATGTGCAGATTTCCTAGAGCTACGTGCAGTGGCACATCGAGCTCGTTCGATATTTTCAGATGTTCTCACAGACTTTACACTCCCTCCAAGTACTGCAGAAGTGGATAGTCCGAAATTACTAAAAAAAAATTGTTTTTAACTTATAACATTCGAATTTTAAACTGGTTTCTAGTTTGGAACTCAGACTGATCAACTAAGGGAATAATTTATCTTTCAAGGTAGCGCGCCTACGACGACCCGATAACTCCAGCGAAACTTGAAATACTTGAGTACATGAGTACACTTATGTACACTAATACTCCATAATGTCAGGGTAAGGTAACTTCGTTACACGTGCAGCAGAATGTGGTATTCGTAAGCTGTGTTAGTGAGTGCTGTTGTTCAGTTCGGATCCACTAACTCAAATCAAGGATTTCATCCATAGTGAATGAAAATTCAATAATTCAAAAGTTTGAAGCGTTATAAATTTTAATTATTCCTGGCTGCTTATCGAGTAAGTACTCCGTCACATGATTGTTACATGGATCAGCTGTTGTCCTGAGGCTGAGTTGGTGACATTTTCTGTGACACTTGACGATGCAAAGAGACTACTTATGATGTTTATACGTGATAGATTAGATTGTTAAATATTTCTTTGAGACATATCTGTGCAATAGATATATTTATGTGTGAACATAAAATTGAACTTTTCACCATTGAATGGAACATTGAGATAGGGTATTAGTTGACCTTATTAATAGACTTGTGAGGTTTATTACAAAACGTACTGTGTGATTTATGTTTAAATATTGTGACTTTATATTTTCGTGTATATTATGTTATTGTTTTGTTTTACAGCATAGCGGTCACCTGCAGTTGCATGTGTATTTAAATTTGTTACACTCCTATTTAAGTGTAATAAAATATGTATTAATATTAGCAAACAAAAACACAGTGTTCTAGAGATATTTATATTTGCTTTCTTTTTTTTAACGTTTAAAAGCTCATATGGTATTGTAATGTCGTATTAAGTTATATTTTGAGTTTCTAAGTTAGTTGCGTTTCACTTCTATTAAAACTCCAAAAGAAAGGTCGCTCTGCAATTAAAAAATCTGGGTTAAGTTTCGCAACATAGGAAGGGCTTATTCCACGTGATAGTACTACAGAACTGTCCATCTCCGAAGTAGCACCCAACAATTATAAACAAATATATAATAATGACAAGTTACAACCTTCGACACTTCTCCTCTGAGCTAATACTCGACATTGGAAACTGCGTTAAAATTAATGTCTTTCAATATCAAACTCTTTCTAAATAGTGGGTGAGTTTCAACGATGGAATCATTGTTTTTACAAAACGTACCTTCCGATGCTCAACTAAACAATGAGTAATGTAAAAAAAAGCAAGATTATGATGACTTGTTTATTATTTATCAGCATAGCAACCCAGTACAACAATGATAAACAACATGGCTTAACATTACTCCACCCATTATAATTTAATAATTAATTAGTTGTAATAAATAATGATCAACTGTAAATCCGAAAGCACAAAAAATGCAACTTAAAACATTTTCTTCATTTATTTGATTAAAATATGAATACAGGAGTGAAATATATGCAGTTCTACATAAATATTAGATATGCTTTTATAGTCATTAGTACCGCGTGTTGAATAAGTCCCGGGACGGTTTAATATTTTTTTAACCATTAAAAATAGAGCTACAAAATTTTGCACATTGTTAATGGAGACTAAAAGATATTTTAGTTCGTATTCAGTGAACCGCTGCCTTTCCAACGGGTAGTAGGAAATCTTAAATGAGAGCATTGGGCGAGATGTACATCGAATTAAAGGCTTTTATGAGTAAAACACAATGCCGCAAACACGACCTCAAAAGGTTCACCCTAGTTAAAATCTCGTGAGTATAAAGTTCATATTAAATTAAACAAAGGAAATGGATAAACCATAATAGGTTTAAAAGAGCAAGTTGTTTGTGACTGATAGTGGGTGTGAGCCCAAACAGGAAACATACATGTTTTAGGAAGTTGATATCTGCAGCATTGTACTCTACTAATAAAGGCCTTTAATTTGATGTAAATCTCGCCCTATGCTCTCATTTAAGATTTCCTACTTACTCCATGTGTGCCGTCCTGTTATGAACCTATACTTACATTTACGATTTCCTTTTGACTCCTCGAGGGCCGTCCCCCATTTTAGGTAAAGACCCAGTGAGCAGTCCAAAAAATAGTTTTTTTAAGCCACCTATTGATTTGCAAAGTTTTCATTTCATAACCTTTTCCTAGTTAACATTATTAAGCTGTTTTCAACATACTTGACGTTGTAGCTAATATGAAATTTAAACCCACACTATTTTAGCTAGAGTTAACCTTTTGAGGTCGGGTTTGTGACATTATGTTCTACTCATAAAGGCATTTAATTCGATGTACAACTCGACTTATGCTCTCTTTAAGATTTTCTAATTACTCCTTGTGGGCCATCCCCCTGTAAAAGTTCACTTAATACGTACTAAAATAGGTTTTAGTGTCCATTAACAATGTGCAAAGCTTTGTATCTCCATCTGTAATGGTTAAAAAAATATTAATTCGTCCCGAGATTTATTTAACACGATGTATGAGTGTAACTATGTATGTAAAAAAATTTCTTGAGACTACTTATTCTAAGGAAATATTTATCATATCAATTTGTCTTAAATATTATCCTACTAATTTGATATACTACTGTTGATATATTATAACTATATAAAAATTATAAAATAATATTAATAAAGTTTGTAATTTTACCCAAAAAATGGCTGCTTTTAATAAGAAAGAATGGGAAACCTAATTATTTTTATTTCCGACAAGGAGCATATACTCCCCCCCCCCATATAATTTTATATAAACTAACCTTAGCACTTTACGATAAAACAATAATAAATCGTTTTTGAAATAGATTACATGGACAATTTAATTTGACACCTATTTTTAAATATTGCGTTCACATTTTATTAAAAGATATTGTTCTAATAATTGTTCGAAATGTAAGATATTCCTTAAAAAATATTGTCTAAAAGTTATACGTTACATTCTTTGAGATAAAACTATTCAATTCCTATTAAGATCAATTTACAAATCAATATTGATATTTTTTTTAATTAATAGTACTAATTTTACTACAGAAATGCATCTACAAAGCCACATAATCTACGAATCTATTTTACAAAATCAAATTAAATTCAAATTGTATGTATAGTTCAAAAACTCAATTTCCATTGACAACGACATTTGAATAATAACACTACAAACTATCGTCTAGAGCAAACAATCCCAAATTTAAATTATAATAAAATTGACTGCAGTATTGCAATGCATTCAAATCAGCTTCATGCAAATGTGTTTCAATTAAATTATATCATTCCAGTAAAACGTAAACAAGGTGAACCAAAAATATACGAACAGTAAATGTTTACGATTATTTTAAGATTATATACAACTAAATTAATTTAGTTTTTATAAAGAAATAAAATTATGTAGAGTGTAACAAGATTTTTTTTTATGATGTCTGCTATCTATCCTCTGTACAGACAAAACGCATAGATCTATTTTAATAAAAAAATAACATTTAGGCGTATTTTAATCATTATCTGGGCCCTTATACTTCATCGTGGTTATGATAACTATACCAAATAACGATTTTCTAAAAATTGGTTGTTCAAATATAGCTTCTAAGACCCACACAAAACGTATTGGTCATCATCTCTCTAAAAATGTGGTACATGTGTGAACGGTAAACAAAATAACGGGCTGTTATAAATAAATTAATTTCTAAAATTCAACTCTACCGATTTTGTACCGAATTTGTAGATTATTATTCAATCTCTTGTTCTAATCCTCAAATAAAATAAAATATTATGGTTAAGAATAATTGGGGGAAAAAAATAATAAACTCTGACAGCAGTTGTTAATAACTCGTTTTTAACCAAAACTATTTACACTTTAAATGCGTTTATGATACTGTAGTAGCGAACCTAATTAGGCCCATATAAATATTTTTTACGTCAGTGTCCATGGATTCATGATTTATTTTCTCTTTATGACTGGTGTGGCATAGGGGTCTGTTGTGGAAACTAGAAAAAGAACTACCTAAACAATATTTCGAAATACTTAAGTCATACATGACTGAGAGGCATTTCCGAGTGAAATTTGAGGGAGAATATTCCATATTAAAGAAGATATCAGCGGGTGTTCCACAAGGTAGCGTGCTGGGACCGGTCTTGCATTTACTTTACACGAGAGATCTTCCAAATGACGAAGATATAACAATAGCTACTTTTGCAGACGACACTGCAATACTAACAACTGGGAAGAAAATTGAGGAAGCTACAGGGAAGCTCCAGAGGGCCTCCAATGCGGTGAGCAGATGGACCAAGAAGTGGCGTATTGGTTTAAATTAAACAAAATCAGCTAATGTTAACTTTACCAACTTAAAGATTGATTATCACCCACCAATTTTAATCAATTCTGTACAAGTTCCCCATGTTAATACAGCGAAATACCTGGGAATGACTTTGGACGTGAAATTGAAATGGAAGGAACACGTTAAAAAGAAGGTTCAAGAGTTAAAATTAAAATTCAGAAATATGTATTGGCTTCTGGGAAGGAATTACCAATTATCAATCCATAACAAAATGCTCATATACAAACCAGTCTTAAAGCCGGTGTGGACCTACGGATTACAGCTATGAGGTTATGCAAAGAAGTCTAAAGTAAAAAACATGCAAACCTTTCAAAATAAGGTGCTTTGATGTATTGTTGATGCACCATGGTATATAAGAAATGACAACTTGTATAGGGATTTGAAAATACGGTTAGATAAGAAATAAAAAAGCAAGCAAGCAACACAGACAACGCATTGAACAACATAAGCATCCGGAGATACACAGATTGATGGATACAACTGGTTTAATTAGAAGACTGAGACGAATAAAACCATTGGACTTAATGGACTTTAGACATTAAGGGAGTAATGACCAATGGGTTATTTTCCCTAAAGTGTATATATCATTAAATGTAAATTACTAGATGGGTATCTGTACTCTGTTGTAATAAAAAATAATAATAAAAGAAAAACTTTATGACTGACAACTACCGAATTAACATTTTTGACAACGAATAGGATTGGTTGATTTTTATTTTGGTTTGGGATGGGTGAGTGAGAAATTTTGTGCAATTCTTTATGCACAGTTAATTTTAAGATAGTTCAGAATATTCTTAAATTTCAATCCAAATACATAAAGATGGATGTTAACAGCGCATTCTATAATTAGAAATGCTAAAATTGTAAGAAAATAGTTTGAAACATTTTTAATGTCATTTACTTAGTTATTAATGCCATAAAAACTGATTGACACATATTAGTTTTCACGATGGACAGTAAGCATTGTTCACGAATCCAAAACTCCAGAAGAATAACGACAGCAGAATTTCAGAAAAGAGATTCAACGTATTTTGAAATCTATTGGGTTGAAAGTTTATAGTCCACGGCTAATTCCTGGCTGGAGGAAAACCCAGACAGAGGCCTGTTATTTTGTGAGATCATGCAGAACGAAACTGAAGGAAATATAGTTTGCAATAAGTTTGGTTAGATCGATAAGGCTTCTTTCAAATTATCACATGTCAACCAACATAATTAAGTTTTGATATAGGATTGTTTATATCGATTCCGGAATTTGTTATTTTGAAAAGGTATACAGTTGATTACTAAATCAGTTTTGATTTAGTAACTGTGTAATGTTTAACAACAACAAAATTAATTAATTTAATTGAAATGAAAATAACAATTTATGCGTTACAAAAAAATCTCCATGTAATCTCCAAATAAAAGTAATTATTTACTGTTCACCTACTTTTGGTTCAATATGTATATTAACATAAATTACTCTATTATCATACTTACCTTTTATTTGGAAAAAAATTTATACTAAACTAAATAATTAAACATACGTTTATAAGAAAATAACGTTTGTATAAGAGTTCGTAGTATATATTAGATTAACAGTTACTTTTAATCTTCTTAGAGAAGACTGAACCACTTAAAATCCACTTAAGCTGAACAAAGTGTGGAAAAGATGACGTATTTTAAATAAAAACTACACTTTGAGGTTAAAATTTACAAGTGGAGTTTCTTACTGTATAACTAAAGCAACAATGAAGGATATTAATGAAACAGATTCACAAGTTTGGGCTGTATATCACAGAGTTGTAAACTACAAAGTCAGGAAGACAGACACCATCGTTTATTATTATTATTATTTAATTGTTTTTATGGATTTGTTTTTAGAATTATACGAAACGAAAAAAATACGAAGATTGTTTTAAAATACTAAATTTACACCACAAAGCAGTAAGAGTGAAACATGATGCGCACAGGCAATAGAATAATGCACTGATTTTTATTAATGTATTGTTTTTGTTTTTTTAAATCTTTAACAGTATTTGTTTTCCACAGTAATCCTAGATTATTTAGATGATTTAGGCAATATTAAATAGTTTTAAAAGAAGTTGTTTATTTCGGTTATTAAGCACAACATATTTGTCAGTTTTTTGACATCTTAAGACTTCTGGCAAGAACTCAAATATGCTATTTTCTAAAATTCTCCTGACACTAACTAAATAATTAAGTTTTACTCTTCATGTTACAACTTTTTGTTGTTATAATGTGAATATTTCCTTCTAAAATTCTTGATTTAAAAAAAGACCAACGTCAAACTTCTAATTTCCTAACCGATATATATTAAATTATGATGGAACGTGATTTAAAAACGACTAAACTAACGTTTTCAAATCAAATATATAATAAAATAACGTTTAAAGAGCAGTAGAAAAATTGAAAATTAACCAAAGTGTAAAAAAACTCTTTTTATTTCATGTTTTTTCAAAAGATTTTTTCCTTGTTATTACAGGAGAAAGAAAGGACATAAAATAAATACCTCTAACCCTTGAATACTTTAATAGCGTCCGAGTCAGAAAATAACAAGAGTTGGTCAAAAGAGACCTGATAGGGAAGATGAAAGAGAGGGATCTAATTTGTTTTAATACAATCCCCTGCAAATCCAATACCATTGTCTTATGATTTATATTTTTCAACGCATTTCAGAATTCCTCCATTTTCCATACCTACTTCACCACTCATACTTTACGAGTACTAAAGAAGATAGAGGAACTCCGAAACGCAACAAATATAAACAATAAGACAATGATAGGATTGGCAGAAGATTGTACTCAAACTAATTATTTAGATCCTAGCAGATATAATAATTTTAATAATTTCAGAGGGATCTAACCCAAGACTACATGAAAAAAAGAGTGTATATCCAGCTAGGATCCTCGGGTTTGCCAAGACCGTTCTTTCTTTAGTGACCCTTATAAATATCCTCATTAAAGTCAATGAATTCAAAAAAGTTTATTATATAGTGATCTACAAAAAGTTGATCTACAGCAATAACGTATGGACGGTTTTCAACGAAATTTCGTATGAGAGCATATTTTGTCTGTATCTGTCAAAATCTTTATATTTTTGATTACACAAAATTTGGATAAAAATTTGAAATTCAGAGTTTTGTATAATAAGCAGTTTTTTTATTATTATTTCCTTACATAAGCGTAGGTACGTTACCGTATGTCCGTCTTCGCAATTATTTTTAATTATGTTTCTCAATACAGCTGTTTTGCCGAACAATGCGGCATCATCAAGTTAATATTACAGAACATTAGAACATCATACCTACGTAAACAAACAAACACTGGAGACTTTAATTGGCTTCTATTGCCACATGACGATGCTGCATTGATTGGCGAAACAACTGTACTAAGAAACACAACGAAAGAATTCTAAAAACTGATGTAATGTTTTTGTTTATATATAAGTATGTTTACAAATTCGAAAGTATAAATTTAAAAAATTTAATATAATATTTGCTGTTTGGATAATTGTTTGGTTAAAAATTTTTTACCAATGAAGATTTAACCGATCATTTTTGAAGATATGGCGACCAATATTGTTGGTTAACTTCATAGAGTCTACGATTCAGTAAAATCTATCACAATCGTTAGTGTCCACAACGTCCAGCCTACATTTTGAGTTTGATTAATTTTTGTTTTAATTATGGCTGTTGAAAATTTCGGACAATTTTGTAACACCGTTTATTTTCTGAAATGGTCGTCCTTACATGATTTTGTATGTGTTTACATTAGCTTCTTTGTAATCCCATCTCATCGTTCATACTTATAGCAAGTGTTTATTTAATGAGATTGTACTTTGTATGGTTTAATTGGCCCTTGAATAAAATATTTTCAATTTCTTTACTCAACTCAATGCAGGTGTAAACTTTTCGTAATACCATAACATGTAACGGGTTTATACTTCCAGCAGTAAAAACAAAGGTTTTTGTTTGAAAAAAAACTTTTGTTTGAAATGCAAACCCAGTATCTCCACCCACTTGAGAATTCTCTCCCGTTCCCTTGCCTCTCTCTCTCTCTCTTATGCAACTGCTAAACCAAATGTTTACTCGAGGTTCAGAGAATCCTTTTCTCTCTTTATAAATTTATTGTGACTATTTCTGGTCAGATATACTGCTCAAATTAGACCTAGATTATTAATCAAGCTTACTTAGGAAGAGAAACACCAGACACTTCAATTGCTTTCCAACTATAATTCTTCTGAAGTGCACTTAAAATCCTTATCTTTAAGATGCTAAGTTTCTTGCTTATAACAGCAACTACGAATAAACAATTATTTCAATTGTCGATTAGACAATTTATTTGCTATAATTTTAGAATATTTCATTTATGGTATAAATATTGTACAAATTTCGATGAATCTTAACTGAAAACATGAAATGTGCAATTAACCCTACGTATTAGCACCGTTCTTGCTTACCCTGTATACGAAGTACAGAGTAAGTTGAGTAGAAAACCTTCACTTTTCAAGGCTTCAAGAAATAATAAAGTTATTTTCTATATGTCATGCGTCTGTCTTCGATGTAGCTGTCGCCGTTGTGGTCTAAACATAAGTGCGATAGCAGCCACAAAAATTAAGATAAGAAAGTTAAAGATGGCGTAGTACTGTGTCCTCAGTTAGGTACTATTAAAATTCAGAAAAAATTATATTTAAAATGGAAAAATGGCGGCCATTTTAATCAGTTTTTTGTCATATCTTGTGTTTTATTTAACTTGCAACACACTAACTAAAAAAAAATATGCAGATTTAAATTCTACATTTAATTGTATCAGTACAATTCTGTTTCTACAATGATAAACAGTTAAGTTTTGACAAATGTAATTTGGAAACCCTGACTTCCCCCAGAAAATATCGTTATGAGATCCGGCAGAGACGACTCTCTCTGACACGTCCGTAGTGAGCGAGTGGAAGCTGTATTCCATATTTACAGCTTCGAGACTCGCTACTGACACGGTTCAAGCGAATGTAGACTTTTTAAGATATACAAGTGAAGAAAGAGTTGATGTACACTATAACGAGGATCAGAAAACCTGTGTAACAACTGTTTTAAACAACTTACCCTACGGAACCCCTTGGTCTACCACTACAATTTAAAATTTTCTACAACGCCCAACAAATCAACTTCTTGTCATTATATTTAGAGAATCTACATTATATTACATTGTATGGGTTGGGTAAGTACCCTAATGGCCCCATCAACCAATGTATTTTAAGATTCGTCTTTACATCAGTATCCAAGTCACAGAATAACATTTAAAGTTTACTTCCTTTTGTTTTGTCCGTCACATGACTTCCGTTTCTTTTTCATTTTCTGACGCGTTTCGGAGATTTACTCCATCTTCAGATAATTATCACTTTTCTGATATCGTTAAAACATTTGGGTGTGTGCGCGCGCGCGTGTTCCTGAACACAATAGAATAGTCAATGTTAGTCCGATATTGCTCACAATTGGTATATAGGCTCAGTTTTACAAACCATTGAAGAATTTGTTAAACAATAAAATCGGTACGTATATTTAAAATATATATATATCCTTATATAAAAACAATAACTCATAAATTCACAAGCGTAATTCCAGTCTGTTAAGTCGTACCCCACTTACACAAACAAGACGGTAGCTCAGATATATTTCGAACATTTATAGTCTTTATGTTGTCCCACATAAAGGAAAAATATAGCGGTAACGACAAATTAATAATGACCTAAGGTTATGGGGAAAAACTATTTCACTATTTCTTATAATTAGTTTTTAAAGTTATTCTGGTTACGAATATGTATATTTTTTTGACGAAAAATTTAATATTTTGGGGATGGAACAAATTTAAAGTGTCAGATATTAGCCCCCTACACCACTAACGTGAACAAGGCGTGACCTAAAAAACTTTAAAAAAAAATTAATTGCATTTAAAATTAGTGGAAATCATATATTATTGGGTTTTTTCTATGACGAATACAACCTTACCTAATTTACCCTTACAATGAGAAATACCTAGCGTATACGTTTTAAAACCAGTTTTTATGAGATGTGGAACAAACAATTCAATAGCCATTAAAAGATGGATTACATTTTCATTGATTTCTCTTTAATCGTTTATAATTTTACACTCGTTTTGTCTGTACGTCGCAACACAACTACACAGAGAAGACCATAAATCCTATATATTTCAACCTTTGCATTTATATTCTATGTATTGACCCACATGTAGGAAAAATAAAGCAGTAACAAAACAGCCCTTGGAGTTAAGGCAAAAACTATCAAGTTAAAAAATTATATCATTGGAAATATTATTTGCGCTGTATCAAATAAAACTAAAAGTTATTCTGATTACGATGATGTATGTTTATTTGACGAAAAATAAACATATTGCCGCTAGGCTCCAAAAAGACTTCAATTTAATAAAAATAACTGTCCCTAAATGCTTACGGACCCTAAGTTATGTGGTTTTAGCACACGCTTGAACATTTTTAAGGTTAGTTTTTCACGCGAAAATCTTACAACATTACACTATAGCTTCAAAAACTCTATCCAATGATATTCACACATCATTTCTATAATAAAAATTATAAATTTAGTGTAATTTTATCTTAATATGTTAACCATATTTTACTATGCGTTGAATATGATTGAAAAAAACAGAGTCGAAAATTTAAAATAGTTTTATGCAAATTACCATCTGTACCAATCCCAAGGTTGAAGTCGGCATACTGGTGAATACACACACAAAACAACAAAAGACACAATCGAGCTCTATCATGTCAGGATAATGGTGCACACCAAGATTTATTTTTTTAAATTTTGTCGGATTTATTTTCATTTTTTAATTTATAAAAGCGCATGTTTACTATGTGATTTTTTTATCAACATTGAGAGATACGACATGTTGTTACCAATTTTTATGTAAACCGGATTTCAATTCTGGCCTCCGTCTAATTTTTTACTCCTCGTAAATAATTCAATTACAAATTTCAACTTATATTCAACCAAATGATAGTTAACAAGGATGCTATCGAAGAAATTTTTAAAGATGTACTGTACTCTTACTGTAGTATTCTCTTCTTTCCGTCTGTTTCGATTAAAAAAAAAAAATAAAAATAAAAAAATAAAATAAAAAATCTTTTATTTCCTTTCATTAAAACACATTTATATAGAAAAAGTATATTACAATAATGATTTAAGAATTTAGTTAGTGTACATGGGTCATAGATAATTAATTGGTTCTTTATCCTACATTAACTCACAAGTTTAAGTGGGTTTTTTCATAACCTTTTTAGGTACTTCATTATTTGTTTTCCTTGTTGCTTAAAGGCAAGGATCTTCTAGGTCATCATCGTCTTTAAAAGGAGAAAAGAACATAAAATAAAGACTTCTAGCCCTCAAACACCCTAATACGTCCGGGTTGGAAGAGAACAACAGTTGGTCAAGAGACACCTGATAGGAATGAAGGATAGGAATCTAATCCAAGACTACACGAGAAAAGGTGTAGAACCAGATAGAATGTCCCTCGGGAATGCCAACCTTATAGTGAGCTTCTGAGACAATTTTGACTGTTAAAACTGCATTCACTTTTTCACACATCTATAAACAAAACTATATAGCCTACTGGGGCGCTGCTATAAGATGAAAACTTATGATTCTGATTTACTTAAAATTGGCAAAATGGTTTTCTAACAATTTTTGTAATACTTAGGCTCTAAATGGCCAATCAAAACCAATTAATATAGTTTCCATCTCACCAAAAATTACGGTTTGGAAGTAATCCCTTAAAAAGGAGATATGAACCATAGTATAAGTATGAACCCTATATAAGTCCAAAATGAGGGATCGTTTTGTTTCTACCCAAATTACTCACGAACCTTAATTTTCTTCTTTTATTTGTAGTTTGGCACATTTTTAGGGTTTTAATTTTTACACTTCACAAAAATGTAATTGAATCGCTTATGACGTAATATGAGGTTTACAATGTTCCATTAAGGTGAAAATAAAAGTCTAGTGCAGTAACATGAGTCTGAAAAAATAATTCATTAAATGTGTAGTATTCGAAACAAAATCAAGTTTCATATATTTCCAAAGGCTTTACCTGAATAACTGGAGATAGGTGAGAGAAATAAAAATATATATTTATGCCACTGAACTCAGGGTTGACATTAAACATTTATCAAAACACCATGTTGACATTTTTTTAAAAAATTTACTCAAATCAAATATGGCGGCGATAATTTTAACACATCACAAAACGTAGTACAGTATAACTAATTATACACAAACTTCACTTATATTTTATTTATTATTGCTTCGGACTTGACCTCCTTACTGGGGTAGCAGGACATCAGGGGCTCGCCCGCTCTCCGACCAATTAAAAGGTGGCTGGCGAGTTTACAATCCTGCCATGTTGTCACGTTTCCCAGACAGGGAGAAAGTTTCCAGTTTGAGAGAGACTTATCTTGTGAGTGTGACAATAGCAAACCTCCCACGTCCGCGCCAAAATTGACAACAGTGTGCTAACGGCTCCCCTCCCCCAACGCGAGTCCCAAGTCCGAAGCAATAATAAATAAAGTATAGTCCGAAATCATTATGGCGCCAACTGTGGAATAATGTAGGGGGTAAGGGACTTATAGCCACTCTGTATCTACACAGAGTATAATATATACTACTCTCCCGTCTGTGTTTTGGTTTCATGGTAGTTACCTTCAAATTATATGACAAATGTTTAAAAAAAAGATCAATCCTAACTAAAATATGCCCTCATAACAAATTTGATCCACTCTTAGGGCTTTTAATCACTACACAAACATCCTAAAAAACACTTTTTGCAGTAAAAACGACGAAATATAAAAACACGTATTGACTTATCGTATATCTTTTTCTAGATTACATGTGTGTGTGTGAGAGAGAGAGAGAGAGAGAGAGAGAGAGAGAGAGAGAGAGAGAGAGAGAGAGAGAGAGAGAGAGAGAGAGAGAGAGAGAGAGAGAGAGAGAGAGAGAGAGAGAGAGAGAGAGAGAGAGAGAGAGAGAGAGAGAGAGAGAGAGAGAGAGAGAGTGGTAGAGAGAGAGAGAGAGAGAGAGAGAGAGAGAGAGAGAGAGAGAGAGAGAGAGTAAAATGACAATTATTACATAATATCTTAACATAACCTCAATCCATATTGTTACTTCAGTTGGGTCTGAATCCGCTGATCAAAGATTTTATTAAAAACTGACTACAGTACTAGGCATGCGCACAAGTAAAAACTTAAGCACTAGAAACTTCTATACGATCATTTTAACAGTTATTCCAGACACAATAAAATCTTCGTACAACTCTAACCAATATCACTTAAAGAAAAGTTTTCGCAAACCAAACTGAAATATTCATTAAACGGAATATTTCACTGGTTGAAAATAAACAGAATATCAAATGAATTTAAGAAGAAGAAGAAGAGTTAGAAGTCAATATATAAGTCTATGGCTTCTTCTCACAAAGAAAACAAAGAGCTTAATTTAAGAAGAGAGCTGCCTCTTGACCTCTTCCGAGAAACTCCTTCCCCTTATTAATATTTTCAAGCTCCGTCTTTTCTCTTTCATAATTAAAAGCTTGTCGACTCTAGCTAACTCTTGAGAAACATTCATAACGACAAATTAAAAATTGCATGACGCAATAGAATATTTTTTAGCTGAAATTTTGGAGTTGTAACATGAAATATATTGACACTTTCTAACATAATTTTAATATTACTTTCTACTATGCTTCTACTAGATGAAATATTAAATTAAAACCATACAACGTACCGGTATTTGAGTGTGAGTATTTTATATATATATATATTTTTTTTTTTTTTTTTTTTTTTTTTTTTTGTCAAATAATCGGCATGAAGCGCATTGATATTATATTTCTGTTGCTGTTTTGTACATTCACTCGTAAGCATAAATAAGAAGATACCCCCGAAAACCGGTTCAAAAGTTTGCAATTTTATGACTATATTACCATAATAATAATATGTTTAAATTGGACATTTGTCATCATTTACATATGTAAAATCTAACACATGACTTTTCGATAATATAAATCAAATTCCGCTGTTAAGTGAAAAAATGAGAACATAAAAAGTGTAAAAAACACCACAGTAGTCTAGGGTCATGTTGGAACCTAAAATTGAAACTGTAAATTAAGAAAGAAACCAAGATCTAAAGATAAGACAGAGCTAAGACTAAATACAAACGTGATCAGGGGAAAAAACATACAAAACACAGGAATTCACTACACAAAGTACATAAAACAACTGACCGATAACGGGTGTGGTGCAAGACAATAGTAACCTAACTGTTTATCGGCTAAAACAGTTAATAACTGGAATTGATTTATACTCACAAATCGACGTTATAAGTTTTTACATACACAAAAGATGACAAATGTCTGATTAAAAACTTCAACAATATAAATAATCAATTATTAGCATATAACCTTAAAACCAGAATATATTTAGATGGTCAACTAATTTAGCTTCTAAGCTAAATTCTAGTAAAATCAAATTTTTCTAATTTTGAGCAATTGCTTGTGGGATGTTGTAAAAACCATTATCCTTAAAAAAATATTTTGGAATTTGAAAGTAGGTACCTTAAATTTTATCGAACAGATTTTTCCCAGGTGAACAAATTCACCCAATATATGCATCCTACGTACAAAATTTTAACTAAATTGCGAATTCTAGCGTGTTTACTAACATAGATACAAAATATATTGAGCAAAAACAAAAATAGTAACAAAATAAAATAATGGATAGGACGGATGAATTTTATGGTCTCGGATTTCGGGGCTTCTATTATACTATTTAAAAAAATAACTTAATTTCTCTATTTACAAATTAACAAATAAATAACATTTTTTTTAGTATTTGTATCTTATGTTTTAGTTATTTGCAAAGTGTGTAGATAACATTTTAAATATACCGAGTAAAATAATCTCCAAACACTAACACTGAACATATTTCATGTCGTTTTCACAAGTGTCTCGCTTGCGTAGACAACTAGTCTTTTAGTGTGGAACAGAATTTTGGACATCTGTTTTTGAAGCTTACAAATATGAAAAACCACTAAATCGTTGAAACTTGTTACAGGGGATCGATCTATGACTATTTTTTACGTAAGAAATACAAAACAAATTTATTTTAAGGCCCGTCGAATTTTGAATTATTAAAAAAATTAAAGCAATGCATCAAGATTCACCAAAAACATACCTATATAAAAATGTTTAAAGAAATCTATCCACTTATTTGAGTTGTAGCTCACATCGTAGAGTACAAACAGACAGACAGACATAATTTCATAAATTATATTTTTTTTTTATTTAGTGAACCTCAAAACAAATCATCCACTTTTGGCCCATAACAAAAATTCTTCTATTATAAGTATATACCAAAAGTAAAAAAGTATCTATTTAAATGAATTGCGTCTAATGTCTCCACAGGATATGAAAAATTCATTTGTTAAACTGAAAGTGCTTCTCTAATAAATGTGCAGAGCTAAATTCTAAACACAACTTACAAGCAGGCCTGACTGTAATCCAGTGAACGCGGCAGTAGTCGGGGGTATAGAAAGGTAGTGCTAGTCACGAAGCTCCATTGATCCGTTAATCCAGGATAGACAGAATACGATCTCGCCGTTCACCGTTCATTAACAAACGCCATTCATCCCTTGTGGAATTGATTCATTTACAGGGACGCCTTCCTTAATTAAAATTTAACCTTTAGCGTTCATCATTTAATTAAAACCAACGTTATAAATATATTCCGTTTTTTGGAATGGAAGCACTGTTTAATTATTTAGTAATGAGCGTTAAATTGTTTATTAAATAAATAAAAAATACGAAATATTGCGCAAAACAGTTTAATGGGTGACATCATGGTACTTACCGAATCTCATCGGATGTAATACAAAAAGGTCCTCTACAGTAAATGTAATATGGAAAAGTTACTTTCTTGGACCTTGTAGAGAATTAAATTGTATTGGTATATCAAGTAAAAGATATGTTTGATTAAAACAATTGTTTCAAGAGTTTTCTGAAACTCGTAATTATGTACATCAGTACCTTCTTGGTGTTGGCTAGGCTCTAATTGATCTCGAATATAATAAAAGTATCTAATCACTTAGCTCGTGTCAGTCTCCCGGTCCTAAAGGGCCCTGAATATCACTTTCTCTTATGTGGTCAGAGTTCGAAACTACTCTTTTACCGACTTGTCATCGTATAGATAATATTGGTACATGCAGAATCACCATCTCCAAATTTGTATGTAATTTGGTGTGTGTTATAAGCGGCTCGTACGAACTGAGCAACTTTTACCTGATCAGGTAATAAGCAACATCCGAACTGAGCAACATGCCAAAAAGGGTTCTGACCACCAACGTCCGAACTGAGCAACTAGCGGCAGACCTTTGACGCACGCTTGACAAATTTTGGAATGTAAAGGAATCATTTAACACTTATCATACAAACCTATTCTTATCAACTACAAATACTAAATCAGGTTAGGTTATGTTAGGTTAGGTTAGGTTAGGTCTCAATGTCGTCCTTTGCTTTTCTTTTAATGGCATTTGATATGGATTTCCTCCCGATTCTTTGCATACTTGCCCTCCGCTTGTCTACCTGAGGGACAAGTTGCTCAGTTCGGATGTTGGGATTAGTGTACCCTTCTTTGACCCTTTACGATCATAAAAAAAGTTGCTCAGTTCGGATGCGCCCGTTATAAGTTAAACAATACACGAATACACGAGATTTGAACAAAAACCATTTAAAGTAGCCATGTTGACACAGTTTACCCCATTTTTGTTAAATATCAATAGGGTTCTATCTATTTGAGGACACCTTTACCAAATTTCGTGTTCCTATCTAAAGGTTTATCTCCACTAACGTGAACAAGACAGCGTTTTCTGTTTCCTATGGTCATTAAACGTAAAGATCAGTCACAAAAGTAAATGTAATTTGTTTGCGATTACCAATCTTACTTTATACTTCGTATATTGGACAGGTAAAACAAATTAGTAAACTTTATTGTTTTAAATTATTTTTATTCTCCATAACAATAATATTCCTTTAATTTCTACTTGGCACGTTGTTTTAGGTTATTGTTCATATTTCTCCAAAATCTGGTGAACTTAATTTTAAAAAATTATAATTTGTACAGTAACGGAGACGTAGTGTTTTACCGACAACTTACAAAGCGGTATTTTTGGATAAATGTGTACCAATTAGATTTTTGCAGATTAAATGTGAGTATGATTTAATCGTTAAAATCATAAAAATTAAAAAAATTATTCAAAATCGTTTAAGCCAAATTTAATATACCTATTCAAAATATTCTACTTTGGTCTTATTGCAGGAGCCTAAAATTTCGAAGGAGGCGTTTAACCTGTAGAATACTGCACAAAATATGTCACTTCAAAAGCCTTTTTTTTTAATACAGGGTGCCTCAAAAAGGTTATATCCATGGAAACTTCAACGTAGATTATTTTGTTCCATCGACACACTATTTATATAATACACATATATCTGTTTTTGTTCAAGAGAATCTAAGTGATTATTGGCTTATTAAAAACATTGAAATGAAATTTGAGTTTAGTAAATTAACTAACTTGCAGGTAAAATATTTTCTATAGCAGCTTTTTACAAGGCAACATTAAAAAAAATACTGTTTGATTTCAATTTTGAGATAAATATACTGTTCACTTATGTTGCGTAAACTCCCGTCTATAAAAGCAACTCCTATATAAAGATCAGCACATGAAAGCGGTCAAGGATAATTATCCGCACAAAAATCTGGTACCTCCGCAGACTTTTAGCTCTTCAGTGTATCACTTCATCACATTCTGTTGTGCAAACACTCGTGTTCTCTTGAAGTTTCTTGTGCTCCAATGCTTTTACCGTGGCTTCCTCTGATGACTTGACATGAGCTTGTGATCACAGATACCATCTTAATCTTGCCCCACTCAGGACTCTCTCAGTGGGTCATCTATTCCGTCAGGTTATCCCAATCGTGGAAACGGAATGTTTCTAAGACCTTTCTCATCTTTGTTGGGTGCTTCCTTATATCAGGAGTGATATTCCTCCTGAGCTTTCTCTACTATCTTTATTGTCTCCGCGTTGTCAAGAAAATTTTACCACTGCGGAAGATCTCCCATGATGATAGTCATCACGAAGGACATGTACCATTTTATAAGCAAGTTGAGTTGTAGCTAGGGAAAGGATGGTCCACCCGGGCAGAGCTTCAATTAGCCGGGTAAGTCTAAATACTCTAAGTTATCACCAAGTAACTCACAGGCTCCGTATGAGGTACCACAAGAAAAGGGGGGTATAAAAACTAAGCCTAGTAGGGGGACTTTATGCGAAAAAAGGGGTGATAAAATAGATCAAGAATCTACCCCTGCAACGGATTGGGATGTAGGTCACTGGAAACCTCAGAACAACATGAAAAGAAGGAATCTAAGGAAGCTGTCTGCAGTGGATGCCGCACCCCAACGCTAAACTGAAAACATACGTTAATGATTTCGATCAGATTTTTGTGAAATGAGACGACATATAATCCAAACCAATGAATCAAACTGCTGCAAAAACAACTCCTGAGTCATGTCGACCGACAAACACAAACTCAACAGTGGAAGTTAGTTTCACAATTTTCCAAATTACAAATCCACAAAAGATTGTATTAAATAAGAATAGACTTTTAAAACCTTGTTATATAATAAAAACGAAATCATCTCTAAGTTTTACAATTGTTGATATTTTCGAAAGCTTGATATGTCAATTAAAATGTTCCTACATTTACTGGAAATAACTCGCTTTATTAGAAATCTAGGAAACTATATTTATAATTTCTTGAAACTACATGTTCACCTCATAGAGTTATAATGATCATTAGTAATAAGAAACTCGAGTATATGTGATGTTTAATTAAACTTTAGCAATTATACGTATGAATGTCGTTTTTAGAAAATAAAAAGCTCGGATATTTTAAAAGGATTGCATTTCAGCCACGAAGCATTACCCATTGTAAAAATGGTTTTAATGCTGTGTCATCTGGTTTCGACATTTCGTCATTAAAGGACATTTCAATGCATTTCGATGCTTCAATACATCCACTGAACTGTATATAAACTTGCCATGAAAATATTATGGCTTCAGTGTATTTGGTTATAAATATACATGAAAGCATTACCATTTATATAAACATTTCAAGATATTCTAAAAATATTTGATTGAAACTACAAGTATTGATAAAAATGTAATATAGTAAACACGAAAACACGGAGCTTATGTGTATATACTCACGTGAAATTTACCTAACTTACATTATTTTTAATTAACATTTTAATAAGAAAAGCAATTTCTTTAATATTCTAATTATTAATACGGTTATAAAGCCTCAAATAAAGACAATATTTCTTTCTTTTTTTACATAGAAAACATGCGCTGTTACGAAAATCCACTAAATGTCGATATTTAGAATTTATCGATTTTCGGGTTTAGGCTAAGTTTGTATTTTATACCTTCGTATAAATCTAGATATTCTTGGTGACTATGTAGAAAAATAAAAATAAGTTCATACTCAAGTTTTTATTACAATTTATGTTCATAAATAAAATTGCTGTTACTCCACTTAAAAACTGTTCTTACTTAAAAAATGACCTACGTACACAATACCAATACATCTTGAAAAAGTAATTTTTAATAAACGAACTCATGATTTCAACTGACTCAAAAAAGTATCTCTAGTTAACAATACTATTGCTTTGGCGTGCATCAAATTATCTTAAGATAAAGTCGCGCATCGCAATGGTCGTTTGATAAATATAGTGTCGCTCTAATATGCAGCCCACCTTATAGATTTCAATATGTGTTATATCAAGAACACTCAGATTGGCTACCCTAAAACAAGGAAAGAAAACACTAAAACTCACAATCGAATATTGCAGTAAGTCTCAATATTGACAAAACGTCTTTAAAGTGACAAGAGAAGTGTAGAATGTGTAGTTAAACCCTCCTCGCAAATTAAACAGACATTTAATCGTTTGTTTGTTGGCATGTTTGTCAACTGAATAAATAAACTAACTCTTAACAAGATACAAATCATTTTCTATAAATGTCATCGCAGTGTTATTTATTGACTGCCTGAGCGAATGTTGAATACCCTGAGGATTGACCATGTATTGAATTAGTTGTGATAGAATTTGTGCTCTTTCAATTGCGAATGTGATTATTTAAACTGACCACCTGATCATGTAAACAGTTGATTTGTACAAGCGCATAATCCATTTGCATGTCAACAATTAATGATTGGTGATAATTTTGTCGGCTACTCATATAATATAGCTATTTATCTCAACACACTTTTGTATTACGACATTCCACAATTTACATATTACTTTAGTGAATTTCCAATATACGAGTATAAAAATTGTAAATTTGAGATCTATATCATAGAATTGCCTTCCCCAGAGAATATTCTATATCCACCGATTCATTAGTAGCAGTATTTTAAACTCATTAGCACCATTTTTGCCTTACTTAAGGTCTGTGACTTTGGCTTACTGAGTATGTGGTTTGAGCTTACTAAGTCTGTGATTTGGGTTTACTGTGTATGTGATTTGGGCTTACTGTGTATGTGATTTGGGCTTACTGAGTATGTGATTTGGACTTACTGTGTATGTGATTTGGGCTTACTGAGTATGTGATTTGGGCTTACTGTGTATGTGATTTGGGCTTACTGAGTATGTGATTTGGACTTACTGTGTATGTGATTTGGGCTTACTGAGTATGTGATTTGGACTTACTGTGTATGTGATTTGGGCTTACTGAGTATGTGATTTGGACTTACTGTGTATGTGATTTGGGCTTACTAAGTGTGTGATTTGGGCTTACTGTGTATGTGATTTGGACTTACTGTGTATGTGATTTGGGCTTACTAAGTGTGTGATTTGGGCTTACTGTGTATGTGATTTGGGCTTACTGAGTATGTGATTTGGACTTACTGTGTATGTGATTTGGGCTTACTGAGTATGTGATTTGGGCTTACTGTGTATGTGATTTGAGCTTACTGTGTATGTGATTTGGGCTTACTGAGTATGTGATTTGGGCTTACTGTGTGTGTGATTTGGGCTTACTAAGTGTGTGATTTGGGCTTACTGTGTATATGATTTGAGCTTACTGAGTATGTGATTTGGGCTTACTGAGTATATGATTTGGGCTTACTGTGTATGTGATTTGGGCTTACTGTGTATGTGATTTGGGGTTACTGAATATGTGACTTAGTAGTTAATTGTTGTCTAATTTGGTATTTTTTTAGTTGTGTCAAGACTTAATAGATTTTTATATGGCATATGATGTTAATAGGTATAATTTTGAAAAGATTTAAAAGTTACATTTGAAAAGCAATATATACACAAGTTACATTTTTTAATAAATGATTTCATAAAGATAATTTTCGCATGGCTATATCTCAGGTTCTTTCGGTTGAATAAAGGATAAATAAAATTTTAAAAACAGAGTTATGCATTAAGGTTTGAAAATATCCATTACCTTCAAAACGTGACACGCATTTCCTTATCATTTAAACTCTTAAAATCTAATATTCAATACACACAAGCATGCATACAAGATTCATCTAAACAATGTAAAACTTAATTTGTGTAACTTCTAGTTTCAATAAATGTATACATAGTTTTACAAAATTTTATATATGCCTATATTTAAAAACACTTTTTACAACACACACTTCCTATTTGTAAAAATTTTACTTGTTTAGTTACACTTCCATCTTATTATAACTATAGCTTATACAAATTCATTTTATGTATTTGTTCCTTTTTAAAATGTATTTTATGATAATTGGTTTTTTTAGCTTAGTTAAGATTTATTGGTTCCAATGTTATTACTCTCCCTTTACCCGGTCCCACGCTTCTCATTTCCCCCCAATTTCCCTCACTACTTTCTAATTTTAATTTTTCATATTTCTCAATCTAATTGGTTCAAATAGTCACATTACTTATTTAATTTTGATGAATAAAGTATATTGGTCCAATAATTTTGTGATATAATCGTATGTCTGATTTTATGATATACATTATATACATATATATATATATATATATATATATATATATATATATATACATTGACAATACACAATTGTATGAGACCGATTTCTTGACATTTTATATATAAGTCCTGACCGCCAGATATGGTTGTCTTACTGTATTGTACTTTGTAATCCTAATGATATTTTATAATTGTAGAATTTTCTATAAACGCTGAATGTCTGGATGTCCAAACTATGGTTATAATTTTGCTATTGGTTTTATTTTCTTCTTTGGTATAGGTGTTCCCTACGAATCCCCCTTTTTTGAACTTATTTTTGGGGGAAATTGTACCTTGTCGTGTATTGTTGAAAAAGCGATATCAGAAGACATTTTCATACAATTTTCAAAATTCTCTATCTCAGATTGTATAATTGTACAATACGAAACTAAATTTTTGATTTTTTTTTTTTTTTATGTTCACAATTTATGATTTTTTTGTATTTTAAGGTGACAATTAATTTTAAATTTAAGTAACTGAGAAGTAACAGGTAACGTTCAAATATTCCATTTTTTAATGTCATTATCATTACTCCTGGAATGAAATACATTCCGACTTCTTTACAATGTTCAGTTTTTAAAAAGTTATAGGGGTTGAAATTCGTAGTCACCACAAGAATCTATTTCATAATAATTGATTCAGATTATTTACTTACTAATTTGACCTAAGCGTAACTAACATGTGACCTATAGAATACTCCATCTACTCCCGCCCCCCCCCCCTCCGGAAATCAAAGATATTTTACATATTTTACTAATTTCATTCAAACTATGTCTATAGAATTACTTCAAAATGTGAAAGTTATTCTTCCAAACTACCACAAAATTCACAAAAGAAATAATTGCACCGATGAAGAGCAACAAATAAAATTAAAAGTAGAACATAAACTTTGATGACCGCCTTTGGAAACTTGATAAACTTTAAGTTTAATTCTTTATCTCATCTCTTTGAGTCAAAACAACAAGTCTCTCCGTTTATTTGTCTGTATATTCCATAAGCACTGATTTCTCATAAACTCTAGGACCGATTTAGCAGAAAATATGGGTTGATGGCTTCTATTTTTACGTATACAAAATATAATCACAAATGATAATTTTTGGGTACACACAAATTTTATGGGTCAAGGATTTTAAATAAATTTCACTTTTATGGTGAAATTTTCATTCAATAACTTTCACATGAGAGGGGCCTAGGCATGGATCTAAAGTAGTGTCGTTATCCAAAATATAGAGCCTAGACTAGTCCTAAACGTTACGTTACGTTACAAATTGGTAGCAGAACTTTATACTTGAGGGATCCATGGCTTTTAAAATATTCATAAAAAAGAACACACTCAAAACCATATGGTAAAAAAGCATAGTTTCTCTAAATCGGTTTAACGCTTTTCGATCGAGTTTGGTAAAATTTTATGAATAATAATTCGCACAAAAGTACCAAATCGCAAGTAAAAGAAAATTACAGTTCAGGAATTATTTTAAAAAAACGAAAATGGAGTTTTATCGTTGTCATAAAACTTGTCATTAACAACAAAAAACAGTACATCACAATAAAAGTAGTATTCAAATATTATAGGCTAAAAGCAGGCGCCACTCCGAAGTAATGCGAGAGCGGTCCCGAAGTGGGGAAAACGCCTAGCAAAGCGGAAGGTTTTAGTCGGTATGCCTTTGGGAAGTCCGACTCATAAGTCCATAAGGGACGAGTGCATAAATACGCATTTTGCCAAACCTCTATAAAAAAAGTAAATAAAAAAAAAGTTAGTGTAAAACTGTGTGCGTCATTTATTTAGTTTAAAACGTAAATTAAAAAATAAGTCTATATAGTGCACAACCGGTCCAGCAGAGAGGATATTTTTGAAAACGGAATAAAAATCAGTTTGGGAATCCTAACAAATTTTTGTGTGAACTAATAACATTTGATTTACATACGTTTAAAAATCTGAAAGTTGTTAAGTTTAGTTTTCTAAATTTGAATGAACCTAAGACGTTAACATTGTACTGCAGTGAGCCCTCTTTTAAAAAATAGATGGCTTCACTATTCACTCCTGAAAGAGGCTGCATTAACCCTGGAGGTGCATTCCAGGATTCGGTTTCATAGACTCAACACTCCACAAGATTGATGAAGCAAAGCGAGATTTTCCTTTCTGAATCCACTTACTTTTATTAAATAGCGCAGAATGTGAAATATAACACTAAACTCAACTTAAGCAGAAAATGTTTCTAATTTTTAACAGTAAGATATTACAATTTTATTACACGTACTAACTCTTTTATTTAATATATAACTAATAAAGGAAAACAATTTTCAGTCATTCAAATGCTGTGAAACAGAAAAATATATTCAGCAGATAAATTGATCTTTTGTTGAGGGTAAATGTTACGTGTTCTTTGAGTCTCCACACGCTATACTAGTCATTGTGTAATATATTCTTTAAAACCCCTCCCTTACAAAACTCGATGATAGAAAATCAAATGTTTTGTTTATATTTAAATGGTGTCACCTAAACTTCTCACTTGTTTGAAATATAATTATAATAATAAAGTTCAGACAATTTTTCCAACTTACAATCTGAAAACTTGGCATCACCCATGACATAATATTCTAAACTGTTTTATCAGATGTACTTTTTTTCAGGAGGTCCAGGATTAATTTTTTTTTTCCTAAAAAATAAAAGCATTGTAGAAATTTTCTCACTCATCCTTTACTAAAACCAAATACAAACTAAGCAAAAGTAATTCTATTTCCAAAAATGTCAGTTAGGTAGATGTCAATCAAAATTGAAAAAGAATTTTTGTTGCCATCTATGAAAAAAATATGTATAGGCCTCTATTTAAATAAGCATGGTCTCTAAAGTCTAAAGTGTCCATGTTTGTCTCTGAATACGTCTTCAGCGTAAATCATATTTCATTACAATCAAGCATTATTAAACTGTGTTTTTATCTTGATATATTGCACACCCGATTATAATAAATAACCGTTTTATAACTGTCCCACGGCCGATTTTTTTTTTTTATTTTTTTTTTTTATGCCGATAACCTAAAAACTACCATTTTGGGGAGATGATGACACTTTAAAAAACTTGATCGAAAATCATTAGAACCAACTTCCAGTAAAACGTAATTTTGTGTATTTTTCATGTAGGAGCTACGCCAAAATTTACAGTTATCAAACAAAGATTAAATATTTCCGAAGATATGTCCAAAATATGCCCACATATTGATTAAAATCAGTCTACGAGTTTGAGCTGTAATTTGATAAACGAATTGTTAAAAACTTCAATATTCAGGAGGTTACATTATTATTTTTTCTTTTCTTTTTTGTAAATTCAAAGTTTGATAAAAAATCAATAAAACATTGAAGTTTGTACTTGTTTTAAGAATTTGATGAAACTCTAGACAGAAATAAGTCTCCTATATCATTAAGATTTTTACATTTTGGTATCTATATTATATAAGTCAAAAACCACTGACTGATCACGAAATCTCTGGATCCAAGAAACCTAGAGCTATGAATTTTTTAACATGGTTTGGAGTAAGTCTGTAGACGCGTACTAAGAAAGGGTTTCCGTTTCCACTCCAAGGGTGTTTTTACTATTAAAACAAGTATTATATCTTTGTTATGTATGGATCAATTTTGACCAAAATTGGTGTGTTGCTATATTTGGGGATAAATTATTTCCATAGCACCACCATTAGGGTTGTGCTAAAATAAGTCTTTATAAAGCTATCTCAACTATCCCCAGGTGAAATTGGGGCTATCAGCTAGTTACATATAAATTCATAAATTAGATTGGACACAGGAGATTATAAATAAGATAATAATCAGAAAGCCAACCACCACTGATTTAAAAAATGTAATTATGTGTTTGTAACTATGTGTAAAACATGTACGTGCTGAGTACAAGTGTTAAAGGTTAAATATAACACGCATATATCAATGTCAAACTAAAATATAATTTGGTTTCCTATGCCTAAATAATACCCGGAAAAAAAATTGAGCAGCAAAACTCATAAAAGTATTTATTGTATAATTAATGGCATAAATATGTATTTTCGTTGGTATTCTTAACTGAATGGCACACATCTTATGGTCTATTTTGATTTTTAATCAAATCCAAATCTGATAAAGAATAGGCTATATTATATAAAAATTGATTACGTATTGAACAGAATCCTACCCTAATAAAATTTTATGATTTTCGTTTATTCAAACTGTAGTCAGACATATATTCATTTTGAATTTCATAAAATATTTTTTAATAAATTTAAAATTCAATTTTTTTTCACGTAAAATATAACTCGACACAATCTGAAAAATAAGCTTTTATGTCGTTTGTCCTGTAATGCATATCTAGTCCCATGCCAAGTTGCAGCTTTATAGTCCTTGCAGTTTATTTCACTTTAACATTGTAATATTTAACATGTTAATCCCTATCCCTAGATATAAGATTATCACCACATAGACAAAGAGAAAGTCAAAATGTTAATAAATATATATATACTCTAATATTGTTATTCATTTCTTTATCGAATAATATAGTGGAATGATACTAACTATTGTTGTTAAGTTTACAGGCTTTATATATCTCGAATTTTTCAATGGCATTCATATATCTACCCTTCCTGAAAATATGGATAGGTTCAAAAAATTGATGGTTGTGATAGATTCTATATAGGCCAAATTGGAAGGCCGTTCTTGACACGGTTTAAGGACCATTAGCCTAAGAAAAAACATAGACGGTGATAAATCAAATTACGCTCGCCATCTGATTTACCACCACTCAACAATTCACCGGTAAGAATCTACGACTCTCATAAACTGAACTCGGAACCTAGTCAGTAGCGATGTTGATACTCGGGTGAAATGGATAATCGAATTACTCGGTTTCAAATGATTTCAATACTCGTATTATTATTTCGAAATCGAGTATCTGCGCAGACTGATTTTGCGCATCAAATTCGAACTCGGCTTTACCAATCAGATCGTTTTATATAAACCTACACTTTTTCGTTCTATCTGTTAGACTGATCCACCAAGTATTTATTTTTTTAAACAATATGTGATTGACACTTGTAATACGTAATAAATGTTATCCTGCCTCGACAAAAAATTCAGTAATTTAACGTAAGTACAATTATTACCAACATTAATAAATTAGTTGTTATTTAAAATAAGTTTATTTACTATATTATTTATAAAGATGGTAACCTATTAATATTTATTTAAATATAAATAATAACAATTAAATAATATTTTAATTTACTTTTTGTTAATGTGGAAATAAATTAATATTATTGTTATTTTAAATTGAACTTGTTACCCAATCTAAATAATTTTAACTCAAAATCGTAATGTTTAATTAATGTGTAGTGAAAAATCAGCTTAGAAACTAATATAACCAAAGTAGAAACACCGAGTATTTTGTTTGGAATTGACACAACACTAACGAATATCGTTGTCCGAGGATACTCGCAGTACTCGCACTATACCTCCTCCTTGTTCTAGTTACGAGGATTTTGTCCGAATATTTTAATACGAAACCGAGGATTTTAATACTCAGAATGCTCCGAGGATTTTGATACTCGGACTCGCCGAGTATTTTAATTCGAACTCACACATCACTACTAGTCAGTAGTCATTCCAACGTAATAGACGTCTACCCGTAGTAAATGTTTCTATTGTGTGTTATGTGTTGTGAATTATTTGTTTTTATGTATATATAATGTGAACATTTGAATGTTTTGAAGAATCTGATGATGAAACATACGTTTCGAAACGCGTCACAGACATAAGCTGAACGAAGTCATACGATTGATAACAAGTAAATTTAGCTATATTTTATAATTATATTTTGATAAGGTCGAATTTTAAAAGTTGTAGCTCCAAAACGGTTTCTTTTACGAGAAACTCCTAAATTATATTTTGGTTTGTTGTGGGAAGATGACAAACAGTGAATTTGGTTTTGTTATTTAGAGGCTCAATTTTAATAAATTTTATAAAAAGTTGAGCAGTTATTTTAGTTTTTTTAAATTGTTATTGGTCGTTTCATTCTGGGATTTATGTGTTACCTCCAAATTTTTAGTTATATAAAATGGGACCAAAAAAAAAACAATTCCTCGAAGTATCGCCAAATTTGTCGACGTACTAAGTTTAATAAAAATCTGACCAATCATTAGGCTGTAGAACAATACACAATAACAGACACTCACCATTACAAAAAAAAATCTTCTTACAGCTTTTAAAAAAGGATATTTTCACCAATAACGTAACATTGATTTTTGACCCAACACATAACTGTACTGAGTAAAATGACAATACAGGCAAGTACGATACTAGAAACATTGACACAAGGTTTATAGTTGTGAAAGCGTCAACATATAACTTGCACTGTGACAACCTTGTGATGGGATTACCAACACATGTTCCAATGTCGGCAACCACCTACGACTCAATTATTTTGTCTACAACTCCCAGACTTGATTATGTCTAGGCCAACAAACTAGGTTAACTTAAATACTATTTACTTGGCTAACTAATTAATTCTTCTATACTGCTACAATTCTTTCAATCATTGCTTCATTGTATAAATTACAAGAAATAGTACGTGTATCTAATACCTCTTCAGAAATTTCACTTCGTACTTTCCCACATATTACATGAAGTAAAAAATCATGTGGCTAATAGTTATTTGCGTATCAAGACCGTAAAGTAGGTCTTTACCGTACGAATGAAACAGTTACCGAGCGACGCGTAGCGGAACTTAATTTCTAGAGAACAAAAGACACTTTACACTCGATTTACATACATAATTTATCCTACAATTGCAGTATTGATTATATTTCCTAATATTTTTATTACTTTTCAGAATATGTGAGAGCTGTACAGAATATAGCTTAGCATGTTACAGAACAATAGTATTGTAATAATATTGTATACAGAACAATAATTGGTAAGTTATTTCTTGTTAGTTATATTTAAATTTAACGTACATTTTTTGCAGTTTTGAATAACAACTCCAGGCCCAGATATCACAAAATATTGTCCTCATCCATTTCAAAATAGTGTTTCGAAATGGTATTGAACAACTTGCTTATAACTGTATTGAAGTTAGTTAAATTTGTTTACTGTTCAGTGAGCTGTGGGGACGTGACAATAAATAAATCTGAATCAGGTGTTTATTTAGTGTATGATAAAGAATCAATGTTACTATGCTTGCAATAATTTGTTTTCTACACTCAGTAGTACTTTAGAACCTGTTGTGAGATCGTAAATGAATACTTTAGACACAGTTGTAGGAAAAACATATTTACGAATTTTTAGCAGAAATAACCGTTTTGAGCTCACATAAACTAAATAAGTGTCTTTAGAGAATTATGTTTTTCAATTTTTCTGCGCCGAAATTATTGTAATTAAATTTATTTAGGTCACATCTTGAGAGGTTTTTACGACAAATTAAAAAATCTAAATTAATAGAATTTAACGAGTTTTATCAAGTTTTCTCTCTAAAAACTCAAAGCCAAGGTAATTGTCACTATTTCTCCAAAAATTCCGATTCGAGAGTTTTCCGTTAAAAAGACGCATCGTGATAAATCTAAAATATCTAAAAATTGTCGTTATTGAATACACCATTTTCTTGTGAAACGTGAAGATTTTTTTTTTACGACTATGCCAACCGGAAGTAAGGAACCAGTTATTAATTTTGAAAGAGGGAAATGAACGTTAACCGTAATTTTCCTTTACTTGTGGATTGACAGATTGGTTTGGATCTTTAAATAGAAAGAAAATTTAATCAGATATTTGCGCCTATTTTAAAACATTGTTTGGAAAATGACGGCCAATTTTGTTTGGGCCTTAGATCTTTGGTTAGAGCTAATTTGGATAAATTTTAAATGTCTAAAATTTGAGCTTATGACGATGTACTAAATTCTTGCTCGCAATCTGTTGAGATTGCGTGCTTTGACTGAGATGGCACTAGTCAGATATGGTTGGATAAAGTCTGTAAGTAGGAAATGGACTTTCGTGGTAGTCGTGGAATGTCACGCAACACCTCGACAGGTCTTGTGAAGAATTACCTGAATTTATTTAGATTATTTTATTTTGTGCACTTTTCTAAATAATTAGGAAGTAATTTTCGGGAAATGGCGTTCCTATCTCTCCTGGGGAGGCCTAAAGCAGTATGTACGGCTCGGTTTAAATTATATTTAAATTTGTGAGATGCAAATATGACTAAACCTTACGACCACCCTTATAAGTCAAGATATGTATTTACTTGTAATAATTAAATCTATGTCCTTCATCTTAGTTTATTATAATAAATTCATTAAGAGCTGTGTTCCTGGAATAGTATTTGCTCATTAATTAAATACCTCTTTAGCTAAAGGGAAACTCGTTTTTCTACAAAATCCTTATCATAACTTTAATCCCGGTATTAATAAATTAGTTTACCCCAAGTAACCGTAACGTTCTGCAAGCAAACAAACTAAATTTTTAGCTTGGTGTATTACTCGTTTTGTGTATCAGTGTGGAAGAAAGTTAATGTGCCACGAAAGAGGTAACCTTGACATGTTCAAATTTTAACGCAGTTATTTTAAGTGACACTTTAAAATTAAAAATAAACTCATTGCTTGTAACAGAATTTCAATCCGTGCTTCTAATACACGATTATTTTTTGTATAATTTGAGAAATGAGACTTCTTTCAATTTATCCAATGATTGTTACGAGGAGTAGGGGTGTTTGATTTTTGTATGAGGAATAGGGGTCGTCATCGTCCTCCCCCCCCCCCCACTTGTTGAGGCAGTAGGGCAAGAATTGTTTCAAAATATTCAAACTAGGTTTAGCATACCTCATTTTAAAAGTAAGAGGTTATACATTAACAAAAACACAGAATAAAATTCTTCTCAACATAAAAGCAACCAATCGACTCAAACACCAATATAAAATAAAAACCACTGACTACAAAACAAAACGCGCAACGGGTGTTTACTGCAACCAAGGAACGACTAAGATCTGTCAGTCACTGTTCATTTCGGACATCTGCCATTATCTAGAATCATCAAAGCAGTATCGTACAACTAGTTCCATTGAAAATTAAGTTTAATAACTAATTTTAATTGTTTTTGAAAGCTTTATGTATTTCAAATTCTTCGGTGCCACCCTTACCGCTTAGTGAGTTTGTAAAGAACGAAGTCACAGTACGGATTAAGTAATTAAAGGATAAAATAGGTAATAAAGCTTAAAGTTTCAAAATATTTTAGTAATATAAATGAGCTATAGTTGTTTCGCCTTGCGGCATCATCGGTTAACTGATAATTAACAGGTATTGACAACTATTTATACATACACAAGTAACAAGAAACTGAAATACAATAGAGAAATCGGAAAGGATAGGGGGAATGCCTAGCAGGTAGATGAAGGTTGATGAACTATGTTAAGGACGGGTTTTAGAAGGGGTGAAGAATTTAATATAATTTGGTCATTTAAGTTGAAAATAGGCCTAAGTGAAATAGATCTATTTATTTCTAAACATTCTAAATTATTTAATCTATTGCTTTTATTTTCTATATGTAAGAGTTTAACATTCAATTTAGGATCAAAATTATGACCCGAGTCCAAAAGGTGGTTAGCAAAGTTAGAGTTTTTATAGGCATGTTTCCAGCTATTTACATGTTCTTTAATCCCAACTTTTATAGATCTACCTGATTGACCTATGTACTCAGAGTCACAATCTTAACAAGATATTTTATAAACTCCACTATTTTCTAAATTTCTTTTTTATCTTTATCATTAACCAACATTTTCCCTAGATTGTTTGTACAATAAAAGGCAACTTTACGATTACATTTAGTTGAAATAAGGTTACTGATTTTATAACTAGTTCTGTTGATATAAGATAATTTACAATATTTAATTATTTCAATTCTATCATTATGGGAAGAGTAGACTAAATTTTCAGCTCTTCGCTTTAACTTCTTTCTTAAAATATTATCTATTAAACTAAAATCATATTTATTATTAACAGCAATTTGTTTAGCGACATTCATAATGATAGCATTGACATATCTGCTATTACATTAAAATTGATTAAGTCAAATTAAAATTAATTGAAGTTTAAACTAAAACTAATAAACTTTTTGAAGTGGTGGTGCAATATAAAAATAACTATAGCAAAGTTAACATTATTCTTTACTATCTTTTTGTAATGTAAATACAAAAAATTATAAGAATGAGGTCAGCATTGCTCATTATACCAATATACAGAAAATCCATGCATGATCTTTTACTGTGTCGTGTGTGGAACTCCATACCTTTAAATTCATTGACAGCAGTATCTAATTTGTAAAATCACTATAAGCTTACTACATATATGTAAATAATTTAAACCTGGGCGGATTATTTATTTAATAGGGTGTGATTTAATGAAGATTAAAACCATTCACGATCTATGACGTCAACAAAATATTTCGTTTTTTCTAGTATATTTTATCAGAAAGTCTTTGGAATCAATTAATTTTAATTGAAAGAGCGAAGCACTGTCTTCTTTAACTCAACTATTTGGTATATCGTACATACGTTTCTTTAAAAATTAGGACCACATATCGTTATGAAATTTAAGAATTCAATTCATTGCAGAAAGTACAAAGTTTTTGATTTACCGTATTAACTGACTTACCTTAACAAATTTGTTTTCTCTTTGAACAAAAACCCCTTGTTACTTTTATTTTTGTCTAGAATAACTGAATTACTGATCAAATTTGTTTCCAAATTTGTTAATATACGATTTTGACAACACTAATTTATAAAGAAAAATGTTATAGTATCAAATTTATTATTATTTATTTAACCTAAATTTACATCATTGGCTATTAAGTAACAATGCCTTTTCTTCATGAACCTTCGAGCTGTACAAATGTGCACCATTATATAACATTATTCTTTAAAGTTCAATGATGTTATTGATTTTTTTATTCCTGCAAATCATTGATATTCTGCTATTATTTGGTAATGACGTTCATGGAGCAGACGACAGGAATGTTGCTGATATTTGCCGCCGTATATGACACTATTATTTCTAACAGACGATGACGTTCCCATATTAATTTTCTTCAACTTGAGGGAAGTACAGGTTGTGAGTGAAAATTTATCAAACGTCCTAACTTCTCCTCATTAATAAAGTTATTATTAACTTTTGTGGCATCTTAGCAGCTATGTGGTTATAAAGTAATAGATAATTATAGAATGTTCATATTGTTAATATAGTTTAATCATATTTTTCCATAATTTCTGTTTCTATATAAAACTAGTACACGACGTTTCGAGAATATATATCACTCCCGTTATCAAGTGATGAAACAAAGCATAAAAGTTTGACTCTCTAAACGTCATATGTTATTTTTTTTTTTTTTTTTTTTTTTTAGTTGCATGGTTCTTGGATTCCAAGTCACTTTGAATAATATTATATAGGATAATATGTTAATAATAATATTAAATATTACCTTTTAATGTTCCGTCTTGTGACTTTTTTAAGTCGTTCGAATGTTACGACGCGTTTCGGGACCGCAATCCCATTGTCAAGTACACTTACACAAACACAATGAAACACATAACACGTTTAAAAAACACACAAAAACACCACAGTTACAACACTTTTAAAAAACTTAATTGTGCTGGACAATTTCATCGTGTAGGTCGTAGTGTGGTCCATGGTACACTGTCGTAAACAGTCTAACGAAATATATTACTGTAGTTAGAAAACCGGTTTAAAATAGCCTAAGGCTGTGTCATATAAACTATTACTTTTAAAATCCAGCTGATCGTTTAATAATTTAGAAGGATTGTTATTAAACTCCTTATAAATTTAAGGTGTTGAATATGTGTAACTATGTATTTATTGAATATGCCTGAAAAATGATTTGGAAATTACATAACGGCGGACGTATGAATAGTTTGTTTTCAATAATTCCTTCAATCCAAGATGCATAAACGTGAAAGACGTTTTGATGTGAAACGGGCAATTTAAATTTATTAATACCAAGGTGAAGGTCAACAAATGTGTGTTTATACAAGTGATGCCGTTTATTTATATTTACAGTCTTCCATTACCGTTTTCTAAACAGCAACTTTCCTCTCTGAATTGCTGAGTTTTAATTTTCAAGTATAACTAGGACACTGCTATTAACGGAGCCACTCTCAAGTGCTGCTATTGAAATCGATGAGAGTACAATACATAAGGGCACTATAGGAAGTTAAAAAAGAATAATTGTTAGTTATGAAAATTTTGCGTAGGGAATGTTTTATAATCAACAGAGTAGGCCCTAACTATTTTTTTTCAAATAAGTAGTATAGAGGATGTTATGTGATGATTCAAAAAATAGATGTTGTATCAGAAATGTTTTGAGAACCCTGAACGCAAAGTGCCTCTTTGTTGTTCAAGATGCGCCTCGCGGGGAAATTTAACGAGAGCACCCAAAGCACTTTTTACTCAAATCACAATTTTTTTTTTCTACGCCCGTTAAAAATAAAACATATTAAATATTAAACATCTTCATTAACAAGTGCTCTTGAAGTAGGCTACTACTCTTTAATTTATGATAACCACATCCCTTGTATGTACAATCATTTGTTATTTACAACGCTTAATGTACAGTTTAGACAGTTCTTAATTATGAGTTCAAAGCCAGAAGAAACTGAATGCTCTGGCGAGCAATGTATAATAAGATAATGTACATGAAATTCCTCATAACTCTCGGTACATTCTATGCTTGGATCCATCTTCATAAAGCTAATCGTTAATAATACGTTTTTGAGGTTAGTTGTTTATAAATATTGAAATTAAATGTTTTAGTATTGTTATAACGAGGATCAACTGAAGGGAAAACATAGATCTAGATACACTGACTATCCCTTGTTATCAAATAGATTTACTTTGAGCTCTAGATAGTAAAACAAACTGTTTTGCGCCCTAAAGCGACAGTAAGCTGTTTTGCATTCTATTAGTAGAACTCACAACGTTACTTTCCACAGTACCTGTTGGTAATAGTTATTTGTGTATTAAGGGTGCAAAGGTTACTTTGTGGCACGAGAAAAAGAGTAATTTCTCGAGGGCGACAAAGGTACTTTACACTCGTAGTACCACAATATTGTTCTTAAGTTACAGTTTTAATAACTTAGAAAGTTAACTATATTTTAAGGCTATGCAACAATTACAATTGTTGTTTTACTTTTCCATGCCCGGTGTGCGAATAAAAGTGAAATTTACTGATAAAATTACAATATGCTGAATTTAAGCAGTCACTTTAACAAAAAGTTGTTTGTGGAATGATGTCTATTTGTAAAGAGGGTGGGGGTCTTCTATACGCCATAAGAAATATTTCATAGGATAACTCAATAATTACCAAAATTATAATTAATTATTAAATTATAGAGGAAATATGATGGGTTAATAATTTTAAGTATGTTTTTTAAATAGGTATCACTTTTGAGGGTACACTTGGCCTCAAAAAAGTAGTGTTTTTAATGATGCCCTACTGAATATCTATCATCTACGCTATGGTTAAATAAGTTACAAAATTTGGTAGGCTATGTAGTCGTATTTTGGTCAAATTTTTCTTGTACAATTTTTGAAAATTTAAAATTTGTAGGTAGTTCTTCAAAAAAGCTCAAATTCGTCTCTAAGGATTATAGACATTTTAACTTGGTTTAAAGTTTTTTAGGCTCTATATTCTGGTTGAACCATTACGGGTGCTGAGAGATTAGTGACTACTACACGACCCGCGTACCTGACTCTTCCCGCCCTGGGCCCCTACTGGGCATACTACTTGTTGGAATATATTTTTTAATTTCATTTTATTAAATAAATCAATTATTACCATTGTTATCTTTGTAAAATTTAAAAAAAAGACCAAACATGGCTTGATTTCATCGGCTTTTACAAATACATTCTATAAATAAACACAAATAGCGCTCATTCATCAAAATAATGTATTTTAAAATGTTTACACAATATTTACATTTGTTAAAATTGAGATTGTCGTATGACGATATACATGTAATTATAAAATAAAAAATAAACCGATATAATACAAAATAGGCTGCCAAAGATATTAATATAAATTTTGAGAATTAATTTCATTACAAATAACACCTTAACTCTAATCAAGACATAATAAATAAAACATGAAACATACATACTAGACAATAATAAAATGTTAAACCAATTAGCTAATTTCCATAAAAAAAGTTTATATTATTGGGTATATATATATATATATATATAATTATATATATATATATAACGTATATAATTGTATGTATGTATATACTTCCTTACGTCACCGCTAGGTAGTTGTGTGCCGACATTTTTTAAATTTGTATTGCAATTAATAAGGAAGCCTTATGCTAACTTAACGTTGTAAATAAATATTGAACTTGACTTGTGAGATAATATTAGATTTTAAAAAAAGTGAACACAAGATCTCACAAAAATTACGTTTATTTAATCAAACGCGTTTTAACGACAAAGTTGATACACGATCTACAATAACAAAGCTATAATAACTGTTTTGTTGAGAATGAAGACTTTGTCGTTGAAACGCGTTTGATTAACTAAACGTAATTTTTGTGAGATCTTGTGTTCGATTTTTTTTTATCTAACAACGTTGGTTTATTTATATATATTTTTTTTATAAATAAATATTTATTTTATATTCAAATTATTTCTTCCCTATTTTATAATTACATGTAGGCTATACCGTCAAACGGCAATGTACATTTTAATGGAATGAAATATTGTGTAAAAATTTATAAATACATATTACAGTAACCTTTATGAATAATTGCCTTTTTTGTCAATTTATAGCCACATATCTGTAAAAGCTGTTTATATAAAGCCAGGTTTGTACTCGTTTTCCTTGATATTTTACGTAGGTGCCAATGGTGATTTAATATAAATTCAAATTAAACATAATTATTACTCAAAGCAGTAGTAGGCTACGCCCTATAAGTGATGCTTATCTCAGACAAGAAGGGACAGGTGGTCGGAACGTGCGCGCGCGTGCGTGAACAAGGGTCGGCTTTAATACTTCAGCGTCCATATTGCTCCAAACACAGTATAATGGCCCTGAAAAACTAATTGGTCTCCATTTCCCTTAGAGTGCTGAATCGAAAGTTATGGTTTAAAAGAGAAAATGAACAATAAGCGTCGTAGGTAACATTCAAATCTAAATCACATAGTCCAAGTAATTTCGATCGATTTTAATGAAATCTCAAAGTTCTATAACTCCATAGCGTACTCGACAATCTAATGACAACTGCTTTGGGATGTCTTTTGTATGAGGACCTACGGGAAGGTTTTTTTGTAACAGCTTATTCCATTTCCACGTGTCATAAAGATTGTGGGTTATTCTCAATAAAATAAACCCCATATTAATTCGACATGATTATATTTATATTTCCAAACATAAGCACAAGCAATTTTTCCATTTTTTTGTTCACCTTATTCAAACTTTCCAAAACTTATGCCAAATTAAATTGTCATTAATTAATGTGTCAGATATTTGCCATTATTTGTGTATATAAAAAACGACGTTTCGAAATTTAAATGAACTTTCGTTATCAAATGTTAAAACAAAGGCCATGTTGGAAATCTGTAACATAAGAACACAAGCCTAAAATAGGCCTTAACCTTCTAAATGCAAATCCACCACTCACATGATAGGCCTACACTACACAAACGACAGCACTTTGTAGTTCTTTGTTCAACACTTGATTAGAAAGTTGATAGTTTCGAAACGATTTGTATTATTTTAAGATTAATTTTCTTTAGGCATCCAAGTCGATGTAATACGATAAAAGTTTACTTACAGTCTTTTGTGTCCATCACGGTATTTTCATTTTCTAGCCTACTATGACGCGTTTCGGAGATTTACTCCATCATCAGAATCGTTATCACTCTTAAGCTTTAAAAAACAACTAAAAATCAAATTATGAACAACCATCTTCAATTCTCGTCGAACACGCTCTATGACACTGCTATCAGTATACAAGATAACGGGTTGTCTAGTATATTTCACTGTGTGATTACATGACCTTGAGAATGGTTAATATTCATATTTAATATTCAGGTTAATAATGGTTAACCTATAAAATTAATATGTTTTCATTGTTTGTGTTTGTGTGTGTTTATTAAATGTTTGACGAGATCGTAAGAGTGATATCGATTCTGATGAGAAGTAAATCTCAGAAACGCGTCATAATAGAAAAAGGGAGTCCGAACACATAAGAAAGTAAGGTCCTGTAATAGTTTTTTATATACACAAATGTTGACAAATGTCCGATTAAACGATATATCAAATAACTTTAAACCATAATTGGTGACAAATATTTCAAATAATCAATTTTTGAATCTTGAAACCCAATCATTTCTTGATGACAATTTTGATTTTAATAACAATTTTCCTAATTATTTGTCCTTGACGTCTGAGAAGTGAACAAAATCTTATTTATACCTATAGACAATTATTACTAAAATCCTTCTTATCAGTACAAATTTGTAACTTTATTTTGATTTAATCTTGTTTTAACAAATAAAACTACTTATAAACGGTAAAGGTTGTGGGGGGGTGGGAGGGTTCAAAGTTAGATAAAAATTTATGAAACTATAACCATCATGTTTTTAAAACGCTAATTAAAAATTACATTGCGCATTAGTTACTAATGATCCACGCGGCTGCTTTTTTTCAAAATTATTAGGAGATTACCAGGGCTAGGATTACTATTTTTATGCCTAATTTTGCATTATTATTTGCGCAAACTCTTTTTGCAAACAAATAAATTGAAATTCTGTTGTCGTATAAAATAAGTTGTTGAATGTTTTAGAACAAAGAGATTTTTTTTTTTTTTAATTGCCTGCCACTTTTCTACTGATTTGTAAAACAGAGTAGAGCAAAATCGGAATTAAAAGGGTGAAAATACTCTTTAAAGGTAAGAGATTAAAACATTCCATAGTCTCGGAAGTCGAAGTTACTATAAGAGATTCACATTATAAATTATAAATAAGTTATTTAGTCTTCTATTAAACCTCAATTTGCATAGCATGAAAACACCTCAACAAAACGTTTCAACAACTAAGTCGTTATCTTCATTTATAATCAGCAAACTAAAGCTGATTGTAACCGATGATAACGAATAAACAAACACCAGTTATGCGCTGATTGCAACGAAACATCCCGACTTAGTCCTTGAAACCACGTCTGTTTTCTTCGTATGGAAATTGAATTTATTCATTTAATACTTATTATGAAATTCGCCAAGTAACTCTCGTATTTAAATGGTTATTTTAAAACACAATCCACTAAAAGGAAACAAATTGTATACACTGTGAGAAGGACTGATGCATATTTATGAATAATAAATAATACGGTTTGACGTTTGTGTAGTGTTTTCCTCGAGCGTAGTGTAAGAGACAAAACTCCCCCTTCGCGTGGGTAATTACAGCTTATCTGGTTATCCCTTACCCTTTGTTCTTTCCCCAGAAGTAGGTCAACTCCTCCCCAGTGGCTGTACTCTTCGTCTTCGCCGTACTTTCATCATCTTGTTATGACGTAAAGTTTAGTCATTCAAAATTATCCAACTAGATGAATATAAATAGATAAACGAACAAAACGTATACATTCAAATAATTGTGTTTGAATTTCGAATATACTGTGAATTAAACAATGACACAATTTATATTGTTTATAACTTACTATAGACACTTAGGTTTAAGGTGACGTTAACATTTACCATTATTATTTTCATTCATGAAGTAATATCCAAACCAATAATAGCCTGCATAACGTTATCATTACAGTTTTCACGCGATGATTTAAATAGTCCAATGCATACTATACATTTTTATTACAGTAAAAGTTGTTCCAAACAGTGAATGACATTTTCAACGTAATGTAAAGGGGTGGTACCGAACTGGTCCGATGGTCAAAATATTCCAATTATATTTTTGTTGCTTAGGGAAGGGTCACGGTCGAACTGGTCCGATGGTTAGAAAGCAGGTAGAGGCAGGAAATCCCGGAAGAGTAATTTGGAGTACCTAGTAAAAAATGATAAAATATTTATTGATGGGACCTTCACTTTTTCAGCTAAATTCTTTTACCAATTCTTCACAATACATTGTGTAGAGAATGGGAACTACATACCACTTGTCTTTTGCCTCTTGCATGATTAGAAAGAAGCTACTTATTTAACCTAACCTAACCTAACCTAACCTAACCTAACCTAACCTAATCTAAACTAATAATAATAGTAGTTTCTAGGTAACATTTAAAGTACATATCGTTATTAAACAGAAAAAACTAGAGAATGCTCCCCATTATTAGTTTAGAAGACGCCAATGGTGTCCAAAATAAAATGATTTACCTATATTCCGTCGGAGCAGTTCGACATCACCCCTACGCGAACCCTCGGATCAGTTCGACCTCTTTAATTGGAGGATTAACGAATTCCTTTGACCATCGGACCAATTTGACAAAACCCATGTAAAGCTACCCACGAATTGTAATTTAATAAGTCAATGTAATATTTCAATGTATTTAATACCTATGACAGACATTATTGTGGTAAGTCGTAGGGATCCATTCATAGAACCGATATTGCATACAACCGAGACTGACATTGCGTACAACGGACAGTTCATGCAACCGACATTGTGTAAAACCGACAATCCGTACAACTGACAATGCATGCAACCAAAACTTCAGAAAACAGACACGGCATAGAACCGACACCATATATAAAACTGACGCTACTTACAGCTGACACTTCGTAGAACTAACACCGCGTAGAATCGACAATGCGTACACTAACATTGTATAGAACTAAAACTGCAACTGCATACAACCGAAGCTATGTAAAACCAACATTGCGTAGGATTGACGCTGTTTGCTGCCAGGGCACTTAACCGACAATACGAACCACCGAGACTGCGTAGAATCGACACTGCATAGACCGACACTGTGTTCAACCGAAGTAAGTGCAGCCAACACTACGGAGAAATGTCGTTGCATACCACTCACACTGCGTACAACTGATACTATATACAACTGAAATTACAACTACCGAAACTCCATAAACCAAACTTGTGTACATCCGACAACACTGGGTACAACTGAGACTGTATAGAATAGACATTCTTAATAACCGAACAATCCACATATCCGACACTGGGTAAAACCGATACTGCATTCAAACAGAAATCCATACAACCGAACTGCGTACAACAGAGTTTATATATAACCGAAACTTGTGACAAACGACACTACGTAAAAACGAATCTTCATACGACCAACATTAACCGACACTTAGTAGAAGCGACATTACACACAACCGAGAGTGTGTACTTCCTTAACTGGAGACAACCGAACTCCGTAGCATCTAAACTGTGTACAAGTGACACTGTGTACAAGCAATATTCCGTACATACTGCCAGGACTGCGTACAACCGATAATTTGTACAACTGAAACTGCGCTCGACTGATAGTACAACTGACACTGTGTGTAACCAAACACAGTTAAAATCCAAACTGTGTAAAACCTACACGGTGTACAACCAAAACTGAGGATAAACGACACGACAACTATGTTGTACCGACACAGTAAACAGTCAAAACTGTGTAAAACCGACACGGTGTACAACCAAAATGAGGACAAACGACACGACAACTATGTTGAACCGACACAATAAACAATCAAAACTGTGTAAAGCCGACACGGTGTACACCAAAACTGAGGACAAACGACACGACAACTATGTTGAACCGACACAATAAACAATCAAAACTGTAAAACCGACACGGTGTACAACCAAAACTGAGGACAAACGACACGACAACTATGTTGAACCGACACAATAAACAATCAAAACTGTGTAAAGCCGACACGGTGTACAACCATAACTGTGGACAAACGACACGACAACTATGTTGAACCGACACAATAAACAATCAAAACTGTAAAACCGACACGGTGTACAACCAAAACTGAGGACAAACGACACGACAACTATGTTGAACCGACACAATAAACAATCAAAACTGTAAAACCGACACGGTGTACAACGAAAACTGAGGACAAACGACACAACTATGTTGAACCGACACAGTAAACAATCCAAACTGTGTAAAACCGACACGGTGTACAACCAAAACTGAGGAAAAAACGACACGACAACTATGTTGAACCGACACAATAAACAATCAAAACTGTGTAAAACCGACACGGTGTACAACCAAAACTGAGGACAATGAAATGCGTGCAATTAACATTGTGTACAAATGACACTGCATACAGCAACCAAAATTACCCCTAAACAAAATTACTGTCTACTTTGGCTATGTTAGACGTAAAATAGGAAATTTATTTTACTGAATCTTATTCATCTTCAATTTTAAAGGTCGCAATGTTAATTCGACCTTCACCAAATGTATTGAAAATAATATGGTTATAGATTTTTTTTTTTTAATCTAAAAATCGAAGTTGATATTTTACTAATATCTAAATAATAATTATGTTTGTGAATGTTCACTGTTTTTTTATAAAAACTGTACTTTTTGAATTATAAAAAAATAAATACTCTTCTTAATACAAAATAATAATACAAATAAAATAAAAACAATTGCAGATCTTATATAATTATACAACTATATTAATATCAAAGAAATAAGATAGGACAAGTGTTTATATGGAAATTTATTTAGAAACATAATATACATTAGGCTTTGTTAATTTTGTGAAAGTGTACACTTAAGCTGGATATTTCCGGTATTATTATAATTATTTTAATTAATATCCCCAGTATTATTTAAATACTGGGAAATACTGTTAACAGTCTATTTAAATACTAACACCTTTGTCAACTGTTAATTGCAGTAGAGTGAACTTATTCTAAAATGTTTTAGCAATGACTACATAAATACTATTTATGTAGTCATTGGTTTTAGTGACGAAATGATCGGAAGCAGAGAGGACATTTTTGTAATGAGCAGGAAAACAATCTTAAGGAGGATATTGGTCGTAACCCTTCTATTCTCGTAACTGGAAAGCAATCTATTTACGTATCTATAAACTTTTTTTGTAAATAGCAACTATCATATTTTCGATATCACAAGTTTAAATATAGTACACTGAGAAAATAGAGATATCAAAATATTTTAAACTATTCTTTAATAGGGAAGGAGATGTGACAACTTTATTATTATAAAATCAATTTTAGAAAGAATATTGGTAGTAACCCTACGTTATTAGAAGGTATATGTTTATGTTTCAAAGCTTTTAATTTTCTAAAATGTAACTTTTAATTACAAAAATTTAAAGAAAAGATTAAAGCAACCACGGTTATCGAATTGATGACATGGTCGGAAGAAGGTGATACGACTTTATAATGAAAAAAAAATGAATATATAAAAATGACATTATAATCTATGCTCGTGACTGAAAAAAATTCTTATTTGGGTTTTTTCAACTTTTCATTTACTAAAAAGCAACTTTCATACTTTTAATTGCACACAATTGAAGGTGTGCAATACTAGTAGCCAATTTCAAGTGATAATCATGTTTTATGACAAGCACAGACTGTGACTGTGTTTTTTTTATCACGAAGCAAGTTATAAGCAATGAGGGAATGTTACTATAGGGGTACCGCTTAGAAAAGAACCGCGCTACGGTTGTGTTTCACGCAGGTAACTGTGACGGGAGAGGGAGAGCCCGAGCTAGGCTAGTCATACCCGGCCGCTGCTTTATTGCGTAGGGCTTAATATTTTCTTTTTCAAACCTACTAGCCTACAGCGCTAAAAAACTGTGAATGTGTATCTTTTATGTTCCTGACAACTAAAATTGTAGTATAGACTCTATCAAATGTTATACCACCCTAATTTACTAAAATATTAGTTTTTATTACTGCCGTTATGTGTTTTAAACTTTGTTTTGATCTGTTTAAAGTTTAATTTATATTTTGTTTGTTATTACAGTCACTGAAAGAAAACAATCAAATTTCAAAAGCAAGGATTATAATATTGAGGGAACAATACATTAATTTTCTATTTATACTACAACCTATAAAAATATTTAATAAATATAAAAAAATGTTTAACACGAAATGCAAAACACATAGAAAGGGGTCTACATCAGTTACCCTTGGACAATTTTCTTCATTAAGCTTTCAAAATAGCTGACCTAGTTGTGTAATAATTCAGCAAACAATTACAGTAGTTACATAAAAATGTGCATGTCATCATTTTACATCTAATATTACCTACCAGTTTTAATGTTTTACTAAATATTAAAAATTATTGTAAAAACTAAACTTTTAGCCATGAATAGTGAATGTATACAAATCATGGCACAATCTTAGACAAAATGTAAAAAAATACATAAAAATCATGGTTGAATTGGTTAATTGGTTTAGGTATTCCTTCTTTTTTTAATTTTTTTAGCCAAAGTTATGAATTGTATTACGAAAATATTTGGAGAAAGCAGCATTTCGTTAAAATTTTAATCCTTTACAATCCAATGGACGAATAAATTGAGATATTTTTTAGTCTACTTTGACATTTTGTTAGAAGTGGTTGGATTGATAACTACTTACTTGTCAACTTGTCAAAAATATAGTTGAACACGACAAGTGTGGTAGAAACGTTTGAGAAAAAAAAATTACCAACATGTCACAAGTCAGTAGTTTTACTCGTCTCTTGTCGCCTGTCAAACTGTGAAATATGCCATTCACATCACCGTCGTTCCTAATGAAATATAATTTAATTCGCCATTATTACTTAACGACATTTATTTATAAATAGAAGGGCAAATACTACTTCAATCTGAAGTATATCTTAAAATGATGTTCACTTTTGAACAAATAATAAATTTGAGTCTTTACAAAAAAATACAATTGCACACATTTAAAATTAAAAGTAGATTGCCAGAAATGTTTTCATGTAATATTCTAGCCACTGTAACATGAATCGTTCTTCTGTTTCAACCCTGTAGTAGTAGTAGTGCGCCACGTTTTACGCTGGTTTCTCTTAACTCTGGATTCAAAATGGTTAACGTTAATGGAAACATTAAATTTGAGGAATTTAAAATATATTTCTATTAAACAGAACAATGTCATCATAATGTAGAACTATTTTAATTTACAACTTAAGCTAACAAATATCAACAATTTTATTGTATTTACAGACTTTTCAGTTTTTCGAGCATAGAGTGAATATCGCATACTCTCCGATAGTAGTTCGATGGTTTGTACTGTTTCAACAGTTGTAACGCGCTCATAGAGTCGCTGAAAATACAAACATCTTGCTCTTCTACACCGGTGATGTAGACTACTAAAAGTTCTAATTGAAAAAAAATTATCTCATCAGTTTTGTATCCAAAATTAATTACGGATAGACAGCTAGACACTCGTTCTGTAAAAGCTGCTAAAATTGTGATATTTCTGCAATAATTTTAAGATCAATTCATTTTTTTGCAATTATACATCCACTTTATTAGTGAGAAAATAAGAAATAGTTCGTCATTAAATAACACACAAATAAAGTGGTGCAAGATTCTTAGTTAATATACCGCGTGAGCCATAAGTCAGTTGAGAAAAATTGCACAATTAACAAGAAACAAATTATACAAAAAAAGACAGACAGTATATGGTAGACTAATCTAATACGTTTTCAAAATTCCCTTTATTCTTTTTTCAATGAAAAGTTGACATTTCTTCTACAAGGAAAGAGAAATTTGTCATGAACTCGGGGATATAGTGTTCATATTCTTTGTTTTAACTATTCAAAGCTCTTATTCTCACAGAGTAAACTCATTCTTTTACCATAGGAGTGTTTAAAATTTCTTCCATCAGACGCACAGTTGTGTCTATTCACATGTTCATTTATCTTTAATCAAACCAATCACAGAGTTCCATACGTCTATCTTAATCGTCTCATTTAAGCCTTGTTGTAAACTAGATCTATATGCTTTGAATTTTAATTTTTTTCTGCATTCTTCAGTAATTTGTTTTAGATATACCATACTACAGATACACTTCTATTTAGGACTTTGTAGGTGATTGCACAAAACACTGACTGACCTATAAATTCAAAGTTCGCTATAGTAACAGAATCGGGCCTAGCTAACCGAGGAAGATCGGCTACTGATCCTGTTTGGACTGACCTCTTGTTCAATTTGTGAATACCTTGCCTGTGTATACTGTCAGGAAAGTGCTTTACAAATAAATTAATTACTTTTATGTAACTATAGTCGCATTTACATAAAGTCATGACAAAACATACTCACTCTATTACAGATAGTTTTCTATTCTTATTTTAAAGCTTGATGTGAAAACAACTACGATATTTTATTACAATGTGGTCTAAAATAAAACAGCTGTAGAATATTAGTCACAGCTAATTAACTACCATGCAACTACTGCATGAACATAACCACAGGCGTCAACTGACTTATGAAAAACTCGTATATTGATTCCAACTGAACAATTTACTACACACAAAAGATAAAAACCTAAAGTATCCTACAAATGTTTTCATTTACAGAATTAATTAATAACATGTAGACAGCTGAACATAACATTGTATTACACACATCTCTTTATCCTTATGTTACAAACATATGCAGTTATGTTGCATAAGTAACGTGCAAACCTAACACAAAAGGTGTTATAACCTCTCTCTCACCTATGGCACTGAATTTACAACAGTTAGTTCCTAAATACGACACAAAAATTTATAATATTAGTTATTAAGAAGTTAGTATTAAAAAATAACGTAAAATATATATATGAACAAACGTTAGAAAATGTCCTACAAAATATTAACAAAGTTAAACATTTAGTTAGGAGGAATTAGAAAACCAAAACTTAGAATTCCTATTCTTAAAAATTGCCTCTATTTTAAGAGCTGCTAGGGGTTCATTTAGATTATTTTACAAAATTAATGTATACGCAATCTTTTTTTTATATAGGTTTGGCCTTTGAGTTATAATCTTCACGTTTCACTAACATTTTATCAAAATCAGTTCTGCCGATCTGGAAATATCCGTACGTTACGATGGTTCCTCCCATAGTTAGTTTTCTCTTTTACTAACGAACTCCGGCACTTTGATGTATGGTTACAAATATATCCAGTTTGGTTCCTTTGAAGTTAATCAAATTGAGATTTTCAAAATTTATGAAAATCATTCAAAGCGATTTTGAGAAAATTATAATGTGGCATTTTTATCATATGGCAATTAAGCACAAATTTTTTGTTATTCCAAAAAAAATAGTTTCGATATACGGTTACAATTTTGCCCAAATCAAATATTAATAGAAATCGGGCTTTTTGGGCTCAAATCGGAATAAAAGACACTTTTTACCCAATGTGTTGAAATGTTTATATTTATTGTTTTAAGGTACTGTATTTTTTTTTTTTTTTTATTCATTTCAATTTACATTTTTCACGCAAGTATTTTAAATACTCCAGAACTGCCCATTTAATATAATACTGTGTGTTATTCACGTTTCTTAAACATTTTAATTTATCTAAAGTCCATAAAACAAAAAGAATAGCTTTTTAGTAAAAACACAGATTTAACCTGAATCCATCTATTTACCAGAATGACAAACAAAAGTGAGTGATTTGTAACAGATTATGAAAAGTGCTGAGAAGGAAAATGTCTATTGATAGAAGTCTCAAGATCTTTAGTGGCGGAAGTGGAAATAGAAAACCAGGAGGAGGGGAATATTACAAAGCTCCATCTAAAGAGGAAATGTTCTCCTTCTTGGAACTGTAAAATTAATTTTACTGCTATGAATGTACAATACAGGATATAAATTAATGTATATATTATTATATCAGATACTGTGTAATATTACAATGTTATTACAATGTTCACTTGTCTAATAATAATGTGCGTACTACAAATAAATATAACTTCACTTCCCTTAATAGAATTTTTTTAAATATATTGAATTGATATATATTGATCAACGAAGATTACCTTAATCCATAAAATAATTTAAAAAATACACTCTACCTATTTCGTTCAAGTGATTCACTTAAATAAATTTTAGGCATTTGAAGTATACGAATCTAAGATTTGATATATTTTAATTGAATCCATTTAAATGGTTTTAAATAGTGTCAACACCTTGACGCAAACAAATCTGATGTGTATGTGTGTGTGTGTATATATATATATATATATATATATATATATATATATATATATATATTACTTTGATTTTTTGCCATATACTTCTTTGAAAAGTAAAATTATTAAAAAAGACTCCGGTATTATAACTTGCGAAAGTAGCAATTAAATCACGAAAACATTTTGTTGAAAATAAAACAAATTTCGATGTAGTACACAAAAATTACAATAGACCATTTGCTACACATGCCATAGGATACAGTAAAAAGTGATTTTAACCTCAAAAATTAACAAATTCGAACAAACCCTAAGCCGATCAAATTCCAATCGTGAACTTAACACATAGCTAATAAGAAATGTTGAGCTTGAGATCATTTTAATCCTCAAATCAAGAAAACCAATTGAATTTTATTCAAGATAGTAACTTTCTCTCGTCGTCAAAATTACAAATCTGATTTAAAACCAGCAGTTGAAAGTTGTTCATAATCAGTTATAACATTTTAAAATTTATTTATTTGTTTTATAAATCAACTTTGTATTGTTGTTATATTCAGTCATACCTGTGCTGCCCCCCCCCCCCCCTTTGACAAAAGGAGCCGAAGTATACAAAAACGTTTATTTATATTTATCTCCATTGTTTATTAGTTATGGACACAACTTTTGATGGAATCATATATATTGAAGTTTCCAATAATAATTTGCATATTTTCATCAAACAAAATTGGTTCTCGTACAGCTGAAGACGATCTTTGATCGAAATATTCTACTAATAATACCCGAATATGTTTCAATATATTATTTAATTAAGTAGTGGGGAGGAGAGAGAGAGAGAGAGAGAGAGAGAGAGAGAGAGAGAGAGAGAGAGAGAGAGAGAGAGAGAGAGAGAGAGAGAGAGAGAGAGAGAGAGAGAGAGAGAGCGCGCAATGTGAACAAATAACTTTCCATGACAAAAATTGCACCTTAAAAATCATTTACCTATAATGTTTACGACAATTTTGTTCTCACTTTTTAAGAGTTAACTAACTTTACTTTAGTATGTAAACTTAAAACACCGGGTTATTAATCTCTTTTTTGTGATTTTGTTCTTGTTATAAAAATGTTATTTATTTAAATAAGATAGCCAATTGGGTAGGCCTACTTATCCGTACTAAAGATGGATTGTGGTATAGTGGACTTTCAATCTCGTTGTTAAACTTTGGAGTTTGGCTAAAAAGGATGATAATTTGTTATTGAATAGTTGAGTTAATTTACAAACTTTCTTCGAATAATTTAGTCTGTATCAACAAATCAAATGATAAATAAGTGTTTATGCTGTAGGCTGCCGGGACGCTGAAATAAATTGATTTACAGTTAACGGTTAGTTTTTAGTGAACAATGAAATTGAACGAAAGTGAGAGGAATACGTTGCTCATAATGAAAGGATGGTAATGGAGAACGTTCGTATTAAGAAGACCGTGGTTTAACAACAATTTTCTCCACCGACCGTCAATCGTCAAATCTACTGTTTTCAAGAAACTGGAAGTACGAAGAGCCACACTCGCTCTGACTGGCGAAAATCAATGAAGACATATTTGTGAACGTGCTAAAGTCATTTATTGAGAATCCCACACCCCACTGAAAACACCTCCACTTAACATCCATAAACATCAGCTGTTTCTCTGGTAAAAGAAATACTTAAAGAAAATAAATTTTCTTCATTTAAAATTTATCTCGATGATGAAATGTCTGAAGACGATTTTTATTATCGTATTGGGTACTGGAAAATTATTTTGAAGAAATTAATTACCGATCCAAACTTTGTTACCTCTGTTGTGTTCACGGTTAACTTTATGGATGTAAAAAATAAGAAAATTTGTTTTATTGATACTTGTTTCCAAGAATATACACCTAAACTTATCTTTAGCTGCAAGCACCATCGTTGTAGTCTCTTCGTTCCATTACCAGAAGGATAATATGATCAGAACGAAGCAAATTAAAAAACTTCTTGGACACGCAGTACCTGAACCAAAATTCTCTAAGCAGCGGTCTTCATATATTACATATAGAAATGTAAAGATAAGAGACGTAAACTAATGGAATGTTCATAACATGAAAATTATTATTTTAATAAATCACAATTTTACAATATTTCCGAAGGAGATAGAAGGAAAGCACTAATTTAAGTTAGTTTTAAAACAGCCCATCGTTGTAATGATTTTGTGTTTTCTACAAATTATAGATTGGAGTTTTCTTCTACAATTTCCGTTAGACAAATGTGTCTAAAACTGAAAATAATGCTGCCAGAAGTAAAATCTTAAGTTCACCTTTCTTAGCACTGTAGCATTATTCTGCTCATCCTTAAAAACAGTTACGTAGTTTACAAGGTTCTAGACATGAGAAAGTAGAATTTTTATTTAACAACCTTCCTCAAATTTTGTTTGACCGCTGTTAAGTGGACCCTCCACCTAAAAAAAATTATTTTCTTAAAACATTTTTGTTATTATTATTATTATTATTATTATTATTATTATGGGTTCTATAGTCTTTTCTGTTTTCAATGATACCAAATTTATGTCATTCCCACGATTCTATCAAGTTTAATTTTAGTTTTTATTATAATAAATAATGTCATTGAGAAACGTGTAAGGCCTACTGATTACCTACAACATACAATGTTGATTCACATAGTTTACAGATCTGCTGTATTTTGTTTTACTAAAAGTTTATGTTGCTAATACTGAGCTACTGTGACAACATGTGTTATTAGTAGACAGTTTTCAGTTCCTTGGATTGTTTACTGCTGGTTGTGCTGTTATTGTTTTAGTAACTAAAGTGAATATGCCTCCAATAAAAAAGTTTCGTAAAAGGAGGATTGTTTGTATGAATAACAGTCATTGTATAAGAGAAGTAAATAATATTGTAGATATTGTAAATATTAGTGTAGGATCTGTAAATAATCTAAACATAGCCCCCAAACAGTGACACTAAAACTAGGGCTAGTTGTAGTGAGAGTAGGCCTAGCACGAGTTCTTTTGTCGTAAGAGAAAACCTAAGTATTTGAAACCGTTTGCTGATGATTCCCAATATTATAATGAAATTTCAAAGAAGGCAACATAATTATTGACATAAACATTCTAAAGTCAGTAAATATTCCAGTTCGCACAGTGCAAATCATGTTTAGCCGAAGTTTCAATCGAAATGTATGAACATACTATAACTTTTATTTAAGTCTCAGAAAATGTAAATTTTTCTACTTTGGTGCCAGTTTTTTCTAAACTACAGGACCGATTCTTATGAAACTGAAACTTACTTGAGTTATTAAATTTATTATTATCTAAAATAACAATAAGTATTTTCGAAAATTATAATAAGTAAGAACATTTTTTAAGAGTGTAAACATTTTAATAAAGAATCTATATTTTTTAAATGTATGTTCTTATTACCATAACAAAATTTACATAAATATGTAAAAATTGTATGACGGCATAGTACAGTACTTTTTGAAAAAAGTATAGCGAAAGATGACCAATTTAACATGGGAAAGATCGCCAGGAGGTTCCTTTACTAATTTGTATCTAAGCACAACTAACTTCGACACGCAAGATATGACTTATTCGACTGAGCCACTACGTGTTTAGAGAAAGTTTGAACCTAATGTATTTATATATTTAAATATAACTACAAATTTAAGAAAATGAAGTCGTAAGTATAAATATTGAGATGTAGAAATAGATCAAAAGAAATGCATCTCACAAAGTTTATGTATTGCAAATTCAACAATATTCTAAAGGATGTGAAAATAGTAGTTGGAGATTAACCTTAGAGTGTGTGTGTTACTCTGTGATAAATGTCAAGCAATACAATGGATCTGTTAGTCCATTGTATACTAGCACGCTATTATTATGCATTCGGCCCATACATTAACACTCCTGCAAACACTACATATTCTTGTAAATAAATATCTATCAATTAAGCTGTAAAACGTACCACGTTAAAACAATTACTTATTTAAATAATCGGCATCCAGCTGATATGTTGACATCAAAGGATTGTAAATTAATTTTCTGTGTATGTTCTTGACTTTGCACAATGAACTATGCTATTTCCAGTTGCACAAAATGAGTTAATACAGCTGCAAGTAAATGTTCTGATTGCTCGAGGTGTGCCTGAAGGTTTTGTTTCTAATTTTGATATTATGCTTTTAACAATTATAATAAACAAAAGCATAATATCAAAATTAAAAACAAAACCTGCAAAACACCTCGAGTAATCAGAATTTTAGTTAAATTTAAAATAAATATATACATAGCGCCAATTTACCAATTATTGTGTAAAATGTGTCAAAACCAGATTTGTTAAACGAAATTTCTATATTAAATTCAAATCGTTTAAATCAACTAGAAAATAAATACTAACCCAATTCACACAATGAATACTAATATAAGTAATGTTATAAATTAAAATGTACACCCTACTATCTTGTTTTCAATCAGTTAACTCAATGATTTATTCTTGCTCAGAGAATTAAGCATGTCGTATATTGTATTGGACGCAAAGTTCAATTGTCTAGAATGTCAGGATTTTTTTTTATTGTGGTAATATATTTTAAACTCTTCTAATATGTGTAGTAATTTTCCTTTTTTCCACTTATTAAGAATTCCAAGATTAAAATCAATATTACTGTAACTATGGTTCTTATCTATAAGATGTTCTGCATATCTAGATCATTGGTTTAATGATGTTTTATTGCTTTGGTAGGTGTTCTTAAAATCTTTGTTTGAAACTTCTACCCGTCTGTTTTATATACAGGAGAGTATGTATAATTCCTTCTTCGAAAATATCTACAGCAGTTCTGGGCCTATTTTATACGAAGTGATGTGTAATCTACGAAAAATTATTTCGTCTCGTTTTGATTTGGTAAAATTGCGTAACTTTCAAATTATTGTCTACGATGTATATAACAAAGTACTCAACTATAGGTGTAATATTAAACACTTACCTAGGCAGTATTCTGAACTTGTCTATTAACACTAAATAACGATTATTCATAGATTTAAATTCCAACTGTTGCTGTTTATACAACTGTTGGAAATTTTTTTCAAATATGTGATATAATTTTGCGATTTTCCTAATTTAACCACACAAGATTTTGAACTAAGCAAAGTAACATAGTTAATTTACCGTTTCACATAATTTTTTATGCTTTTTTATGTCGTTCTCACTTTTCAAAGTGTATAGACAACAATCAAAATACTGAAAAGAGGATAAAATATATTACATTTCCTTTCAGATATATCTAACAAAGTCCAAACAATAATCAAAGAGAGTACGAATGGTTTCACAAGACAAACGGCTTCTTAACTTATAATTATGAAGTCTTAGCTAATATTTTATGTCGGTGCTCTAGTTGTAAATAATTAACACAGGGATTTTAAATTTGGTTTTTCAACAAGAAGTAATTACTCTATGAAAATTATTTTTGGAACTCATAAGTAATGAGTTTAGATTATCATTTTAGTTCATAATGATAAATTTCATATTTTTAATTACCAAGTATACTAATTTTAGGGTAAGGTGGCTAATCCTTCAAAATTTCATCCTCTTTACTCATCTTCACGTTTCATCCCCTCAGGAAACATAAATATTGATTTTTCAACATGCCATCAGTCCATCGTCATTGTCGTTTGTACGCCAGCGTGTTGGCGGCCACAAAAATAATGAGTTTAATTATTAAGTATTATACTAAATAAACCTGAACCTAAATTTTATTCTTTCATTGAACATAATCATCTGGAAAATCAAATTAAATCAACTTTATTCCTTACAAATATAAATAAATGGTTGTGGAATTAGTTCCACATGGCCTATGCATAATAACGAGTTCATAATAAAATATTTTATTCCGAGTGAAATAAATTCATAAAGAAAAGAATGCATAAAAAATAAAGAAAATACTTTCCTAATTACGCGCGCACACACACGAACGAACGAATATGTATCAATCAGACATTCGTTACACCTTATACATTGGAGAGATTTATGGAAGTATATTTTATATTCAATAACATAATACAAAATATATTAAAGGGTTGAAAAAGTCAATTTTTGTAGACAAAATTTACATATAACATTTAAATATTTATCAAATTATACAAATTTAAATATGTGTATGTGGATGTCAGTTCGCTCAGCTCCGCTATTAGCCTATTTTGTGTAACAAACTCTGGTTGATACATTCAAATGTTTTACCTTAGACAAATAAAATGAAGTAGTTACGAGTGAATTTTATCGATAATGTCTACAACTTTTAAATTAATTTTGCAATAATGAACTTCTTTTAATCCGTAATGGAGCTCAATGTCATCAGTTGAAGGGGGGGGTTATTCACCCTCGACTGATAGGCACCATGCTAAGCTTAACAAAGGTAATGGACCATGAACGGATTTACTGTCTAATTAAGAATATTGAACTGAAGTGAATAGCCAAACATTAACGTAACGAGACGTCAGCACAGTATTGAACATGAATAACGGAGAGTTAACTGGCAATTTCTGTACGACATGTAATCTACTAAACCGGTAACTAACTGTTACAAGTCTCGCACTATTACTCGACCCTTGATCCAGGCAGTTATAAAAAATAAAAGTAATTATTCACCATTCATCGAACAATACCTAGAGCTTGAGTGATGTTAGCGGAGAAATACAAATCGGTTTAGGAATTAATTTAACGTTTTCTGACATTAAACAAAATTATCACGCTCAGTCCCAACCAATTTGAGATGTCCAAAAAGTGACAGTGATTAAAGATGTACACATTAGTCCTAATTTCAAAGTTTAAACTTCGAAAGGCACGTAATTCGTCAACATTTAATGCTTCAAATTTCCTTTACTTGAATTTTACATATTGGTTTGGCTTACAAATCTTTAAATTTTTACAAATTTTGTCGAAATCGGTAGAGCTAAAAATAATTATAATTTTTAAACATTGCACTTGTGCATACACTTTACACTGTATACGTCCTTAATGTTTTAAATAATGTAAAAACTGACCCACTGAAATTTCTTCAACATATTATATACGTAATTTTTTTGTGGTGTGGTTTTTTATTTAGTTTTTGTGAAGCGTTTGTTTTCTACTTTTGATTTTCTCTATTTAAAATGAATATTGTATAGACAGAAAATAATCCAAAATTTCGTTTACAAGCCACATTTTGGCATTCAATTTGCACTAATTCCCAGTGGAGGACTTCCAAATTCTTCCTCTCGCTTTGGGGATTTTCCATAGCTCTTTATAAGCCCCTAGAGTCAAGTTCTAACTGTTTCACTCTTCATGTTTCTTGCGTGCCACATTTGCTAAACTTCAACGATCAACCTCCTCTGTAAACATATGTTAACCTAACCTACAATAAGAAACCCGAGTTAATGTTTCTCAACTTCCAACAGGAGCAACGAAAGCGACTCAATCTCGACTGTAATCCTTAACTTTATGGTTTTACTATTTGGGTTTGGAATTCGACACAAGGGTTACGACGCAGTTAAGAATACAAAATATTATGCACGGGAAAGATAATGATATTATTCTGTATATGGATTTATACTTGTAGTAAGTAATGTTAAATTACACCTGTTAAGAAATAATCTCTACACACAATGAGTCTTCCAACATTTGCATTGAGCTTCGAAGCCGGGAAGGTGACCCAGTTCTTGATTAAATTTTATTATTAATCTACGTAAGGATTAGATATCCAAGACAAAATATTACTTTGTACGTAAATTTAACGAAAACGCACTAACTAATATTGTATGATGTCGATTATTGTAAAATTATTATTCTGAAAATATCTTCTTCTTTTTTTATTTTGGAGTGAAAAAGATTTAAAACCTGCACAAAATAATTTCTTTCTAATAAAGCGTAACCTAAATTGTAAGTTTGGTATAAATATATTACTTTCAAATTTACGTAGAAGGGAAAGTATTATGATGATAAAAAGATCAATTGGGTATTCTACGTAATGATTCGAATTTAGTTAGGTTAGGTACATATTACTTTATAATGAGGTAGAAGTGAAAGTATTGAAATGTTACAAAAGTCAGGTATGTGTCCTATGTTATGGTTTAAATTAGGTTAGGTTAAGAATAGATGTTCCAAATACATAGATTTGAAAACATTGTGATGGTGTAAAAGGTTAGATAAGTGACCTACTAATTATTAGAATTTGGTTAACGTATGTATAAATATATTACTATCTAATTACAAAGTAAACCTATCGTGATGCTACAAAAGAATAGATTGGTAATTATTAGAATTTGATAAAAAAAGCAAAAGGGTATACATTAAAAATAAGTTGTGCCCAATTAAAATATATATATATGTGTGTATATATATATATATATATATATATATATATATATATATATATAATTAGACAATGACAATGATATATGATTTAGACAATGTAAAATGTAAGTATTTAGACATTTAAGTATTTTGAAGAGCCGAGTTATAATTTAAAATATCTATGTACGTCAGCAGTCCCCAGGTCCTCTAAAATCCTTTCTTTATTGTCATTAACAGATTTTTATGAATATTTAATAATTTCGGTGTTACACATATATTTAGTAATAATATAAATGTAGAACGTCAATCTAAACAAAATGAGCTTATCCAGGCTCTTTTAATTCCTAGATATGATCTTCTGATAAATGGCTTCATACAACCACTATTTGAAAATTGTTCATTTATAATGTACATAATAATAAAACCTAATTCAATTAAAAGTCCGATTACAAAACTTTACATTGCTTATTGTTGAACATTTCTAATTTGAGGTTATGTTTTTAATAACTTTGTTTTTTTAATAAAACTCTTATTTTGCAACGTTGTAGACACGTTTGGACATCATTAGTTGGGCATCATTTTATACTGTACAAATTGAGTTATTGTGGGCCATTATGATTTTAAAAAATATGCTCAAGAAACATTTAACATTTTTTTAAAATTTAATTGATAGGTTTATTTGTTAAAAACTTGTCCATTCGTTTGTAAAAACTAAGCTCACTTTAAAAATTTGAGCGAAATCTAAAAGTTGCTAAATCCTTGGGAGTTATCAACAAAATATATAAATATATGTCTTTATATAATAATTTATATTATTATAGTAATATATATATATATGTGTGTGTGTGTGTGTAATTTTATTAATAAATCGTTTAATTATACAGTGTGAGTCAAAAGTATGGATACACCCTGTTAAATTTTAAATGGATAAAGATAGAAAAATGAAACTCAGAACACCTTTCTGGGAAATAAAAGTGAACTTTTTAGCCACTATTACAACTTTCCCCATTTCCCCAAAATGGGATTTTTGGGGGGCAGCTCAAAATTTTTAAATATAAAGACCCATTAATTGACACCTCATTTTAAAGTCCTTGATTAGAGAAGAAGAACAGTGGAAACTAGAGCTTTCTATCTCAACCCAGTACAAAATGGCAGCTCATTGAAATTAAGTAAAACTTCATTGAGGCACCTGTGAGTCAAAAGTATGGATACACCCTGTTAAATTTTAAATGGATAAAGAGAGAAAAATGAAAGTCAGGACACCTTTCTAGGAAATAAAAGTGAACGTTTTAGTCACTATTACAACTTTGCTCACTTCCCCAAAATGGGATTTTTGGGGGGCAGCTCAAAATTTTTAAATGTAAAGACCCATTAAGTGACACCTCATTTTAAAGTCCTTAATTAAAGAAGAAGGACAGTGGAAACCAGAGCTTTCTATCTCAACCCAGTACAAAATAGCAGCTCATTGGTTGTCTATTGGGGTTATTTACCACCTGAATGTGGATGTTCATATTTTGCCTCAATGAAGTTTTACTTAATTTCAATGAGCTGCCATTTTGTACTGGGTTGAGATAGAAAGCTCTGGTTTCCACCGTTCTTCTTCTTTAATCAAGGACTTTAAAATGAGGTGTCACTTAATGGGTCTTTATATTTAAAAATTTTGAGCTGCCCCCCAAAAATCCCATTTTGGGGAAATGGGCAAAGTTGTAATAGTGACTAAAAAGTTCACTTTTATTTCCTAGAAGTTGTTATGAGTTTCATTTTTCTATCTTTATCCATTTAAAATTTAACAGGGTGCATCCATACTTTTGACTCACACTGTATATATAAAAAGTCTATGTATTATTAATATATATAACCCTCAAGGATTACTCAGAGATACTGGCGTGGCGGACCTGAGGGACTCTAACTGTATCTACACTTTTCTTTTTGTGTAGTCTTGGATTAAATCCTTCTCTCTAATCTTTCTTATCAGATCACCCTTGACCAATTCTGGTTCTCTTCCGACCAGTATATACCAGACCAGAATATTAGTTTTGTACTGCTAGTGGCACAACAAATTATGTTTGCATTGTTAGTAGAGTAGCAAATTACTTTTGTATTATTAGTGGAATAGAAATTCATTTTTGTATCATTCTTGGAATAAAACATTATTTTTGTATTGTAAGTGGAACAGAAAATTACTTTTGTTTTGTTACTGGAATAACAAAAAAAAGAGTTTTTTTCTATTGTTAGTGGAATATCAATTTTTGTTTACGTTGAAATAACCTGAACAATATTTTTAAACTATTAGAGTGTTCGAGGACTGATGATCTTTGTTTTATATAAGACCGAGAGGTTTTTCGCCGTTAAAACACAGTATACACATTTATTATTAATATATCAAATATTATATATAAATGTATTCACATTAAATAGCATATAAATAGAAAGTTTGGTTTTGGAAAGCACTGGACAAGTTTATAATCCCCTGTCGACCCCCCTGTCGATTGGTATAGTCTCCCCAGCGCCGAGTCTCCCCAAGGCCGAGTCTCCCCAGCGCCAAGCGGGCTACCTGGCATAATCTGACAGTTTTTGAAACTGTCTCTCAGAAACAAATCTCTCCGATTTTCGACTGGAACACTCCAAGGCCAGCTGATTTATTTGAATGAATATCCATATATGAGGTTACTATATTCGCATTAACCCCAGGTCGTATATACTTTATACTGACGATTTTCTATGATTTTTCTATAGTCCAAAATTTCATTTTATGGGATTTAAACTCGAAAATATACAAAAAGTATACTTCTATATACATAAATATACAAAAATATACATATCTTTGACTTGCAAAACCTGTCTATGTTGCCAAAAAATATTTGGCAGTTTCCTGTGACTCATAGTGGGGAGAAAGCGAGCCTACCTCGGCTCGTTTCTCGCTTACCAGCTCCTTCGCGCGGGAATAACAACGTTTAACAAATGTAATCTCATTACAAATCTCTATTACATTATACTCTTTAGAAACCATGTGTTTCGTTCTTACAATCAATTGATAGTCAAAACGCTGCTTTGAACGGGAATTCTGTTTGTACGAGACCGTTATTTTAAAAGAGAAGGTATTAACCCTCGTCACTTCTGCATCACTGAGAAGACCCTTTGGTAATTTATGGCCTCGGCGCTGGGGATACTAATTTGCCCTCGGCGCTGGGGAGACTCGGTGCTGGGGAGACTCCACCCTGTCGATTTGGGGGTTGTTTTTCAAATTTAAAAAATGTCTCTTAAGGATACTTTTTCATCCGAACACCTGACAAATAGCTCATTTGTGTACCGGTAGCATTAACATCTGCATCCAATAACGCCCAAACGTGTTCTCAGCGTAAACGAGATTAATTACTAAAAATACAGTACAAAGTTATTAAAAACATAACCTCAAATTAGTTCAGCCATAATAGTAAGCTTTAGTAATTGGATATTTAGTTAAATTAGGTCTTACTAGTATTGTTCAATATGATTGATTAATTTCAAAATGGCGGCTGTTTGAAGCTGTTTTATAAAATGTAAGCCTAAGACCATACATGAACCTGTAATAGCTCATTTTGTTTAGTTCGACAATCGTTAAATGTTAATACCAAAATTAAATTCACCAAACAAGCGTGTGTCTAAAGCAGTTATGTGAATAGTATATTACTATAAAATAGTTATTTTTTATTGTAATTTGAATTACCCTCTCCCGGAATTTTATTTGTACACCTTAGCTTCTATCAAAAACTGTGTATTTCTTCTAATCTTGTGTAGACGATGCTCTCTGTGTTGTGGAAACATGAGTGGTTGTTATTACAAAAACAACAACAATAAAGTCAAAGCATCTCCTCAAAATTAAAGACTTTATCTGGTGTTCAATACATTTTTACAATAAATCATACGCTCATAGAAATTGAAGAAAGATTTAGAATAAACTACAATTGCTATCTTTATTGTGTAGCCTATAAGTTTTGTGACGAGGGATAATAGCGATGTAGTTTCAATGAAGTCGAAAACATTTGGCAATAACATTTGTCTGTTGTACACCACTAAATAGTTGGACCGATTTTTAATAGATTATAATGTGGGAATATGTAGAATTTTATTCTCTATTTTTCTAATTGGGGTTGTCTGTCATGAGAAAAAAGTCAATTTAACGAGAGTCTTTGAATGTATGCTCTAAGGACCCCCAATCAAAACATACTGGTCGCTATCTCTGTAAAAATGTCATTTCTGGAGTTATTGAAAAAAGACCGTTTATAGTTTTAAAAAAAAAATAATTTTCTCAAACGCGATTTCACCCATTTCGATAAAATTTGGGCAAAATGTGAAGATTTATATCCTAAACCCGTATGTAAAATTGCATATACTATACAATGACTACTCAGGAGAAATTGAAGAGGGAATAAATTAATATTGACAACTGCTATAAAACAGCTGCTATTTGAATCAAATAAGATTAAGTTTAAGTAAAGCGAACTTAAACTATATTTAAATATATTTTCAAAATATCTACCTTACTAAAATATCACAAAAAGTTGATATTGAAATATGAAATATAATAACAGTAAAAATTCAATATTAAGAAACATTACAATGTAGTAGACACAGGATTGGTGAGAACGAACCTTTTTTCAATTTTAGAATTATGGTTTGGGAATTTGTTCCATTTTTTATTGAATTCTTTACAACGAATCTAATTGTATATTGCGCTTAATATTTTCGGTAGCTTTTTATACGAACTAGAACCGTCCACAAATCATAATTAACAATAAGTATTTAAGTAATATACTGTATACAAACATGGTAGGTACTCTCTTACTAACCTTAACACAAAACTAAATACCAATGAAATTTAAAATGTAGGGAGAAGTTGCCATAAAACTATAACTATAATTTCAGATTTCCTCAAATTTCTCTAAGTGCGAAACAAAACGTATTGGTAGTCTTCCCAAAACATTGCGTTCAGTTAGTTACCTGTTAAATATATAAAATATACCCAAGGCATTGTCTAAAGATCAAAAATTTGAAAATTTGAAATACAGGTTTAATTTTGAAATATAGGGAAAATACTTCTTCAGTAAGCAAGGTTAATCTTTTAAAAGATTTTAACTGATTTTTCTCAATAGTAATCTCATTTTATGTTTTATTTTCACCAAATTGGTATTGTACAAGTTTTTATTATTCTTAAACACGTCAGTTAATGAAAATTTATATATAGGCTATATAAAAAAGGATATACATTTAATCCTGAGTTTTAAAAAAAAACTTGATTTTACACATAAAATACAATAAAAAAGTTTCATTTAATACGTTAAAAAGATTTTTAAATCAATTTCTACTATTTTATTAAAATTAAAACATTACGATTTAACTATTATTAACACTTTTTAAACTGTTATTTGTACATTATTTGTTATTGTTGTAATTTTTCAAATAGTTATTAAATTATTACACCACTTTAAAAATATAAATCACTCGTAGAGAATGATGGCGTAAATATTATTTAAGTTCCGTGTTTTGGTATCCAAGTCAATTCAAATAACTAAATATAATTATATATTATAATTAGCTTTAATATTTATTATTCCGTCTTGTGACTTCGTTGCATTCAAAATAATACGCGTTTCAGCGCTGTAGTCCCATCATCAGTCTTCTTCTTTACGTGTTCGTGTGTAAATATTTGTGTTTAATATGTAATGATCTCCAACGGAGTAAATAAGAAAACTGATGATGAGACTACAGCCCAGAAACGCGTATTAATTTGAAGTCGACGAAGTCACAATAGGGATTAATAAATATTATAAGTAATTATAATATATATAATTAAATTTAGTAAATATGAAATTAAATTATTGTGTTTTATTATGAAATATATAAATGAACATTTCTATTAACAGCAAAATGTTCAGCGCTCAAGTACTCTAATGTTTATATTTGCATAAAATTAATGATGTACCCTCGTGTATCAGGATAAATTAATCTCATTTTACAATTCACGATTCATTATAATGCTGCAAACACGATAACGATATTTTATCAAGATGGAAGGAGAGTGTATTGTAACAAGAAGAGTGTCTTCATGGAACACATTGGACTTTATTTATTTAGAGCTGTTGCATGCGACATCTCAGATTGTGAAATGACCAAACAGGTGTTTCTGTCTCTTCCAGCTGTACAACAGATACTTCGACTTTACCATAACATATGTTAAATTATTCATCGATTTCAAGGTCAATGTTTTTATAACGGAACATTTGATGTGATGAACAAATAGTTCCTAGATATTAAATAAATATATGTTGAGCCTTGATATCTACTAATTAATAAACTGATATATATATATATATATATATATATATATATTTGCGTGTTAACTTATTGATAATTTTGAATAATAAATGTTATATAATCTTTAAATATATTATATAATATAATAAATGAAAAGTAATATAATATTGAGAGTATTTTGATCGCCTGGCTATACTAACTGCATTCTCATTTTTCTCTATCATAAATTATAGCTATTGTGAGAACTATTCAATATTGGCCCTTATTTCTGAGTGATACTCTTAAGAAGTTGAGGGAGAAAATACATTCCTCAGGCACAGGTACCCCTATTTGAGGTTTCCTATTTCCCTAAGTGTTGAAAGGAACCTTGGATTCCACGGAACTCAATGTGAAGAGTTCAGAAATATCAGAAAAATTTATCAAGGGGTGATATCTGAAGTAATCTTTTATCTTGAAAATGTGCCAGAAGATAAAAACAAAGAAATGGGATTTCCCTTCAGCTTTTTAAGTGCATAAATTTTCTAAATAAAGCAATTAAATATCGAGTAGACATGACTTACGGTCACCAATATCAAAAAATAATAAGTTGCTATAGCGAGACATCTGTCAGTTCTTCTTGTGGAACGAAGGGTGTAGAACACCTTCTGTGCGAATTTGAGGTGTTTGCTTAGACCATAGACAAATAAAATCTGTGGCTCGATGAATATACAACTACTTGGAAGAACCTTTTCGTAGAACCTCAAATATTTATTGGTGCTAATCCCTAAGTCAAAGATCCATAAGCCTTAAGAAGGTATACAGTATATTTTAATTTTGTTTTACTATTGTATATATTGTGAATGATGACAGGTTGTAAAAAAAACAAAGGAAGTGGATTTTGAAGCAGTATTGGACTACTGAAAATGTCGAGCCGTGCACACATCATGTGTTTAATACACCCCAACCATCAGGAATAACAATTGATCGCATCAGAGAAAAGTTTGATGCAACGTGTTCAGTGGCTAATTACACCAAAATCTGATCGTCCTAAGAAATTAGTAACAGACGAAAATGATAGAAAGTCCCTATGACATTTTTTTAGCAGTCCAAAGACGTTTGCTTCAATAGCTGTCGATTCTGAGAACGTTATTGCAACTCTTTATAAACAATTTATAAATTTAATGACTCCATACCTGTTACATAGTCTTCTGATAGACGACCTAGATTGTGAAATCAATTCTCTGATGAACGAAACCAACTTTAGAAGATGATCAAATGAGGCTTGTTTCAAATTGTCTAGTCACGTAACCAGGTTATGACACTATTTTTAGACTGATTTAAATCCCCGTTTGACTCAAATAAACCATCCAAACGTCACATTATGGGGTATTCTAGAACCAATTTGATTTTGGTATAGAACTATTGATTGTAATAATTAGCTAAACCTCCCCCATATCAGAATCAGAGCTAATTTCTCTGAACTGTACTTATAATGCGTTGGTAGTAATAATTTTACCTTAACAATGTCTTCCCATTGCGTTTAGACAACGAGAAAGCCATCACTGGTCGCCGCGTTTATTCAATCTTACACCATGACATGTATTTTAAGCCCCAAACAGTGGACGAAATAAAAGACTTTATAACAGACGCATGGACATTGATTAAGACAATTTATGTCGAACTGTGTGACAAAGTGTTTCGGATAGCTTGGATGCATGGTGTAATGTTAATGGAGGACATTTCGAATACTTACGAAATTAAACGGTGTTATACAACTAAATAATTGAACATAACGTTAATCAATGAAAAATACATAAATTCAATTAAATCTTGTGAATAATAATTGAAAAAACATTATTAAAAACTTTAATAGATTACTTAATATCACTGTACCATCAAAGAAAAACTATATAATGTATACATACATTTGGCCCATCCTGTATATTTTGAAAACGCTACAAAATTTCATTTAAAATACATGAAACAAAAATAGTATGATCAATGCCTAAACTATCATAAATCTCAGTATAACAAAGTTTAGTGTATGCTATAATGTGAGTTTTGTATATGAACAGCTGTTTCCAATTTATCATTTGCTCGATGGAAGCAGCCTCATAAGGTTGTATTTATATCATTGCGCAAAACTAATGAGCAGAATAACAGTTTGAAAAAAGAAGAAAAAAACCTCAAGTGTTTTATTAATCTAGACCATGTAATTTGCCAGAAATAATTTTTGTTAAAAAATTTGCAGTAGATGATTTTTTTCCCCTCGTTATTTCAAGTATGTCGATTTCATTACGAATGAAATATCAAAAGGATTAGTTTTTGTTTTACATTCTCAACAAAATAAACAGTGCAAAAACATTATACTTCCTCACGGACCCATCCACAAAACCAAATGCCAAGCAAAATCCTTGCTATTTCCTTTACAATGTCTCCAATACGAATTTGTTTTATTTTTTCACATATATTTCTTATTGGAGATCAATAAATTTAAAAAGGATTCTAATCTACTTTCTGTGAAGATTGTTTCTAAAAATATTTTTTTAACATATGCACTTAAATAGAGACGAAGCATATGCCAAATCGCTTGTCCAAATGGAAAATCGTATTTAATTGAAATAGAATTAATAATTGTAGCAAACAAGGTTCATTTTCGTTTTTACCAATTATTATTGAACCGAAATTTACTTTAGATTTTTCTCACTGGTTTGTATCATTAATCTACACACAGTAAGCGCCAAAATAAAGAGTACTGAAACTAGATGGTTAATATGTTTTATTTTGTTAGAAAGGTACAACAGTGAAAGTAAAGAGAAATGTATAAGCACATGTTCTACATACCCTCCATTAAATTTAGGCAACTTCGTAGTGTTCTTGGAGATTTCGAAACATGTTACTAAAAGGATGTTGTTACACATCTAGTTTAGCGATGTTGATACTCGGGTGAAATGGATAATCGAATTAATCGGTTTCAAATGATTTCAATATTCGGATTATTATTTCGAATTCGAGTATCTGCGTAGAATGATTTTGCGCATCGGATTCGAACTCAGTTTTATCAATCAGCGAATTACTAACAAATATTATATCGTCTCCTTGTTCCTAGTTACTAATATTTTGTCCGAATATTTTATTCAGAATCCGAGGATTTTAATTATCGGAACATTTCGAGGATTTTGATACTCGGATTCACCGAGTATTTCAATTCAAACTCGCACATCACTGAAGCTAGTTATCCCTTCTCGTAGATATGCGATGGTAGTTAGTGGATCGTCTCGGAAAATGATTTCCTTCTATCATCTTCAACGCCAATATCCCGTCACTGATATAGCATACCAAACGTTAACGCGCTCACTTTGTTGTGGCTCCTCTACGACCATATCGGGACGTTGAAATTCAAGATAAAACGCAGCCTACTGTTGATGAAACTGTTTAAATGAACATGACTTTCATCTGAAAACCATTCATTAGATAGGAACTCGAGGTTTTCGTATTCGATTCCTAACATTGAGGCCCAATAAACAACTCTGGCTTGTTTGTCCCACCATTTAAAGATAAACTGCTTCGAATTTCATTCAAAATGCCACTAAATTCTCAAACATTCTTTTCATAAATATCCGTTGATTGATATTCATTTTCAAAGATATCCTATGTAGATTTCCTTTTTGGAAACGATAAAACTTGCTGAAGAAGTTTACCGTGGTTTTTCATTAATTTGTTATTACGGCGGTCGGCCAGTAGGCTACACACTTCCCGCTGTGTCAGAACACTTCCTGTACGACAGATCCTTTCAACGACACATATCGTTACACCTCTACGTGGCGACTGCTTGTGAAATTGTTCTTGAAAATCAATAGTAATTAGTGTTAAACTTGGGCCACCCGAAAGACTTGCTCTACAATAAAAACTTTCTCTTGGGTTGTAAGAATCATTGTAGCGTAAACTAACCTAAAACTAGAAATGAATAATAAGCAGCCTAACCTAACAACAATCCTAGCCTAACAACAATCAACAATGGAAACAGCTGATAGAAAAATTGACCACAGCTGTACCGATTTTCAGTACCGATTATTTTGGCGAATACCGATTTAATTAACTTTTTAACGAAATGAGCAAAGTTGATTTCGAGAAATTAAATATTTTATAACATCTTCAATAAACTTAACTATGGATTCTTAGAAGCTATTTTAGAGCAAAATTTAATAAAAATAGTAAGAGCCGACTTAAAATAAGAAATACAAATTTCAGTTTCGGTCTTATCCCCCTTAATATGCCTCGATATAAAACTATGCGAAATGTAATAATCACTTCAGGCTGTAGGGAACTGCACAGGCCCCAGATGGCAGACAAACATCATTCCGGAAACAACTTTTGGGGTTCAAAAGACCTCAAAATGCACATAATCACGAAAAACGAAACATCAAATTTGTGACGATTATATTAATTTTTTGTACGAAATACTTGAGAGAGAGTAAAATGATGAGAAATATAAACTCATAATAACTGTTCGAACATTTAAATCAAATTGAGTTAAATGTGTCTTGTTAAATGTATATAACTGGATGTGATCGCTATATATATACGACACTTGGAATCCTGTCTCACAATACATCGCTCTACCTACATAAACCATGTTTAATAGGTAGCAG